>CM056955.1:29656555-30141290 GCA_029856935.1 Cyclocarya paliurus | reverse complement strand
TATGTCTGCTTGTTGTATCACTTGAGCCTTTAACTTATGCTACTTTGTCCTCAATTTCTCGATCTCAAGACTCGCTTGCTCTAAAGTTCTAGAAGTGTTGGATGCATTATTGGATGATGGGGACAAACTATAAGGCTTGACAACCCAAACTCCTCAAATATCCTAAACGTGGATCCAAGATTTTTTTTTAAAATGTCAACATCACTTGTTGAAGAATTTTGATCGGAAGTAGATTTGGCACGCAGGACAACTATTTTTTTCAAAAACATAAGAGAAAAGATTAATATTGTCACAAATATAAAAATATGTTTAAATGAAACAGTTAATAACACTTTCATACTTTTCTTGGGTATCGAGATGAGTCCACTCTACATTACGATCAGTATGTGATGCAGTATAATTTTTTTAGATCATAATTGTTATATGATTTTTCCTACAAGACAGATAATTTATAGACATAAACTCATTAGAATACAACAAAAGATAAATAAAAATTGAGCTACCCATTATATAAAATAACATTACCAGTTTCTTCGAGAGTCAATAGAAAGATCTTGAACCTGCTTGATAAATAATCTTTAAGTTTGATTTATTTGCTTTGTTTATAGAATTTCACTTCTGAAAATAATTTGTAAATATTAATAAGAGGAAATTTTAAAATATGACCCGTAAAACAAATCATTTACTTTATATGCAAGATCCTTAAACATGTCATAAATTTTTTTCCAATTGGAAATCAGACATCCTAAAAAAGAATGTCGACATGCCTCTCCCTTCTCATCGAACTTATTGTAATGCTCATAACATATCGATTTATATTTGTGGAATACATCTCATCAACAGTCTTACTCTCTTTCTCTGACCAAAATGAAGTTCGAAGTCATCCTTGGGAAAATATATATACGAAAAATCATTTGCATCTTCTATATTTTGCCTACAGATTAAATAATATGCGAAATCAATTAAACATTACCAAACAACGTTTCTTAATAAGGCCTCTGACATCTTGGGGGATTTTATTCTATAAACTCATAGCTAAAGGTGTATAAGTTCATATAAGATCACCCACATGTGAAGCAAGCCAAGCCGTTGGTTCTCCTTCACCTTCGATATGTTCATCATAAATATTAACCTTAATCTTACCCATTTTACAATATTTTTGCAGTCTGACACCTTTAGTAGTTCCTCACCCTTAACGAGATTGTACAATTAGCTCTAAAGAAAATCATATTTATAGTAGAAAAGAATGAAATGAGATACTTAGAAAATATTTAATATGTGAGATCCCTAAAAATTTTTAGTTATTTTATTTATTATTTTGGCTAAATTAATTAATTAAATTAATTATTATTTATTGAGAATTAATTTTTTTTAGTGGTGTATTTTATTTTATTTTATTTTAGTTGGGCTTTATATTGTAATGTTTTAATTATTAGTGGGTTGTGTGTGTGTTGAGTGAAACCGGGCCCAGCCCGTGTGAAAGAGTAAGCCTGCAACAAACAACCCAACCCGTGTGTTTCAGCCCATGTGTGTGTCCAGTGAAACGGGCCCAGCCGTGTGAGGTATTATCGGCCTGTGCGGATTTCGTGAGGTCCGGCCCGCTCAAGCTGCAACCCGGTCCATCTATTATCAAGTGAAGCTATGCGTTTTGATCATGGAAAAACCTAAATCTCATCTTATTTCACCCAGAGTCGACCCCTTTTTCTTCTTCTTCTTCTTTCTTCTGCACTTCGACGGTTCCAGCAGCAACTTCGGCACCGTTTCCTCTTCAAATCCGAGCACGACAACGCAAGGGAATGTATTTTATCACCATCAAGCCACCTCCTTCTCTTTCCACCTCCCTTTTCCACCTCAAGGTTGTGTAATGTTCTTCGCTGTCGTTCGGAAATGAGCTTCAAGGTGTGCTGTCAAGCCGACTGATCTCCATGGCCACCACCACGTTCTTCTTCTTCCTCGTGTCGACTGGAGAATTTATTTGCAGCTAACGTGTTAAACCGCTGCACTTCACAGCCACCTCCATCACTGCGATCCGTGACTCATCTTCAAGATCCGAACCGCCTCTCTAAGCCTATAAATAGGGCTGATTGTTCTATTAATTTAGGATCTGATTACTGCATCTTTGTATCTCAAAAATCTAATTGTTAGATTATAAGTTTGTGAATCTGTATTTGGTGAGATCTGAAAATTGGAAATTGTATTTTCTGTGTTTCGGGCTGTACATTGAAGCCGTGTGCTTCAATCGAGTTTTAGAAATTTTGGAGTTGGCCGAGTGTGTAATTTTTCATCTGTTCTTCCAGAAATTATTCTCGTCTTCGATTGTAAGTAAAATTTCTAAAGTGTAATTTATTTGATTTAATTGTATTAAATAAATTGTATTTTGTTGAGAATTAAATTGTGCTTTCATTGTAAGTTTAAATTGTAAATTATTGAAGAAGTAAATTGTATTTTAATTGGAAATTAATTATATTTTTGAAGTGTTGGAAATAAATTAGAGTTTTATAATTATTTTCTTGAAATAAATTGTAATTGAGGTTGGATTTGAATTTTGGAATGAATTGGAGGATGGGATTACGCGTGTAGTAATTGTAAAAATGATAATTTTTGGATTATTTAATAAATGAATAAATTGCTATGCCATCCAATAAATGTTATTATTCATGTTTATTGTCTTAAATAAATTGTGCTGTGAAGTCACGCTGTCTGTTTGGAATTTGAGACTGATTGTGTGGGTGCGTGTATATCACGACCTCAAGCCGAGATGGGGTATTATCTCGGTGGAGCTCCTCTGGTCACTCGGGAGCGTAATAGATTGACGTGACGTCCTCTGAGTCGTCATAGGGCGACGACGGGAATGGGCGAGACGGTAACGCTCTCGTACCGATTCCGTAGCCTTTTGCTGGCGGGGTTAGAGGGTGCCTGACCATGTACGCGCTGAGCGCGGAACTGGGTATCGCTTGTTACGAAGTCTCATGCATGGACGTTACCCGTGGTGTGACGAAGAGAGCCAGAGTATGCATATGGTCCATAGAGGAGATCGTAGTGCATGCATATTAATTTAATGGGCCAAATGGGATTTTTGGCGTATGTGGTTAAATGTGTATTTTTGGGAGGTTGATCTTTGAATGTACGTTGTTTTATTAATGCATGTTAAAATCTCTTAGATTTACTTTGGTCAAATACTTGCTGAGATATCATAATCTCATGTGGTGCTTTACCCTAGGGTTCCATCTTATAGTACCGTAGATTTTTGACACAGAGACTGGGTATGAGCTTGAAGGACCGGCTCCGCCGGAGGCATGATTTATCGTTATTCGGAGTTATGGGATTTGTTTTCCCCTTATGTTATTTGTTTTCATTAAATTATGTCGGATGATTGTAAAACTTGTACAGAATATTTTAAGATCTTTCTGGTACTTAATAAAGAATGACCTTTTTATTCCGCTGCGAAATGTTATATTTGTACACTTATTTCATATTGTACACACTCTGAGCACTTGTTGTTGGGGTGCGTGATCCTTGTGGTCAACATCCCAGTGTCACGAACTCCACTAAAATAACACGTGGGGGTTGAGGGCGCCACATAATATGTATGATTGATCTTAATTGAAACAAAATTATTATTAGTAATTTTATCTTGTTTTGAAGAGTTAATCTTCAGTAGTGAGTCAATCGGAGAGTTAGGAATGAATGGAGATGGAATGCAAACTTCCCTCCTCATAGGTGGCATGATTTAAAAGTACTGATACATATATCACATAAAAGATTTGTCATAAAGTGTTATGTGAACACAAAATACATTAGTCATCACTATGAGTTTCAGTTGACCATTTCCCCTCCTCATTTGTAGATACTTCAGATGAGTCGACATTTTCCTCAACTGTCGCATCAACAATCACAGCCTCGATATGTTGCCTATGTAAATGAATCATCTCATATTGGCTCAAATTCACAAATAAGTTAAAGATGGGTTGATTTTATTAGTATGTTTCTTGAGAATAGAGACCATGTTCTTCTTCGCCTTATCCCTCCCTCTTGGGGATGAAATCATATATATTTCTTAGAAAAAAATTTTGTATGACTCGCCATTGATTTCTTAACTCAAGACCATCTAAGTAGAATACTTGGAATACTTGATAAGCCAAAACAAAAGGATCATCATCATATCATTTTCGCGATGTATTCATACTCAAGAAATATTCATCATCGTGCACTCTCATTCAATGATTGCTTAAATCTCACCAATCATACTTAAAAAAATATACTACAACCTCCCATAAATATCTCAAGCTAATTATATCAACAATAATCCCATAGAAATCAATATTTTCTCCCTCATGACTTCATTCAACTAGGACACCATTATTTTGTATTTTTTTATAACGTTCTCGATCTATTGTATAATACCTATTTTCTAAGAAATACACGCAGAATATCAAACTTCGCGTCTCCATGGTCCACGCACCAATGCATACAAATCGAGATATCTTTCAAATTACAAGGATTCATTTCCTACATCGTAAAGAGAGCATAAACATACAAAAAGTAAACCATCATAATATATATGTCGTAACTCAAAAATAACATCTGGAATATCATCACCCGTTATTCAAACCATTTTGGAAACTCTTCTTCATGTTTATAGTTTATATCAGTTACTCCTTGTTTTCTGAGCATGTTAATATGATCATTGAAATTGAAAATTACTAAATAATTTATAATCTTGCATTTTTTATAGAGATTACAATATTAATTAATAAATAATGACAACTTACTTTAAATGTCTCTATAGCTTAAGGCAAATATTTAGCATGTACTACTGAGTTTTTTCAAATTCTCTTTCACACAAAGCATAACCGTGCTCTGCACCAGGTGGACATACGTGTTGGAAAAACTTAGAAAACTTATTTATTTGTCTTGTTTAGTCAACATCAAAGTTTCTTTCCGACTGATCAAATATCGTATCAATTCCATAGAAGTACTTGGAACATAATGTATGTCACTCATTGTTAATATATGCTCATTCTCTCATCAAAGTAGGACACAATTATTTTTACATCCATGTATTATATTGTAATCAAACCTGAATTCTCACTTTAATTGCTTAATTTCATGGAAGTGCTTATTTAAATAGCTTGAATAACATATTGACAACTCTAATAGATAATCACCACATGAACTTTATATGAAGTAGTATAATTATAAATGATAACTTTCTATGCCTTCTGCATCTTGGATATAGCTCACATTGTAAATTCTTCCACAAGCGTGCAAAAGTGTTATGTCCCACATCATTTGCAGTTGATGTGTCCGTAGCACCTTTAGCTATAAACATTTCCGCACTAATGCCATCTAACATTCGCTCCATATCCTCTTTGTAATCATCACCACTAAGCTTCGGCTAAGCATCTTCATTGATATCTTCTTCATGCAGTGTAACGACCCCGCCCTGCTAAGGGTGGAATCGCTACGTACATACCTATTCTTAGCATATTTTTCTTTTCTCTTTTCTTTCTTTCCTTCCTTTCTTTTTCCTTACTGACAAGGAAGACACTAAGCGTCTACCTCTCTCTTTGCAGTAATGCCTTACTCCTCAGCCTTTTCGTAATTTCCTGGACGTTTAAAACATTTAAAACAAAAGTGAGTCTAATACTCAGTAAGTAGTACACCATGCAGTGAACATACTAGGTATCTATTCTTTTCCTTTTGAAAACATGCATACATAAACATTTTCATTTCATTCCATGCATAAACATTCTTAGAAATAATTAGGCTTTCATGCATAAACATTCTTTCATGCTTTTCATCTTTCATGCATAAACATTCTTTTCATACTTTTCATGCTTTACATCTTTTCATGCATAACATGCTTTTCATGCGTTATATCTTTTCACTTTCATAGGCCATTGTACACTGTTACGCCCCACATGCTAGGGTTAGCGGCCCTATAGCCAATGGATTCGCCTGTGGCCACAGGCTAGAATCCCATTCCGTCAGGGTGCAGCACTGGGTGCACTACTAGATACTACTACTCGGCATTGCAATCTGCTCATTCATTCATTGGGTACCCCTTTCCTTTCATGTGGCCATTACGTATTTTCATTCATTGAAACTTTCGTTTCCTTTCATTCTTTTCGTATTTTCATTCATTTCAGTCCTTTTCATTTAACAGTTCATTCATAGGAAAGGAACGTCACTTAAAAACATAAGTTTAACATTATTTAAAAGCACGAGTTTAAACATTTCCTAGAAGCATGAGTTTAAACGTCATTTAAAGCTTTCACATCTTTTTAATGCATGAGCTTAAACATCATTTAAAGGCATAAACTTAAATACCATTAAAAGCATGGCTTAAATATCATTTAAAAGCATAGGCTTAAACATCAATTAAAAGCATAGGCTTAAACATCATTTGAAGGCATAGACTTAAACATCATTTAAAGGCATAGACTTAAACATCATTTAAAAGAATAGACTTAAACCTCAATCAAAAGCGTGAGCTTAAAATCGTTTAAAAGCACGAGCATAAACATCATTTAAAAGCACGAGCATAAACATCATTTAAAAGCACGAGCTTAAACATCCTTTGAAAGCAAGAGCTTAAACATCATCTTTCAAAACATCATCTAAAATGTCAGTTCTCAGGGACATTTAAAGCATTAGTTCATAGGGACATTTTAAAACGTATTTAAAGCATCACTTGAAGCATAAAACATGAGAAGTTCATTTCCTTTCCTTTCCTTTGCATTTAAACCTTTTCATCATCTTTCTTAGTTCAATACATATGCATTTTCATGAACATGATACATTTTCATGCTATACTACATATAGGAAATAATTATAAGTTTCTTGAGAAAGCATCCATGAAAATCTCATGACTTAGAATCTACATGCATGCATTACTTTATACATATACACACAATTATAATCGATAGGGTACTTAACAGGGGCTATCAAGGAAGGGATGTACATACCATATTCATTTACTTAGAGAAACATTGGCAATAAGAGAGAGATATTCTTTCATAAAGAGAGCACAATGTAAGAAGCATGGTCATAGCTACTTATCTATAAGCTTTACTAGCGAGTCCATTTGAACTTGAAAGTAGACTCCTAGTCCTATTCAATAAAATGAGATAGACATATTAACATCTACCTTACTTTGAGCCTCACTAAGCGATACGCTCACACGCTCACTTAAATTCCATTTTGGAATTAAACGTTTCCTTAACCCGTTCGTCTACCCACTAAGCATGGCACTAAGCCAAAACGTTAAAATCTTTATTCCAAACATTTTAAAGGAACTTACGGAAGTAAATAAGATGCTTGCCATCACTCTAAAATTAAATGTAACATAAAATATAACAAGGTTACCCGTTTAATAGACTTTAAAACTTTTAAGCACTTAAACTTATGCTTTACTTACTTAATATCATTTAAAGCAAGATATAAATTACAAGATCCAAGCAAGATCTCTTAAACCAAAACTCTAGTATCTTAAAAATAGATTATCAACCAAATCTCAACACAAGGCACATGACACCAATATACATAACTTAAAATCACTTTAATCATCACCTATGATTAAACCAATTTTAATATCAACATAGCATTTTCGAATATAGGAAAATACATAGCAAAACAACTATAATAACATTCGGTTTGGGCCAAAAACAGGACATACATATTTATTTGCAATATAGGAATTACACACATCAAAACACAAGCTTAAACAACTCAATAGGCTTCCAAAATCACATTAAAAGTAAATAAATCAAATTGAGATTTTTACCTTAAGCTCTTAGCCCCGTCTAAACGCAAATGGAAGATCAAATAGAGGAACAACTGTGTGGATGAAGAGCAACACGATATCACTGTTTTAAACCCCAAAACCGAAACGTCAATGGGTAAGGTAATGGTGGAAATTCGAAACCCATGTGAAAATCATGTTAGAAAGTGAACTAAGAGTTTATTACCTTTAATATTTCATCATTTGGAAGATGAAATCAAGTTTTGGTTCCAAGCTTTGAAGAAAGTATTTTTCTTCCTCCATTTCCATGGAGTCACAAGCTTGAGGGAGATAAATGAGCTTGTTTTTTTTTTCTTAAAGATGAAAAGAAAAGAAAAGAGGGAAGAGGAAGGTATGCATCGGTTGGCTTGGAGGAGAGAATGAAATTTTATCTCCTTCTTCTTGAGGTGAGGCCGAATGATATGGGGGAAACAAAAGGGAAAATGATTTTAATTTCTCCAATTTGTGATGCTTTGACTGAAAGTTTTGGAGGAAATCTCTTTGGCTTATCTTGGAAGCTTGAGTTGGCTTGAAGAGAGGAAGACCCGAATAGCTTATGGGGAAAGTCGGTCATCATATGAGAGAAAGGAGCTAGGTGATCAGTTGATAAGTCAAAAGGCTTATCTTAGAAAGGAAGATGGGATTTTGTCCCTTCCTTGGGCTATTGACCGACGGTTTATGAGGGGGAGAAAGAAAGAAATACCTTGGAATGGTTTTTGGCATTTTCTTCTCCTTTTTGTAGTCTTAGTCGATGGGGGCAAGGAAGAAAAGAAATTTAATTACTTCCTATGTAAGCTTACGGGTGGAAGAAGCAAGAAATGGGTCAAAACTTATCACATAAGTTTGGAAGATGGATGGTGGAGATCTCTCCACCTCAAAAATGCTTTTTACCTACCAATCCAATGGTATGGATTAATTGGGCTATTCCATAAATAAATAAAATTAAAGGGCTTAAGGAAAAATATTTCAAAGTCTTGAAAATAATATTCTTGATTTATTTTAATAGATCATACTTTTTTTTAAAAAAAATAAAAAATAAATAAGACATACTCATCTCAAAATAAAATAATTGAGAGTAGTAATAAAAATAATCTTTATCTCAAAATATTTAACTTGAGAATTAATAGAATGACTTAAGGACCTACGTAGTAGGATTCGGGTATTACATGCAGAGGCTCGAATATTGGATATAGTTCACCTTGTAAAACCCAATTTGTAGAACCTTAATCAATATCATTGAAAAAGAGATGCTCGCCTTCAAAGTCTATCCCATGAGAATGTAAATTCTTGCATTTTTTACACGAGCATCTAATTCGCCCATCAGTTTCAGTTGTATTGTGTGTAAACTCTAAGAATTTCTTAACACTTTCACTATATACATTGTAATCTATACCCAATTGATCTCTAACTCGCATCTAACTTTTATCCATGCCTAAAATCCTATTACAAACAGTCGCATGCGCATCAACAAGTGCATATACTTATCCATTGTGTAATTTCTACTTTTCATCGGGTAGTTGGTCTTATCTCATTCGAGATTATAAGATCATACTCGTTAGCCTATCAACTATTATTAGTCACGTCCAATGAAATTTCTGCAGTATCTCCTTATAGTTATCTAAATATGCTCATTTCATTGAGTGCATTGACAAGTAACGTGTCCGCAACATCAACTCAACTATATAATCGAAGAACAATATGTGACGATTCTACCAAAATCACAATGTCGAACAAAAATAGACACAGTTGATAAGTTTGCGACAATGATTTTACAATTCCAAATTAAGAGTTATTAACTAACGCAGATTGATACTCTGAATGGATCTAAAGTTTTCTTTGATGTAGCATACAATATATGAAATTATTACAAACAACACATACAAACAATTAAAGATGGATAACACCTAAAGAGATAAGTTTTCGATTTGAATTATATTTATAATCGTGTTATATTTTTTAAAATCAAACAAAATAGTAAATTTCTTCTTTTGCCTTTTAATATAAATGTCTTTTTTTAGTATTACGTTTTCCAAATTAATTATGTTCTATAATATATATAGTGATCCGTTTGAACATATGTTCAACCGCTTATGGCCCGTTCGAACAATTAAGTTTATGTTCAAACGGTAATGATTATTTTCCATTCTGATTGATCGGATTATGAATCGATCAAAAGGTGTACACAAAAAACAGTTAATAATTGTATTAATGAGGCAAGATTGAGTATAATATTTGTTTACTTCATATCATTATTTTCTTGCATTTTCTAATAATAATTATTTTATAACCATTGTTGTTTGTATTATTTTTAAAATTTCAGGATCACAATGGCTTATAGGAGAAGGAGGTGTGACAGGATAGGTTAACCCTCCAACAAGGATGTCCGAGAGAGAACAATATTACTCAAGCGTCAGGTGAAGGTGGGAGATTTTCAAGATATTTGCTAGGAGGGACAATTCCTTGCATCTGTCTTTATAGAGTGTGATTGGCAACCAATCATTGACTAGAATGATGAAGGGATGAACAGTATCGTCGCCTACATCGACATTATATCTGAGTTTTATAGAGAGATTGCTGGGGCGAGCCAGATAATCAAGCATACACGATCTCCATTCGGGATGTATCCATGATATTTTTAATGGACACAGTCGCCAAATTCCTTGGTATTCCTTGACTGCCCACTATTTATCTGAATGTGCTGCCTAGAGAGTCTATAGTTGAGGGTAATGGGGAGATGGTTGAGGACAAGGGCATTGATGTAGATGGGATAGATGGCCTCCCTGATCATCAGATTCGATAGCTTGTTGTGAGTCCAAAGGCTCCTCCCTATGATCAGACGTAAAGCATTAGACAAGCTGATTTATCATATTTTTTCAAGATAATGAACTTAATCATCGCCAACAATATCGATCCTCGACAACACAAGATTGAGGTTGGCATAGATCGGGCACGGTTTATAGTACACGTCGCTCATGGGGAGCCTATCGACCTAGTGAGTTATATCTTTGCTAGGATTTGATCATAGTTCCATTGTATTACGATCGATATCTTGCTCTTTGGGGTCCTGATCACAAGATTTTTGTTAGCCACCGAGGTCCAAGCAGATGTTGGTGAGTGTGTCCGGGAGCTGATTGGGCCAATCAACTCCTTTACATTGTCACTCAACAAAGGATACTATGAAGAAAGGTCTTGTGCCCCCACTACGAAGACATCCAAGATTCAGGGAGAGGCACACTGTTGTGCTAAAAATATCTACAAGTACATAGAATCATAAAAAGTAGTAAAGTATTTTTAAAGAAAACGGATATCGAACCCACAGGAAATAATTATGCTATTGAGTATTGAAATTAACTATGTTAATCACTATTTAGAAAATTGAAATTTGAAAACTGGATTATCTAAATTAAATTGAAAAAAAAATAGCATTAAAATTAAGATTTTAAAGATAATAAAAATAGATCTAGAGCGTTTGATTTCACATAACAAATCCTACACAATTTATTCTTCCTCGTTATGGAATTACAATTATCCCAAGTTGATAATAAAAATTCATTAACTATTCAATATTTTCTCTTGAACAATACCAAAAATATCTCCAACTAATAACTCCATATTTCTATGTGAATTTAACTAATTGAAAACTCATTAAGTTCTTTAGATTTTTTTAAAAAAAATACACTAGTCGCGTAAATTATCTCTACTTTCACTTAACTAATGGTGCTTAATCCTAGAGCTTTAATCACAAATCACTTCTCAGTCTCATTGCGATTTAATAGATCGAACAATAATTAGCTAGAAAATTGCAAGCATTAAGAATAAAGAGTAAACACTCAATCATGGAAATATTGAAAATACGATAACATAAAATATAAATTGTGTCTTCAATGCTAAACTATATCAAAACTCTAGAAAATAGAATTAGTTCATAATAAAACTAAAAAAAAAAGAATAAAACTAGTGTTCTTCGTTGGAGTCGGTTGATGAAGCATGCAGCTCTAGCCTCTGTCCTCCAGATTCGCCTCCTTAAAATAAACTTTAAGAATAAATTTTGGAATATTTTTACTCTAAAACTCAGACTTTGACTCTCAGACTCCTTATCTTCATCCCACAAGCCAGGATTAAATAGATGTCAAAACTTCAAATTCAAAAACATGATAAATGCGGCTACAATCTAGTCTAACAATTTAGAAAATAGTTTCTAAAAATATATGTTAACATAAAAGAAAATTATCCCAATAATAATGGGATTGTCTAAAATGGAAGACTCAGTGATATGCGGCTTGAATTGCGAACTTGGGAGGATTTCATGGTCAGCAAATTGATTACAGAACTCGGAAGGGTCCCACTGGGTAGATGTCGTGTGCATTGAATATAACTAGTCTCCTTGCCCAATAGTCAAGATGTAAGGTTCCTGACCAAGATGAAAGACTTCTCGAGCCAACCTACAGAGTGGTAGAGCTGCTCGCCTTTGCTAGTTGTTGCCCATGATGTCGTTTAGGTTGGTCGTTTAGTTTGGTCTTTTAGACTGGTCGCCCAATTTAGTCGCCCAGAGCGTTGCGCCAAGTCTTCGGGCCCAGAAGGTAAAATATATTGCTTATCGCCTAACTCTGGTCGTACCTTCTGGTCACGCATGGATCTGTAATCTCTTATTTTGTACCAATATGCTCTCCTTTCGTACTTAATCTTCTCATTCCTTCAAATCCAAGAAAATAAAGAAAAATATATAGAAATAAAATAAAATTAATAGAATTGAAGAAAAAATGACACTTTTCATAAATAAAAGAGTAATAAAAATTACATAAAAATCACATTTATCACACCAGATAGGGCATGGGTATTGGGTGAGGCCTCCACATAGGGGGCAACACACACTACTATTTATGAGGTGATAGATGCAATGCGTATAGAGATCTGAAGTGTCAGAGATGATGTACATACAGAGATTCAAAGTATCAGAATGACGTACGTATAGATCAGATCTAGAGTGTCATCTCTAACGTAAGTAGAGAGATTACTAGCATCTTCACAGAGTTGAGTCGAGATGTGCAGGCAACTCAGGTGATATTCTTGACTCAGCTGACATAAGTCGAGAAACACCTAGCAGCAGCTGAGATTGTGGTTAAGATTTGGGCATGTATTGCCTTGTTATATTTGCACTTTCATAGTTTTTTGTATGGGCATTACATATGTTTTAAAACTAATTTAATCATCGTACCATTGCATAATTACTATCATTAAGCACCACTTCTATCACATTTATTTGCTTTTATTTCTCTCTAATAACCGAGCTTTTTAATGTCTGTCTGTCTTTTCCTTTTCTAAACTAATTATTAATTTTTATTCTACATATTCTTTAATTCCTATTTCTTAATATAAATAAAATATTTATCCGTAATTAATTTATTTATTTTTTTGAAATTATAATAAATACAAATTCTAGTCATGTTCAAACATACTATAGAAGCCTTTGAACAGACCTTCCACTCCCCACAAAGATTTGTTCATCGGTCGCCATATTTTTCATTCAAACTATATATTAGTTGTTTGAACAGGTATTAGTACCGATCAAACTTTTACTATCCATGTTTGAACTTTAATATTATTCAGGACAACATCTTCCGTATCAAAACCAATAGATGAAATGAAATATAAATCGGCCAAACAAAAAATTCTTTACGTTTGAACACTAAAATAAATCGTTCGAATGGTAAGACAATTTCCTACTAAACTTATTAACTTATTCCGCCAATTTTCTGTTCGACTCTAACGAATATCCGTTTGAATGTTTATTTCTTTTATGATTGAGGGTTTTAATATGCATTCAAATGATAATTTTATTGGGGACGTAATTTCTTTTTCCAAAATATCTCGTTTGAACGTAATATTGATTTTTTGAATGATAAACAACTTTGTCAATATTTAGGAACGAAATTTAAATTTTGTCCCTAAAACTCATTTTTTGGGATGATTTTTATTGCGTCTAAAAAATTTCATCCCAACAAATTATTTTTGTTGTAGTGATAAGTTATATGTCATCTAGATAGAGATCCACCATGATATAATAACACCTTTGTCAAGCCTTACTACATACTGAGGACAATATATATTAATTAGGTTTGCACGCACTAGTACTATAGTACTATAGATAATAATATCAAGGCAATAATATTATGAACATATATAGTAAAGCTTTATTGCTTCATTGAAGTCCTACAAATTCTAGGTTAAAAATGTTAAACTTATTACAAATTCTAATACAAAAATCATACTGAGTCATGTAATGGGTGGCATATCACCAATGTAAGTATATATTGGTTTTACTTAGTTTTTTATTTTAAGTTTCGATATAGCTAGCTGATACATGGGTTCCCAAATCTATGTAATAAAATTTGTGATATATCAATTATTACTCTTTCTTTTATAAGTTTGTTGCCAAATAGAGAATAAGGGTCCCTTTGGCAATTCAAATCCTCTCAAGTATTCTCAGATATTTTTAAATATTGATTTTCAAAACACCACTTAAACACAAATACTTTTAATTTCAAATCTCTAAAATTATTACCTAATTATTACAGTTTTCCTAAACTCTCAAACAAAACACACAAAAAATAAATAAAAAATACAACTTTTTCAAAATTTAAAATAAAAATAATATTAAAAACTTATATTCAAATAATTTTTTAATTTATAATATTTTATTCAAAATTTTCTCTCATTTTCTAAAATTCAATAAAATATCTTAGTTTAAATTATTTTACTACTATTCACAAATATATTGAAATATTCGACATATCCAAACGGGAGCTAAGGCACCAATTTACCATTTATAACATTTTGATAATTATTTTAGAGGCTTGATACGCATCCGCCACTGTAGCGGTGTGCGTTTTCGTACACCTTACGTGATAGTTTTTTTTTTTTATCACTCATCCCTCTCGTCTCTCTCAACAGACCCTCTCTCTCATCTCTTTCTCTCTCTCTCATCCTCGCTCTCTCTCACTCATCCTCGCTCTCTCTCACTCATCTCGCTCTCTCTCTCTCCTCCCTCACCGTCTCTCTCTCATCCTCTCGGTCTCTCTCTCTCCTCGACACGAGCTCTCTCTCTCCTCGACGCGAGCTCTCTCTCATCCTCTCGATCTCTCTCTCTCTCCTCTCGATCTCTCTCTCGTCGGTCTCTCTCTCTCTCATCGCGTCTCTCTCATCCCTAACCGTCTCTCTGTCTCTCTTCTCAATATTCAAAAGAGTTTGAAATGTGAAAGGAAATGAAAGAAAAGTAGTATTTATTAAAGGGTATTTTGGTCAAATTTATAATGGTGTGTGTTGTGTGGGTTAAAATAGTGGCTGATGCCAATATTATTTCATTATTTTATAACTCTATCTTAAAGGAAAAATATTTATATAAAGAAAAATTTTGCTTATCATCTTCTACATCGATATCGCACACCAACATGTGATTTGTCATTTTTACCCTTATATTTAAATACACGCATATTGATGTATAAATATATATGTTTAAATAGAATGACAAAAATAACAAATTACATATTGATGTACAGTGTAGTAATGATAAGTAACATTTCTATTTATATAAAATTAAACATATTTTTAATAAAGTGGCGGCACAATTGCAATAATATAGGCCCTATATTACTTATTATATGAGAAATAAATAACATTATTTTGTGTATCATTCGTGAGAGATAAGTATATTGGAGGTCCAAATCATTCCCTCATATAGAATCTAATTCTTTATAATTATGAGTATATATTAATTATAGTCATAGGCTACTCTAGAAATATAATGATTGTTATATATATGTGTGTGAATTTATACAAATATATCTAAAGTTCCTTCCAAAAAAATCTAAAGTTAGTTTATAAACAATCGCAAATAATAAAATATAATAGAAATAATTCGTTTCATCAAAAGAAATAAATCGAGGATAATATAAAACTTGCTTAAAAATAAATAAATGACTTGTTCTTAAAGGTGAAATATAATTTGGTCATGAGCTTAACGTAGGAAGATGAGTAATAGAGTTTTTCTTTATTATTTATTAACCGCTTTAGGTAAGAATATGAATTTACAGATCTACCCCTATTCATTTCTGTCTTTCGCTGTGGTCAGTGGTCACCAACGGCCGAACGTATCTCCTTCCCTGCAAGGTTGCAACTATCTCCTTCCCTGCAACTACCACGCTGTCGAGCCTTATCTCTTTTCTGCCCATACCCAAGATCTCAGTTTCCGTTCCAAACCATGAGAGAAGAGAGAGCCGTAGTGGTTTTCCGGAATATTCCAAGCCTCAACGGATATTCGCTGTGCAGTCTCTCCGAGACCACGGACCACGAACCGCTATGGAAGACCGCGCAGCTCAGCTGCTCTGGCGGTGGTGCCATTGGCAGTCGGTTTAATTTCGCCTGCGTTTCTGTTCTGGCGGAAAAGAAAGACCAAAGGGAGTTCGAACCGACTCCGGCTCAGCTCCTAAAGCATCCGCTGGCTATAGCCGCTTACGTTCCCAAGGAAGCCGCGATCTTTACTGCCGGTGCCATCTCCGGAGCCGCCTCCAAGACCTTTACGGCTCCACTCGAACGTATCAAGCTCCTTATGCAGGTAATTTAATCGATTATCGTTATCATGTCGTTTGTGTGCTTTTTTGTTCAATTTGTTGTATACTGTTGTTCAAATGCAGGATAAAAAATTCTGTTTTTAGTTGAGATTGCTACATATATTTTTTATATAGTCTTTACTCTTTAATAATCTTAAAATAGGTGTCTTTTACTTCCATTGGAATTTCTCTGTACTTCAAAACGACCTGTGATTTTGTCGCAGACTCATGGGGTACGAGTTGGGGGAGAAAGTGCTAAGAAAGCCATTGGTTTCATCGAGGTATGAGATATTTCGTTTCGAATGTCATGGTTGTTGCGTGCAGTCGTTTCAAATTTCAGGGATTCCATGCATCTGATTCAAAGTTATGTGGTCTAGATGCATGTACTCTCCATTCTCTTCCATTGCAACATCTGATTTCATTGATATGAGACGAGAAAATAAAATAAAATATAGAATTCACCCGTCAAGGTGCAGCTTGATAGTCAAAGACTCAAAGTGCAGGCTTGGGATGAGCTGTTGACTCAGACATCCTTGGTTCGATTCCGCATTAGTTCCCTTGGATTACGTGGTTCTGGCAGGTGGGTTCCTGGATCCGGGGTTTACAGTCTACGGGTGGTCTAAAGGGCCTTGTCTTGGTGGGTTCCATGTCATTAAAAAATATAGATTTTCTGCCATTTTTTCTTATTCTAGGAGATTTTAACTTGTTAAATTCCTAGTTCTGATTCTTGTTTTGGGATCCTAGGATGCCGTTAATGCCTTTCTCACCATTCTGTGATATTTTTCAGAGTTTGGGGTTCCAATATCATCGAATTATATATGTAGGTTTTGCTAATACTAAATCTTTGCTGATGATAGTTGAAATTAACAGCCTTTAGCCTTAGTTTCAGCTTCTAAACTCCACCTCTGTCTGTGCTTAGTTTAATATATTTTGTAGTAGCACTTAAACTAAGAGCGGGGCTTACTGAAGTAGAGTTGTGTGTTAGGTGGCTCAACCAACACAGAAACTGCAAATTTTTCACGAATATGAATTGTTCAATTTTTTTTTACGAGTAAAAAAAGTTTTATTGAATCATGCAAGTCACCCAAGTACACAGGCAGTATACAAAAGATAACACCTGATTACAAGTTAGGAATTGTTCAAATATATGGTGACTGCTAAGGTCTCCTGAAGAAATGGCTGCTCTACATATTGTTGGATAGAGAAGGTAACAAGGCAAACACCATATGGGTAGGGTATAAGGGATTGCTGGTTCGGTTAATGTTTTTTTTTCCTAGAAGAAAAGGGTAGCTCTGTTGCTGGTCTTGTTTCTCGTTATATGATTCTATTCTGATAATATAACCATGATAAATATCATGAGACCTGTTGGATATGCTGGCCATTTGCTAAATACTGCACATGGGATGGATCTTCTCTCTCTCATTTTCTCTCATTCTTGTTTTTACTCCCTTGAAAAAGAGCAGCATTGTTATCAACCAATTGAAGATCTTCCTTACTAAACTATCTAACTATCTCCTTGCTTAATACTTCGTTTTATTTCTCTGGCACTAGTAATTGGACCTTTTGTGGATTCTATTTATTTCTTAAACAATGTATAACAGCAGATTTTAATGCTGATAACATCCAGGAAAGAGGAAGTTTATGATAATTGTACATTTGGAAGAACACTTTCTGCCTAATAAAGCGGTTCATACATATGCTGCTTTCTTTTCGTCGGTGTGATTCATGTACAACACTTGTTATGATCTCTTGGGAAAATGATTAAATTGTATGATAAACTTGCACAGAATATGTAAATTTTGCTGGAGATTCATAGTTTATCATCCTCTGAAACTCTATATCTGATATTCTTATGTTGTCTTATCTCAAAAGTGCAGGCCATAACATTGATTGGGAAGGAAGAAGGTATCAGAGGGTACTGGAAAGGCAACCTCCCTCAGGTTTTTAGTGTTTCCCATACTTGGTTCAGAGTTGGATATTCTCTGATAAATTTTGACGAGACTTCATTAACTTACAATTCATTAGAACGTCTCTTTAAATTGCTCAGGTGATTCGGGTCATACCTTACAGTGCTGTCCAGCTCTTTGCTTATGAAACTTACAAGGTTGTTCCAAAACTCTCTTTATGCAAGTCTTATCCTTTACTTTCATTGAATCATGTAAGAGTTTCTCGTCTGATTGAGTCTTCTTGTCTATGGATGCTCAACAGGAATCCATCGCTAATCCTTTACAATCCTATATAAATACGGAAATAAATGTCTCCATTTTAACTTGCAGAAACTTTTTAGGGGAAAGGATGGTGAGCTCTCTGTTATTGGAAGACTTGCAGCAGGTGCTTGTGCTGGCATGACGTCAACCTTTGTAAGTAATGCAGTAGTTTATTAGATTCTTAGTTATTTGGCTTTATTGGGTTTTCCAAAGCGTATTGTTTTTGTGTTCTATCTTTCATTTTACATGTCTTTTGTCTATATATGCATTTTAAAGCTTTTTTTATGTCTACGTAGATAACATACCCTTTAGATGTCCTGAGGTTACGATTAGCAGTTGAACCAGGGTACCGAACTATGTCTGAGGTAACGTTAGTTTTTTTGTTGCCTGTATGACAAGATGAACTTTCCATGCAAATATGAATTTTGGTTTGTTGTCCCAGGTGGCATTAAACATGCTGAGGGAGGAAGGATTTGCCTCGCTTTATTACGGTCTTGGACCTTCCCTGATTGGAATAGCTCCTTATATTGCAGTGAACTTTTGCGTTTTTGACTTGTGAGCCCATTGTTAATTCCTTTTTCTACATATTTTAGGAAAATACAGTTGAATGTTATATGTTAAACATTGTCATTTTCTGTGGATGCTAGAGTGAAGAAGGCTTTGCCGGAGAAATATCAAAAGAGAACTGAAACATCTATACTAACTGCCGTGGTGTCAGCTTCTCTTGCCACAGTCACATGCTATCCCTTGGACACCGTGAGAAGACAAATGCAAATCAGGGGTACACCTTACAAATCTGTGTTGGATGCCTTTCCAGGTAAGTTATTATCATTACTAACTAACTAAAAGTAGAAGGTGCAATATAGAGGAAGCACTGAAGAAGTAGGAAAATGACTCTTACTGGGCATTTTATCTTTAATAGTTCATCTTGCTGATTCTATCCAAAGTTTAGATAGTGAGCAGCTCAAGAACTTGAGATCGCTTTTGGGTTAGGGACCTGACCCTCACTCCTCCTCCTAGGATATAATGCTTAGTCATAAAAAAAAACTTAATTGTCTGTCGCTTCTTTTCTTCTTCTTTTTATACCCCCTCCCTGAAATTTTTCTTTTTCAGTGGCTGATAAGAGATTTAACCTTTTTCAAAGCTTTCTCTTGTGAAGGGTACTTTTGTTTTCATTTATCCAAACAGACTTGATATTCACCTCCTTAAAAGGAGTATTGAATATAATGACCTCACTGTGAGAAGATTTAGGTTGTACATCTTTTCTGTTAGAGTTTACAGGTTTGGTTTGGCTGTTAATATTTGCAAAATCTTCAATGGTCTGTCAAAGGTGTGAAGTCCCATGTGGCCATGTGGTCATTTATTTGTGGGGAAGTTAAAATTTTAAATCTATTGTCAAAACCATTGTGACTATATACGAATATTTTTGTGCAGGTATTGTGGCACGTGATGGAATAATTGGCTTATACCGGGGTTTTGTTCCCAACGCTTTAAAAACCTTACCAAGTAGCAGGTTCATATTAATATCAATTTCATTTTATATAGAATGTAACCTTAGATTTGTTCTTTTATTGATAAGTTACTACAGTAGTATAATTTGTATGGTTGCTTCCAAAAATTACAAGCATCCTTGCTGCATGATCTACTTGATTCTTAAATTGTCTCTTTCTTTCCTTTTTCTCGAGCAAACGAATATAAAATTATCAATATCATTTTTCCTACACTTTGTACATGATAAATCATTTTCCCATCTTTTTCCTACTGCAGCATTAGGCTTACCACCTTTGACATTGTTAAACGCCTAATCGCGGCCAGTGAGAAAGAGTTTCAGAGGATCGTGGAGGAAAATCGCACCAAATTTAGCCCAGATGGCAAGTAGAAGCCCGGGTTTTATGTTTATAACCATTATTTTCCAGCACATTGTTCTTGTGGTGATCATGTCCCCATAGAAGTAGCCATTATTTTTGGGAATTGTATTTGCCAAAAGTTCCTGTGTTATTGTTGTATGTAAGATTTTTTGAGAGATGAGAATCCCCGGATTATATTTTTGTGGTAGTAAGGAATTAGGATGCCGATTCTTTATGTGGAAATCATTTTCCACCAAGATACCAGCTTCTTGTGGATGAACTATGATCTGTCAAGACACTTTAGATTGCACTGATATCTTGTCTGGAGGTTCTGTTTTGTTATCAATCAAATTATGCTCATTTTGAACTTTTCCTATCTGGTGTAGTAAAAACATAATTGAAGATGAACTGATGCTACATAATATGGATGGAAATCTACATGCACAGTGTAATTAAGAAGTTGACAGCACATGAGATAATCTTATATGCACTATCTATTAACACTTCGTAGTTATTATTCTGTTTTCTTTTGTAGTCTGGCGGGCAACCTTCACAGTTCCTTGTGCCAGTTTTTTACAAAATCAAAACCAAATGGCCAAAAAAGTATGGAACTACACGAGACATACTGTCGAACGTGACAGCTTTGGAATATTTATTATTTATAGGTTTTGTGAACTATTAGAGATTTCCAACGTTGGTCTGATTTGACTGGAAGTTTTGTTTTTTCTTTAATTCCTGTGATACAAGTTTGGGCTCTGCTGGTTCTGGTCTAATCCAAAAGAGTCTTTGCACGGCACGATTTCATTTTTTTCTTTCTGTTTTTAACTTCTTAATTACGTGCCCGATCTTTGTTCTATTAGAGCACCAAATATTGTAACCCTTTTTTCGCCTACTGGTGCAGGAGATTAGCAACTTCTACCTGAATATATATATATATATATATTCATATTAAATCGTTTTGTTGACGTCTTCTTTGATGATTTGTTCTATTCACCTGTTGTGGTTTTGGTAAATCGGTAGTGCTGAAGATAACGCAAACAAATAATCAAATCAGGCCAATCAAATATCAACATCAAGTTTTGAAAATAATAGTGTGTTTGATAAGACTAAGGCTTCGTTTGGTTCCTTAACCAAACTCATCTCATCTCACTCATCATTACAACTTTTTCAAATCTCAACACAAAATATAATAAATAATTCAACTTTTTCAAATTTCAAAACAATAAAAATATTCAAAAATAATATTTTAACAATATTTTATTATCTAAACTCAACTCAACTCAACTCATTTCAACAACCAAACGCACCCTAAGTCCTTGGATAGTAAGATAAGATAAAATAAAATCAGATATTTTTAGATGAGTTTAATAAAATATTATTATATTATTATTATTGTTTTAAAATTTGAAAAAATTGAATTGTTTATTATATTTTGTATAAAAATTTGAAATAGTTGTAATGATGAGATAGGTTGAGAGCATTTCTGTATCTAAACGTGACTAAATTATTAAAATCAAGTGCTATATTGGTCATCTTTAATGATTATATTTGATTCGTATTATTTAACTTATATATTACACTACCTATTTATATTCAAAACCTTCGTACATGGTATTAAGAGCGAGACAATCGGTTTTCTTTTTCATGGCTGATCCCATTTCTTGGCCTTTAAATTAAATTTTATGTGTTCAATGTTCACTCCTATCTTTGTTCGTTCAAGCCAATCATCAAACACCTTCTTCTCTTCCCTTTCCCCTCTTAATAATTTCATCATCAAACTCGTGAGAACTGCCTTATGTGGAAAGCTCAAATTGTCCTTAATCTCAAGGGTCATGGCAATATCAATGGGATCTACTCCATGCCCACTACAACTCAAATAATCCTTGCAAGATTAGTTGATTTTAGTTGCCTTGAACTTCTTTACCTTTCGGAACCCAGCTTGGCCATGTCACCAGCAAGTGCTTAACCTCTGGCAATCAGAGTCATGAATTTGCATTTTCAGCTTACCACTCTAAAAACTAAAGTTTAGAGTATGTTAAGGAAGAACAAATTAATCAGTTTTTCTACCCAAAAAAATATCCTTGCTAAAAAAAATAAAAATAAAGTGAATTATATTTTTTGAGCTAAGAATAATGCAGATATAACCCTTTTCGCAATCAAATATTTAATTGAGAATATTTTCTAAAACAAAATTATTTTATAAAAGTCTCTCATTTAAAATAAAAATGTATAAAAAATTATAATAAAAAAATATTTTTTAATAATTGAGAATATTTTTACAAAATATTTTTAATTGAAAATATTTTTACAAAACAACGTTACTTTTATAAATAATTTTATAAAAATATCTCTTATTTTAAAATATACACATAAAGTATAAAAAAAAATTGTTTCTAATAATTTTTGTGATATCAAATATCTCAGCGTTTTTTATTTTTTATTTAGGGTAAGATCAGGAATTACGGTAGTATATCAGCAATCATCATTATCCCTCTGATGTGATGGCAAAAAGAAAATTGTCAGCAAATTTAGGGTATACATACGTAACATACCAATAGAAGCCTTTTATCTTTCTAAAAAAGAAGTTTTGGTTTGAATACATAATGACATATATGATGTGGTGTCTAATTTATCTTCAATTTGTATCGTTTTCAACGAGGAAAATGCTTGAGCCAGCCGCTGACTGCTTTGTGTGCGCGTGTTTTATTTTATTTTATTTTTTTATATAGATTTTTTTAATACTTTTACATAATTTTAAAAAGTAAAAAAATTCATAATATTATTTAAAAAATACTTCCTTAATCATGAATTATTTTTAATGTGTTTTTTAATGATTAATATTTTTTTATTAGCTCTAGTGGGAAGATTAACATTTTTTTTTAAATTCTTTTTTACTGCCTGATTAAGTAAGTATTTTTTAATGATGTTGTAATTTTTTTAAAAAAAAATATATTTAAAAGTGTTAAAAAAATTTATATAAAAAAAAAATACACATAAAGAACCCAACGAGAGTCCTTAGCGGTGACCCTAACATTGTCCTTTCAACAATTATTCATCCAAGGCTTACAATACCCATCACAATTTACATCTATGTATAAATGAGCCAACTATAAGCTTAAATAAGTAGTTGGTGGTTAAGTTGAGTTCGAGTTTATATTCATGACCATCTAATTTCTTATTTGAATAAGTTCAAGTCTATTCAAATTTTATATATCGTATCTTAAAACTTTATTTATAAATAATTTTGATAAATAAACTTTAGGGTTTTATAAATATATATTTATATTTATATTTATAAGAACTCAAGAAATACACATAATATTGAAAATATAATTTCCTCTTGATCTTTTTAAATATTTAAGATATTCTAACCATGATGTTAAACTAATACTATAAAAGTAATAAATACAAAATTATTTAAGTAATACAAATCGAGCTACGATTTACACGAGTTTTATTATTTAATAACCAATTGTAATTTTATATTCACAACCAATTTATTTAATTAACGAATCGAGCCAAACTCATGTTTAATCGAACCAATTTCAAATTTCATTTACTTATAGCCCTAGTCATATGCGGAGAAGAGCATTGTAAGAAGGTTTTTCCCCCTATCGGCCTTTAAAGCAAGCTTGGTCAAGCCCAACGATCTTCTCTTAAAAGAAGTCAGTGGATCTTTGCAGTGTACTTGGCCCATGAGGAAAACTCACCCACGAGCAAAATCCTGTGTAAGAAAAGTAAACGGTAGGGGCGGATGGGACTGGCCGCCCTGACACCAAACACCCCGATAACAGACTATCATCGGGAACCTACCCAGGCAGGTGAGCGTAACATGTAGAGAACCCATGACCTCCTAACAACAAGCATGGAGAAGCTTAAAATGGAATGCTTCTAGGTAAAGTGAGTAGGAAGCTACTTCACATTGATGACACCATTATCCGGACTCCACGCCGCATTAAAGACACCACCCTAGAAGCCACGCCACGTTAAAGAAATGAGTTGTCCCCACCAAAAACCTAGTATAAGAGTCGACCCCTAGATACGATAAACTTTCTCTGATTCCTCTAAACTTACACACAAATTATTAAAGAGATATACTGATTTTAGCATTGGAGACTCCATGACCACCAATAGGGCTCCCATTCTCCTTGTTTGCTTAAAATGAACAGGTGACAGCGCGAAGACTCGAGTTTCTGGAACCCAATCAAAAGGTGCGCAAAACACGACATTAAGAAGTATAATCATATGAGAAATGATATTTGTACTCTTAGAATGTACAAGTCTCATGCATACATTTTGAAAAAGTGGGTAAATCTAAAATTTACATTAAAATTATTTTTTAATGATAGACCCCACTTAAAAAGAGAGAGAGAGAGAGTGCGCGTGACTTTTTTTTTTTTCACAAATTTGTGGAGTTTTGTTACTAATCAAATAGAGTTATACATCAAAATCAAGATTACATAGCTTATTCAACCAGGATCAGATTGAAAATAGCATCGAGTCGATCTTCAATCCAACAAGTTGAGCCCTCTGATATCGAGGCCATCTTTGTTAAGGTGTGTGCTACTTGATTTCTTTCTCTATATGTAAATGAAATATTCCAGCCCTTTGCTTACTTTAGAACTTGCTACTTTCTTGATGTCCTCAATGACTTGTTCATTCCATTCCCAGGTTTATTCACGCTTTTATATTAAACTCTCACTTATGGCGGACGAATACCGTAGTTATAACCTGACCTATGGGGATTCCAAATAAACAAGAAAACCAACCTAGGAATCAAAAAGAACTAAAATCCGACCACATTACTTATTAAACCAGAAATAGCTCTAATAGAAATAAAGAATAAGAAGACAACATGGTAATAAAGAATCTCAAAACCAACCCAGAAATAAGGAACTACAACATGCACACATTAAATAGCCCTCAACTGCAGATAAGGTAAGGAGCATTTGTCAAGGCGCAACAAACTAGTCTTCTAGGAATAAGGCTATGAGCATGAAGATCCATAGAAGAATTAAGGGCTCCTTTTTTGGCAAAAAAATAGCAACCATATTGCAATCTTGAAAAACATGACAAATGCGACAATTAAGAATCCAAATAAGCTCAATCACCTCTTCCCAAAAGTCTCATAAATACCAGTTGGAACATTCACCACGATTAATCCATGAAAGCACCATCATAGAATCTGTCTCAACCAAAATATCCGATAATCCAAGGTCTTTACAAAGTTTAAGTCCATCATGTAAAGCCCAAAATTTAGCATCATCCTCTAGAGTAACTCTTTGAAAGCCTAACTCTTGACACATCTCCACTGTTGTCTTCATTGCTAAACTCTTTGCCAACTCGGACCATAGTTCCCTTTCCTTTGTTCATGTAAAGCAGATAAAATTTCTTCCTACCAATCTCAAACTATTATTCCAATTCCCATTATTTTGTTATCTGGTTTGATAACAGCATCAAAATTTGCCTTGATACAGTTTACATTGGGGCTCTTCCACTTTTGTAGAACTCTTACTGTCACATTGTTGTTGGAGCTTTTCTCTAATACCTGTTGAGCTTGTTTAAACTCATCCAGAATTGCAACCGTTGTGTTCATCACCATTTTAGGCCTTCTAAACTTATCTTAAAAAATAATCCATTCCTTCTGTTCCATATGCTATACATGATTGATGCTATTTTTTTGCAATTGGTCCTTAAACACACTCATCTTTTCCCACACTCTTGTAAAATCATCTTCATTACTCAACCACTATCTACTCTCATTTTATTATATTGACACGAGACTAAATAATAGAATTAAGTGATATATTATTTTTAAAAATTAAATATGCCTTAGAAATGATTGGATGAGATTAGTAACTTAATGAACATCCAAAAGTTATCCGTAAGCAACAACATTGTCCTTCTCATATTCCATCATTACATTATGATGATTTAATATTAATTTAAGCTGATACCCAACACTGCTGATTGACAAATTTTCTTTAATTATTATTAGAAAATCTACTCAAGTGGACAACCGAAACACCTAACCGACCAACGGTGGGATCCACCTTTGATGTTTAGACTACCTCATGCATGCACCCCACGTGTCAGCAGATCCCAGTCATCACCACCTGAGGCACGCACACCTCATGAAACATTCACTAAAAAAACCGGCACAACTCGGGACTTGGGAGGGATAATGTCAGGAATTGAGTAGTTTGATAGTGGCTATTTGGTCATTTAAGGAAGCCATTGGCAACCTCGCATTAATAAACAGTTGAGATGTATATATGTGAAGAGATGTACTATGACGTGTGCTCCAAGCGAAAGCCAAGTCAGCCCCAACCCCCTACCTCACGCTCTCTCTCGTCCCTGAAACTTCTCCAAAGTGCATGAATTTCTGGTACAGATGCGAGGCAGTTAAGCCCGAAATACTGTCGTCAGGACGAAACGAAAAAAGGGAGGCTCTTTGGTGTTGGTTTATGATTGTGAATAGTTTGGTAGATACGTAGAGTTGGGTTTGTTTTGGCTTGGTTGGAATTGGTGCTTTTCAGCCTTTGAGGTGGGAGTGAATGGGTGGTGGAGTGGGTTAGGGTTATTGCGTGAGCTGTTGGTGGATGAGTTAATCAGAGAAAAATGCGCAAGTCTTTCAAGGATTCCCTTAAGGCCCTCGAAGCTGATATTCAGTTTGCCAATACCCTGTAAATTTCTCCTCCCCTCAATTTGACTTATTTTTTTGTTGTAGTTGGTTTTGGTTTATGAAATGAATTTTTGGTTTTCTTTACATGATTTCGAGAACTAAATTTTTGTTCAATTTTTGTTTTTTCTTCTAATTCATTTCCTCTGGCTCTGTTTTTTGCGTTTCTCTCTTTTCAGGGTTTTAGCTGCTTAGTTTAAATAAAGTAGTTTTTTAAGTGTAGAATCCATATACGAATGGATTTTGGAATTGAAAATTTTGACGGTTGTATGTGCAATGTTTTAACGACCAAATTGGAGATAATTGTGGTTCATTGCAATTTGCAAGTACTGTTAATAATTCTGTATTCTGGGCTTCAAGTGATTATGTTGGTTTCATAACTGATTATATTGGGTCACAGTTATGGACTTCGGGGGCTTAAGCTTGGAATTGAGTCTTACTTTTAATTGAATTTCGAAGATGACTCTTGCCACTGGTTTTACGGTGATCTTGTATTGTAGTTTTGTGGTGTTTAGCTGTGAAAAACTGTGGCATATCCACAACCACGGTTGATTTTATTTGAAATATGTTTGATCGGGAATTGGGATGATGGGTCCTTGACGGCAACGCATAAACCTGAGGAGTCACCCTAAGAGAGGAGAAGATTTTTTCTTTCCCTTTTTTTTCGGAAGTTTTGTAGCTGTGTCCACTGTCGGAGTGAACAGTACAAGCTTGTTTAATTCCATTTGCTTACGGTTTCTGATATTTTTGAGCTCTTGCATTGCGTTTGTTGCATGTTATAAATCGTCTTCTTCTGATATAAGTCCTTAATCCATCCATCTTCCTTTCCCGAGCAGATGGTAATTATAATTTATCCATTTAGACATGCATTCTGAATATTCTGAATATTTTGATCCAGAGCTTCTGAATATCCGAGGGAATACGACGGTGCCTGTCTTCAGATGAGATTATCCTACTGTCCAGCTGCTCATTTTTTACTCTTTCTTGTTCAGTGGACTGATTGTCGCCTTGCGGGTGCCTTGGGTTTGCTTAGAATTCTTATATACAAAGTAAATTGCATTTTAAATCTGTTCAGTTCTTTTAATTGGTATTTTTATTTTCAGCCTATATCTTTGATTTCTATCTAAAACCTAATTGATAAGTAGCATAGAAGATGGTACCTTTATCTTTTGAAGGGTGTGATAGTGTATCGGGTTTGTCACAGGCATATGAAGATGGGAAGACAACCATGTATATTCGTGAAAGGAAAGCCAGTCTAAAAGATTTCTATGGTAATTAGGTTCAAAATTAATTGATTTTTTTTTCTGTCAAGTTCTTTAAAATACATTTTGTTTGTTTAATTCAGTGCATAAGATCACCCGTATATTTTCTCCAACTAGAAGTTCCTACCGTCTAGGAATCCTTTTTTTCTCCCTTTTTTTAGCACCACTTTGGCTCTTGTAACAGGGGTAATATTTCCCTCTCTATTGCAACTTCAGAGGGGAATCACTGATGTGGAAGAGAGGAAACAGAGAGAACTCTGTGCCACCAAATACAAGAGAAAAGATGAAACGGACAAAGGAAAGCTCTCTGAAATTGATTTGGAGAGGGAAGAAGAATGCGGTATTTGCATGGAGATGAACAGCAAGGTCGTACTGCCTATTTGCAACCATTCAATCTGTATGAAGTGCTACCGAGTTTGGTATGCTATTTGTCGCAATTTACTGGCTTTTATTACAATTTATGTTTTCAATCGGGTGCACTCTGTTACCCATGACAACAATGGAAGATCTTCTACTTATTTATGAGATGGGAACAAAAAAACCAGACATTTCATTCAATTTTCTTAACAGGAGAACCTGAAACAAACTTAAAACAAATTATTTGAGAAGTACTGGATGCAATTTTGTACCTACGGCCTGTAGCCTTTTTGTTATTGCTTACAAACGTTTGAGACATGATGTCGAGAAAGTGAGCATATCATCATGTACTCACTGACATGTACATGCACAGAAAGGAATTCAAGACTGTATACATATAGAAGCAAAACTCTACTAATTCTAACTCCCCAAAGCCCAGCCCGTTTCTTTGGTAATGCTCTTACCATAATCTACTGACTGCAAAAACTCCTTGATGCCTCAGTCTGATTCTTGTTTAGTGCTCCACTCTGTCAATTATTCATTTTAGTAGCACTCCTGTATGGGAAAACAGTGCTCATAACCAAGTTGTAGCTTGTGAATTCAGATTCTGTGCCCCTTTTGCGAGTCATTAACTAGTGTCTGCTACCAAATTCACCATCTCACTCTTTTTCAATTGCAACTTGCCTCCGTAGATTTACCGTGTTGTTTTGCATCATCGTTCAAGGGCTTTATGTTGCAGAATCTACTTTATCATGTACAGTTTGCTGGGCTCTATTAGTTGCTGTATATCAAACTTTTTATCAGATGCACCATATTTTTTCCAGTTTGATGATGGAACCTGTTCCATTTGTGTTTATGGGGGGGAGGATTGTTATCCCTTCGAAGGGACCTCCCAGAAATCATGGTTCGCATTTTTAGGATCTGTTAAATGCTTCTTCCCCTGAGAAACATTATGCTGTCAGCTCGAGGAACAGGCAAGTCTGATCATTAGCAACTAGGATGGGCATTTCAGATGACGAATATTAACATCAGCTATATGATGAATTTATCAAAAGACTGATTTTTGCATTATGTCAGATCTACACAATAGCAATCCAAACCTAATTTCTTAAACAAATTCTTCTTAAACTGATCATGCTGTTTTGTTGTTTCATGGCTGCTATAGGCGAGCACGATC
Source organism: Cyclocarya paliurus (assembly GCA_029856935.1). Lineage (NCBI taxonomy): Eukaryota > Viridiplantae > Streptophyta > Magnoliopsida > Fagales > Juglandaceae > Cyclocarya > Cyclocarya paliurus. The sequence goes on along the minus strand of CM056955.1, from coordinate 30,111,366 downwards.
GGAGTCGTGCCCGTTTTGCCGGGATAGTCTCAACAGACTTGACACAGATGACCTTTGGATCTACATCAGTGGCAATGAAATTGTTGACTTGTTCACTATCTCCAGGGAGAACTTGAAGAGACTTTTTCTTTACATCGAGAAGTTTCCTCTTGTTGTTCCAGATGCCTTCTGAACCTCATCACAGTTGACTGATTATATGGGCAAGGGCTGGGAAACTTCTTGTATATAGAAACACCTTTGTCTATTGTACATAATTCTTGTCTCCCGCAAGACACAATTGAAGCTGTAAATTGTTTTCAGCAAGTAAATAAATCATTTGATTTTATTCATTTTATTATGTTATCCATTTGCATTATATTTTATAGTTTGCATTAGTACCCCACTATTGAAGTAAATTGAACGATAGGGTCATGAAGAGATGATGTCAGGTATGCAATGGGATTTAACTCCCAAATGAAGAGTGCGCTACAGCCACCGAAAAAGCATACTGAAGAAATGTGCCGAAAGTTCATTTCATTTTTTTATTTTTCTTTTATTTTTTATGTATTTTTTTAATCATTATAAATTTAAAAAAAAATAATTTACAATATTATTAAAAAATACTTTTTTAATCATTAATTAAAAAAAATAAAAATAATTTCGGGAGAAATGCTCGAAGCCATTTTCGGGATCCCAAGCATTTCTGAAACGGTATCTCAACAGATTGTTGTGAAACTTTCCTTCAGAATCTCTGACCTCTTGCCAAACTGGATTCTCTTTCAGATACAGATCCTCATTGGAACGGCAAGGCCGTTTTCAGCCATTTAACAGCAGCCAATACAAACATGATACCTCAGCCACACACAAATTAAAATCATGAGGATCACTGCATGGGAGTTTTACCTAGAATTAGAAACCTCTAAAGATTTTTTTGTTTTTTGTCTGCTACCCGACTGTGCCTCTCGGCTTCCACACCCGTTGCCGCCACCAGCAGTCCGACGCCAACGACGCAACCACCGAGGCCGAGCTAGCCACCCAGTATTGAGGCCTGGAAAAGTGCCTACCTCGTTGCTAAGATTTTGAAAAAAGACATGCAATGCTTTGTTCTCTCTTTGAAGAATGCTCTTCATAGTGAAAAAGTGGGTCGTGCCAATGTTGTAGATTTGACTAGATTTTCTCCTATAGTTTCTTGCTTTAGTGGGTTTTTATGGGGTCTAGTGTCTGCAATTAATGATAGAGCTGCAAGATATAGCGATAATAGAGGAAAATTATTATGGTGGAAATGTGAACCTCACTCAGAGGGGAGTTCGGCGTCGTCGGGGTGAGGGAGATGGGAGAGAGGAGAGGGGTGAGGCTTTAGGGCTGAGTGAATCAGATGGGTGAGGGAGAGGGAGAGGGATATTGCGAGTATTTTCCCTTTCATGGATTTTTTTACTGTGTGCTGCAGACCCAACGTTAGACTCGTGGGTGGTCTACGTGGCAGGAAGATATTGGAGGCTATTTTCAGCCTTTGAACGGCATGACCGACAAAAAGACATTCTCTTTTCCGATATTCAAAAGCAAAAATGCCAGGAAACATACGATTTGGTTGGGTAGATATCTTATCTTATATAATTATTTTAATTTTTTTAAATTCTCACACAAAATATAATAAATAATTTAATTTTTTTAAATTTTAAAATAAAAATAATATTATAATAATATTTTATTTAATTTTCAACTATTATTTCATCTTATCTCATCTATGTAACCAAACGAGGCCTAAATAGTTAGCCCACCACCCGATGAAGAGTAGCATTACTAATTAAAACTCGACACGTTCACATGAAAAACAATGGCTAAATTTAGTTCTTATGATCTTATCATTCTCAATCACACTTGTTGGTGTGATACATTTTATGTGGCTTAAAAGGGTCAACCACTTCAATGTAAATGGGTCACACAACAGGTGTAATTGAGGATAAGAACATACAAACTGAACAACATTTCTTTTTATTTAAGACGAGACTAATTTTTAGCCATCACATATAAACCAACACTCATAATTTAACTAATGAAAGATTGAAAATATACAGCTGGGTAGACAAGTAAACTAATGCAGCAGTTGCAGCTGCGCAAACAAGTGACTTCTATTTCAGAGAGAAATAACTGTGAACTAGTAGTATGAACACAAAATCCACAATCCTTTCACACTGGATCAACCATTAAGCCCAAGTCAATATGCATCGAATTTCAGTCCTCATCTTCGTCATCTTCTTCCTCTTCCTCCTCCTGCTGCGAAACAAAGAACAAAGCAATTCTAAGCACTGACACCAGAACTCGCAGAGCAACAATGCCAGAATCAGCATGAATGATACAAGACATAGAAAGTTTACATCTTGACCTCTGGACTAATATGCCGATGATTGCACCAGAACAGAGAACAAGTAGATGGGAAAACCACTTCAATCCAAGTTTTTTCCGAAAACTAATGGACACACCAAAATTATTGAGAATTTTTTAAAAATATTTGTGCAAGCCCCATTACCGAAAACTTCAATTGATAAATAAAAGAAGCAAAAGATGTATTGCCTAATGTGCTCGCCTTGTTAAACCACGGCACCAGGTCTGAATTAATTCAAGTAATTCAAACGTTTGCTTAGTTTTCTACAGCAGCTCCGTAACTAGTTAAAGCTACGTTCCCATAATAGTTCCCAATTTTCTTTTTGGGCCACGTTTTTCTGTTCCCCATGCTAAGTGTACTTCCACTTCACAATCAGGTAATATGTATAGCCCTGAATACTTAGAAAATTAATTTGAAACTCAAGACTTACGGATGAGCAATTTGAGTCTTGAAAATTATAGAATGCCAATTCAAACCTAAGGCACTTAAAGAGGAAGCCAACTTATGTTCTAAGAAATATTAACCCATCATAACGGGTTAAAGAAAACGATGACAATGCTTTCAAATGAGTAAAAATGGTAAATAAAAAAACCCAAAAAGCATGCCAGATAACAAAACAAAAAAGAAAATGAAATTGCAGAAGCAGGACTACCTCTGCACTAGCTTCATCCTCTTCATCATTCCCTTCATTCTCTTCATCTGCTGTGCTCTCCTATGAACAAAAACATTTTTTTGATAAAGATGAAAAACATGACCAAATAAACCTCCAAAGTACCAACAATAGGAAACAAGAAAGAGATATCACATATCCACCTGTTTCTTGTTGTAAACCTTCATAAGCTTCTCATAGTCAGATTTCCTTTTTGCAGCCTTGGCCTCATATGGAGCTTTTTCCTTACAAACAAGGAAATAAAGCTTCAGTGAAAAACAGGTGCTCCTTTGAATATAATCGAATCCAAAATGAACATCACAGAAGGTTGTTCAACAAAAGAACCATCTCTCTATTACCAAATGTTTTTATCTTAAGAAGGCTCCTTCAACAGAAGACAATGTGCCAATAGCGGAATGACCTTGACTAAAACAAGATCCATTCAAATCCATCTCCTATTCTCAAACTCACTACAAGACCCACCTCCGTCAAGGGTTTGAGGGGGTAAAAACAACCATGGATCATTTAGGAATATGTTAAGTGACATTGATTCAGCCAATCCACAATGACTTTGGGAAAATTTCAGTGTCAGGTAGAAAACAAATGGTTTCACAAAACCTTACATTTTGCATAAGCATTTCAGAAAGTTCAGTTTTTAAGTCAAAGAAAACTTCAGAGGCTGGATAACCCCACAACGGTATCATATACGATTAAAACATGAGTTCTTACTTCATCAGACATGGATTTCCACCGCTGTCCTCCAGCTTTTCCGACCTTCAATTAAATCATACAACAAATGAATCAGTTGGCCTTTTTTTAAGACAGAAACAGAGCAATTCTGTTATATAACTTACAGCTGACACAGCTTTAACATCAGGGTGCTCTTTCTTGAAGTCCTTCCTGAACTCCTCACTATTATGTTAACATGAGATTTATCAGATTGATTTTGAAAGTCCCTTCTCTGAAAAAACCAACTAAAATGTACTAGAGAAAGCAACAGAGAAGGATACGAACAGAAACACAAAGAAAGCACTAGGAGGCCGTTTTGGTTTATTGGGGTCTTTCTGGGCATTTCTTTGCTTCTTTTGACTGCTACTCTTGTCAGCCTTCGTGGCAGCTTTTCGCTTCCCAACCTTTCTGAAAAATTGAATATACATGATACATCACTACGATATTCCTGTAATCACTGTACATCAAGCATGTGAAATCAGATAATGAAAATATGATATACATAGCAGATTGGCAGTGAAACAAATACTCTAAACAGATCATCTATAGAAGTTACTTCAGAGTATATCATAAACCTAAAAAACTTTTTTGAAAAAGGAAGAATTTAAGGAAAACGGAAGAACTAACCTGTCATCCACGGGCTTCAAAGATTCCTTTGAGTACTTGGCAGCCCCCTTACCCTTGGAACTCTTCATCGTTACAATTTCCTGTACTAATTGCATCATAATAAAGCAAGTCAAGACATCGTTAACTGTGAGACCATTTTCAGAAGTAATAAAGTCTGCCGACCAATGTTGAGAAAAGAAGTAAAACCTTGGCTGAAGCAGCTAGGCCAGTGTTATGACCATAATAGTCAATGTACCACACTAGTCACAGATATTAACCTTATAACGCAAATTGAAACATGTCCACAAGTGTGAGCTACACAATTTATTCAAAACCACCGGACACCCAGAGCCAATAAAAAATAATCAAGAATTTTAAAGAGAGAGCGAAATGGAAAAAAAATAAATAAATAAAAAAAAAAAAAAGGGAGCTCAGTATTTAACTTTTTGCTACCATAATCAACTTGGTTGCTCTTCCTATGTACTGGGGACCGGGGGTTACATTCTCGTCCATCCTTAATAAAGTATTTACCTAACTGATCAAAGTAAGCAATTTGGTTTAAAATTACACTTCCTTTATAAATAAAACTTAAATCCATATTCTTTTTTTCTATGTAAATACATCACCAACTTCGAATGTGGTAATAAAACTCCAAAAGGGAAACACTCAAGCAACTTGGTATGAGAAGTTACTGCATAACACTGATAAATAGTAATCCAAAACAAACGCACGCACGCAGGAGAGAACCAGCTCACAAACACCGATATATGATTAGAGATTTCGAATAATATATTCCGCCCCAAAATAAAAGCACAACTACAGAGAAAGTCTCAATCGTAAAAATTATACGAAAAGATGAGAAAGAACTATAAGCACAAATAGAGTCTGAGTTATAGATATTCAACCAAAAATACTGATGCTTTCTTTTTGGCCGAGTATGATTCTTTGCTAAGCCCGCAAAAATCACGTTGTGTTTTTCTTTAATAATCTTCTCATGTTTATTCACCAAAAAAATAGTGTTTTTTGTTTTCAGTATGAGTTAATTTTTAAAGTAACTCACCGACGACAGCAAATTTTAAGTCACTCCTCGTTTTTCAAAATTTTCTCAGCGACCAAACATAGTATAAAGAGGAACAAAAAGCAAAGGAAAAAGAATTAGGAAAACGACTTTACCTTTGAAGAAAAGGAGCTGCGAATCTTTGAAGAGAAACCGAATCAGATCGAGACGGAAAATCAAAACTCAGAGTGAAGGAAGTATCAAGAAGCCAGGAAAACGCTAGGAAAGGAAAGAGGGTGTGCGACCGAGAGGTATGAAATTTTCAACAAGAGCAACCGAATTAGCCAGTAAACCGCTGTTCAGAGTTTGTCGTCCAGGGGCGTCAACCACAACTGAGGAAAGTAGTTTTACTGATTAAACCGGTTGCAAAGGTTCGGAGTCATGATTTTATATGTAATTTATTTATTAAACAAATTGATATTATAATCTGTTGCGTATGTTTTTTTAAAAAATAAATAACTATAAAATAAAAAATAAAAAAAAAACTTTAATTTTTAGTAATAAAATTTATTTTATTATTAAAAAATACGGAATATTTAACATTACATTTATTTATTAATAAGTTAACTTATTTCTACGAGAATTCGGGATCAAAGGTGCGTTATATTTATGCGGGGGAATGCGACGTCGTGGGAGATATTTGTGTCTGGTAAGAACAGCTGACACGTGGCTATTTCCAGAACTGTATGACCTCGAACTGCTCGGGATTTGACACCTTGAACTTTCGAGTTTCCGCACGAATTTTTTTCACCCCATGTCAGGACACTTTCCACCGAAGTGGAACTTCTTTTATTTGAAGAGCAATATAAACTATAAATTATGGTAATGCAACCAGGGATAAGTATCGATTTAGGGTGTGTTTGGAGGTTGAAGTGAGTTGAGTTGAGTTGAGTTTAGATAATAAAATATTATTAAAATATTATTTTTTAATATTATTAATGTTTTGAGATTTGAAAAAATTGAATTATTTATTATATTTTGTATTGAAATTTGAAAAAATTGTAATGATGAGTGAGATGAGATGAGTTTGGTTTGGAAACCAAAAGAAGCCTTAGTTGGAGCCAGATTCTCTTAAATCTAATTTTGATTTTGTCAGAATTTAATTCTGATTCTGATTTTTATAAAATCCAATCCAATTTTAATTTATCGGAGTGGGATGAAATTTAAATTTTTGGCTTTGAACACTTTTTTTAATTTCATATTTAGTTCATTCATAAAAGAGTTTTTTGTGAGATTTCAATTTTCAATATTTTGAAAAAAATTAAAAACTAAAATAAAATTATTCACGGCTAATTTATTTATATACTAATATCTAACTTATTTTTATATTAAACTTATATTATAATGTCTAATTATATGTTATCATATTATAGTATTACATATTATTTTTAATTTCTAATTACATGTAATTTATTATACTTTAGTAAATTGGTATTATGTGTTATTAATTTATTATACTAAACTTATTAGTTACTTCTATACTAGTGTCTAGTTTATTTATATACAAGACTTGTATTATAGTATCTAGTTTTATGTTATTATACATGAGTATTACATGTTATTATACTAATGTCTAACTTAATTATATACTAGACTTTCTAATGTCTAATTACATATTATAATATTTAGTAAATTAGTATATGTCTTATTAATTTATTATATTAGAGTTATTTAAATACTAGTGTCTAACTTATATTTATACTTGATTATGTATGGTAGTAATACTATGATATTTACATATACTAAACTGTAATTAATCTATTTATATTATAGTATAAGTATTTTATTTTATAATAATTAGCTCATACTAGTAAATAATTGAATTTAACTATAAAAGTTCTAGTTATATAACTATATGTAACAACCCGATCCTAAGATTAGGTCATAAAATAAGTTATATATTTTTCTTATGACTATAAATATTATTATTATTATTATTATTATTATTATCAAATTTTACATTGTTGTTTTAATAAGATTATTACCATTTTTCTATTTTTAGTATTTTTTTTTTATAATCGAATTTGTACATTAGCCAATAGAGTTCTTCTACCTTATTTTTTCCTATCTTCACCTATTAGCACCATGTTTATCTCCTAGTTGAAAAAGTTTCCTAATAGAAAACCAACTCTGAAATCCTATCATAAAACCCCTAACTATTTTTCGTCCATGAATTTCAAGCCATGCACGGCTCTCTCCGTTAGTCATACATGCATGTCACTACATGTATTTGTACACTTCATGCACACCCCTTGCACATATTGCCTTCCATTTGTTTTCTCTAGGATTTTCCTCCATGCCTATATATACATATGTTTAGAGTTCACCCAAAACCTCAAGCCGCAACTAGCACCTACACACCTGCACGTCCAGGAAAAGAAAAAAAAAAGTAGCTGAGAGCCACCTGCACTGGAGAAACCACCAGCCCAAGCAACACCACGCAAACAAGACCCACGACCCATTTCTCTCTCACGTACAAACATTCTGCCACCTTCATGATTCGAAAACTGCTATGCACCAAGCAAGCTAAACGTGGTAAGGATCACAGCAAATCCATCGACCCAACCACGGCTCCTCCACGTTCAACGATTACACCACGTATGTACCATGAGCCACCCCACTGCTGAAACTCCTCCACACTGTGAGCCCTTCCCCCACTCTCAGCCACTGTGCAAGGCCAAGAGCCCCCCAACATAGTAAGCCTCACCATGCGCCACCCTCTTCACGGACTCATCATGGTGAGCCTCTGCTTTCCACTTACGAAATAGAGCAGTCATGTTTCTTCCACTCCGAGCCACTTTCTTTGCCGGATTCCACCATAGAAGACGTCGGAGTGCCACCACAAAATACATTAGACCATCCTTAACCGCCAAGGCACGCCACAGCAGCCACAGACGTGAAGCCTGAAGTCTCTGCTTCTCTTCCACGGTAGCCACCTCAAGGGACGTTGAACCACCTTTCTGACGACACAGAAATTTTCGGCCATCCTTGTTCAGTCGCCGGAACTCCCAGCCACCCAGAGCCACCATCGCACTCAGCCCTCTCTTGGTAAGTTTTTCCACAAGCCTCACTCCCACTCTCTCTGTTTCTCTACAAAATATATATTAGTTGCTCTAGGTTTTAGTTTACTAAGTGCAGTTGTGGACGAGTTTACAAATATGCCCTTTTTAATCTAGTATTTTGAAGGATGGTTTTAAGAATAAAATTACGTTTATAAACTTACACTTAAGTATATGTTAATATTTCAAGTTGAATTTGAAGGATGGTTTTAAGAATAAAATTACGTTTATAAACTTATACTTAAGTATATGTTAATATTTCAAGTTGAATTTAATTTTATTAAATAAATATATTAGTCATAGGTTCATTTTTATAAGAAAATGTTTAAGGAATCTGAGATGTATTTTAAAGTATATTATTGAGCCTATTATTTTAGTTAATATTCTTCTTGTCTATTTTAGTCGGATTTTAATAAAATTATTATGTTAAGAATATTTAAACAATATTAATATTTATTAGATTTCTTACAAGATTGAATAATTATGTTAACAAAAGAAACCTATTTTAAGAATTGAAGTTTTATGACTTATTTTAAATAGCCCAAGTATTCTACTAAATTATAATATGTTATTGGTATTTAAGTAATTTAAATTTCAAGATTTATTGATTATGGTGTTAAACAAAAGATTTATTTGACTATTTTTAAATTTTTTATTTTTATTAAGTAAGAATATGCTATTAGTATGTTAAATAATTTAAGATATAAACATTCATTGATTTTATATTAAATAGAATATTTATTTGATTAGCTTCTAGATTATGAATTTAATTAAGTAGGATATTAGTACACGTTGTTCTTAGACAAATTTAGTGATATTAATTTTGCGTATAGGTGACGAGTTTCGAAATGAGATTTAAGAAGAAACGCAGCAATGTAAGTTATTTGACCACAAAATTAAGATCATCACAGTTTAGCTTATATATAAGTATTATTCAAACCAATTCATTGACAACTATCATTTATGCACCACTCATGTCATATGCAAATATGTCATCCAGTATAGCATACGATCATATCATTCCGCATCATGTTTAGATTCAGAAATTATAATTAAGTATGTATTATGTCATACATCTCATGTGTGTAAGACACATAAGCTATCTTAAATTTAAGTATAATATAAGATCAGATTAGTTAATCAGATGGTCATTCAGATGTATGGTACCAATGCAGTTCAGTTTCAGGGTGGATGTAAAAGCCACGGACTCAAGTGTGGTCCACCATAGTATACCAGAATACTATCAACGGCTTCCCTTGCTGCAGCGGGACGTGAGGCTGGTGCACAACCTCGTATATATGATTAAGTGTGTTGGCCAGTCATAACAGTCAATTAAATCAGATCAGTCAGTTAATTCAGATAAATCAGTCATGCATAGCTTAAACATCAGTATAAACAGTCATTAATTTTAAACTCTCAGCATGAAAACTTTTATGAAAACCTTATGTTTAGTATGTTAACGTTGTAATGGATTTCTTGCTAAATATTCGACTCATTTTAGTTTGCTTTTATGTTTTTAACCACTCAGGTGAAGATAATGAATATGAGCAGGCAGACCAGGATTAGAAGGAGCAGTTGTTTCAGTTTCAGACCTTCTAGAATAAAAGTGATTTTTATGATATAAATTTATTCAGTTTATTCATTTAAGTTTTTTGAAGACGTTTTTTATCAGACAAAGTTTTTATGAAATAAATTCTAAATTCATGTTATTAAATATGAGATCTCTTACCTGGTTTATTTTATGAAAAAAAAAAACGTGACACTCCTAACCTACGGGAAAGGGGGGTTACACTATACTAGTATATATGATAAATATAAAAATAAAACATATTTTTATAATATATGTACAATATCGACGTCAGATTTAGAATTGAAATTGGAGGAAAAAAAGTTGGAATCAAAATCAAAGCATCAAGGGAGAGAGTATAGATTGAGGATGGGCCTTTGCAAATACTTCATTTAGTTTTGAAGGAGAAGTACTGTAATGACTAAATGTTGATGAATAAAAGGCACCACTTTTTACTCTAAAAAAAATACTTGTATATTTAATAGAAGTGCATTTATCAACTTTTAAAATTAGACTTAAAATAATACGTAGTTATTACATTTTTAATACACACTTATCATACTAATAGTCGGGCTATAACAAAAAAGGAATGATAAAATTATTACCACTTAACAACTTCTATACAGCTTATTAATAGAATATTAATTTTTAAAAAAAAAATGAAATAGCAGATTTAGCAAACAAATGTGCAACATTATTTGTCACTCTAAAAGTAAAGCTAATACTCCAATTTTGATGATATGCAATTAAGTTTCGCACATCCTCTGTAACAACCCCATAATCTGCTTCTATCTCTTCTCGACTATTTGCAGCTATGACAACCATCTTAGAATCACCTTCTAGCATAATCACAACAAAACCAAGTTCTTGACACATAGTAATTGCCCTTCTAAGTGCACAAGCTTCCATCAAAAGAGGTTTTATACAGTGATTAATGTTTTGACACAGAGTAGCTATAAGATCATCACTATTTTTTATCACCACTCCAATTCCTCCCTTTTTATTGTTGTTATCCACTGTTGCATCCCAATTAGCTTTATATTTCAAACCAGTTGGTTTTACCCAACTAGTCTGTTGTTTCACTTCTATTACCAATTGACTTCCTTTCTCTCTAGAGCTTTGAGCTAGGTTGAACTCTTTCATGCTTTGTTTTGCTAACTGCAACACCTGCCTTGGATGTTTAAATTTATGTTCAAATAACAGGTAATTCCTTCTAAACCAAATTCTCCTCATAGTGTAAGCAACCAATTCCATATTTGCAGTTTTTAATCTATCATTTAATCTCCTCCAAAACTCTATAAAATGTATCTCCAAACTAGGCAATTTCTGTACTAGACTATTTGTCTGAGCCCAAAAATCACTTGATGCAGGACAATTTCATAGGGCATGCATTATGGTTTCTGGTTCCCTTCCACAGACTGGACATAAATCTAATTCTATTATCTTTTTCTTCAATAAATTTTCTCTTGTTGGGAGTATGTCATGTGCTACCTTTCATAGAAACTGCTTCAAATTGTTCTGTACTCTTAACCTCCAAATTGAATCCCATTAACTTCTTCTATCTGCTACATCAAAGGTCTCTCCCCACATTGATCTCATTCTAGAATGTTGTAAGTAGTAGGCACTCTTTATTGTGAAAACCCCTGTACTTGTTGACCTCCAGATCAACATGTCCTCCTAGTTCCACCCTTTTTCACTGTAGCTCCCTTTGCTTCACCCTTATAGTCATGTTCTTCAATTAAAGAACTTAGTCCTTTAGCACAAAGAATGCATAGGCAATGAGATATTGGGTCTCTTTACTTTATACCTCTAGTTGGCTTTATGACTTCACTAGGTTGTCCATTTATAAGATAAGAATATGTCATTGTGGAAACACATTCTATTATTAGCTCGATCCATCTATCTCCAAATCCAAGCCTTTTCATAATTTCTTCTATGAATCTCCACTCTAATTTGTCATATGCCTTGGACATATCTAGCTCGAAAGTCATGCTTTCAACTTTGCCTTTCTTTTTTATTTTCATAGAGTGTAAAGCTTTATATGGAATTATCACATTATTAGTGATGAGTTTCCCATGAACAAATGCACTTTGATGATTGGATATTATGTTGGGTAGCACCTTTTTCAACCCGTTTGCTAACACTTTTGATACAAGCTTGTATAATATATTACATAAGCTTGTATAATACATGACAAATAAACAAGTATTTGTCACATTCAAATGAGGTTAATTGCTAAGTTGGTGTTGATCAACTTGTGGACAAGTTGCCAAATTGAGCTTCAGCTTGAAACTAATGATATATTTAATTATTTTTTTTAAAATTGTAAAAGAAAAATTTTAAATTAAAACATTAAAATTAAAAAAAAAGTAACATTTTTTATGAAGTGATACTATCATATTTATTGATTGTAAAAGAGTTGACACAGTATTATTATAGAAATTTTACATGGAAGTCTGACATCACACGCATCCACTTAATTAATATATAATTTATCATTTTTATCATTCTATCTTAATGCTTAAATATGTATGTGTTTAAATAAAATGGTAAAAATGAAAAATCATATGTTAATTAAATAGAGATGTGTGGTGTAAGATTTTCTTGTAACATTTCTCGTATCGAGAAATTCTCATTTATTAACCTTCATATGACTTTTTCCAAGTTTTCTGATTTATGCTCGAGCGACAAGGTCTTCATATTAATGTGCCACAATATTACTATGGTCCATCACGCATTTATTGTCAAGGATGTTTCTCTCCCGTTTGGTTGCTTCATTACAAAGATCGCTTCACAATTGTTTTTAATTTAAATATCCCATAGAGTCTTCCATTCATATTTTTGGACCCATTTCCATTATCACTGTATCTAATTATTATTCCATCATCAAGGAGATATCGTAGTGCGTCAAATATGGACCAAATAAACTTTTTAGTGAAAAAGGTTGATCTCCTCATTGATAGCCTCGATGAGCAGCATGTTCACTTTGACACAAAGCTCTAACAAAGCATGCATATATTGATCTCACGCCCAAAATTTTTTAATTATTGGAAGTGAATTTATTGACATCGTAATGGTAACTTAAATAATAACAATGAGAAAAGAAACTAAAAACCTTCATATAATATAAATTGAGTTTAAACTATCAAAGCAACTCAAATTGTTCTTTCATAAAATTTCAAATAAAATTTTAACTAATCTATATATATATAGACGATACTTATTTCATAACTCTCCTTCTAACCCTCCCACATATCCTCCAAGCCTCCTTATTGGCGTGCTTCTCTTTACTATCTATAAAATAAAAAATTTCTTGGGTGGAAGATAAGTCCATGACCAGTAAGTAAGATTGATTAATAAGTTGTGTATAACATATGAGCCTTATTTATAAATCAAGAATAAACTAAAAATTAAAAACGGTAACTGAAATTATGCTATTGACGTATATTAAAAATCTAGTATCATGTAAAGAAGTACTTCAAAAAATCTCTCTACATAGGAAACTACCGCTTCAAGGATAGCTATCACTCCCATAAACTCTTCTCCATTTGGGTTCTACACCTTCTCAAAGTCTTTCGGTATAGTTGTCCGTCCCATTTACTTCTTTATTTACGGTCTACACATTCATAATGTCTTTCTATGTAGTTATCATCCCCATATTTTTCTCATTGAGTGGATAATTAATCAACTAGTACAATCTCTAAGTACTTCATGAAAAATCTCTCATTCTTATAATTATCACCACATGTCAACAAACGTACAAAATTTGAAGGGTTGGTGGAGCTCAAACATTCTAGAGTTGCTCGGCATTGTGTAGTGTATCATTTTAATGGAGATTTAAGAGAGAGAGAGGTTGAGCTGGGATGAGGAAAGGCGTACAACTAAAGAAGCAGAGGGAAGAAGAAGGGGCGTAGCCATGTAAGGCTTTTTACATTTAGAATTGAAAAAATAAGCCTTGTTCACTTAGGCAGACACTTCAATTTTTTATTTTTATTTTTTTAACATGGGCTTAAAAATGAGGTTGGGCTTAGAGACTTGGTCTTACAATTGATGCTGAGCTAATCTACTTAAGGATTAATTTGTGAGGATAGATTTGGCTCTTCACCTCTCTACAAAAAAATTGTTGGTTTACCAGCATTCTATAAATGTCAACAACTTGGAGCAAATTGCTAACATTATATTTATCGTCGTTTATTTGCCGACACAACACAATAGTCGATATATATGGGTCAAGAACTCCAGCTTGGTTCTCTTTCATTAGCAACATAAAACACTTGGAAAACACTTGCGAGGAAATCATGAACTGATCATTAGTAATATGCTCCTTAGTATGTATTAGACGCTAGAAATCTTAAGGCTAAATTCAAATACATCCTCCTTATGACCTTTACTTCTAAGAATGTCTGCTCAGTTACACTTAAATAGTATGTATTGAGATTCATCAAAATACTATACCTTATTTATGCATGTTAACACGCCGTACTAAGTAGATCCATCTTTTGTGCATAAACAAATCCCACTATTTTGAGTTGTCCTCCCATTTTCATGAGTTTTTGTGCAAAACTTGGTTCCCTTTAGGACAAATGGCTTAAATTCTTTGGCTACTTGTATAAGCCCTCTAGATGGTCTACTGAATATTGTTTATGCATATTCCAAATAACGAGAGTAAAACGTAAACAATTCTTCTAATAAATACCCTTCAGAATTGGAGCCTTTCAGTGTAGTTTTGTTACATACATGAAACTAAAACAAATGTAAATACTTAACATGATAAAATCTAGTGTCATTTTAAAAAAACAAATGTGCCAAAACTGTATAGATATCATTAATATTAAATATAATAATTATAACATACATCTCTATGAGATACAACCATCGATAATGAATTAGCCCACCAAGCTTGCATTTAGCAATTAAATGCACAGTCAGATTCACTATCATGAAGAATCTAGGTGAAAAGATCATTTCCACTTGGCATAGTATGTAGGGTATTCTAAATTTCAACCAGTATAAATTTTCTACTCATAATGTCTTGGAACTAATTTTCCTATAGAAGATAGACAACTCTATTAATGGTTCTGTAACCTTCTTGGATATGGACTTGCATAGTGCAACTGGTAGCAATTATTGCATTAGTATGTGACCATCATGATTCTTCATACCCTCTATAGTACATTTTCAATGTTTAAAACAACATGAAACGTTTGAAGCGTAACCATCCGACATCTTTACATTTTTAATAATCTTTAATAAATCATTTTTCCACATTACTCATTGTGATTCGTGAAAAAAAAATGGAGGTGAATATGTCTTGTTTGCAATTTTGGGAATAGGGTGAAGTTCTAGTTGCAAACTCATATCTTGCAAGTCAAGGCATGCTTCCAAATTATCTTTTAATTTCTTATCAATATTCAACAATGTGTCAACTATATTATCAATAACGTTCATTTTTATGTGCGTTATATCAATATTATATCGTAACAAGTTTCTTTTCCATTAAGACAAGTCAAAGAAAATAACATGCTTCTTCGATATGGATTGCCCATCGAGACCTTGTTCACTAATCCTTTTCTTTTTTTTGCATATCAGCAACACATAATTTATTCTATAATTTTCTCATAATTTCATTGCCATTTGGCACAATAGGCAGATGATTCATTTCTTTTGTATAATAAAATGCAACAGCTTACTTTTTTCAACTATGATCCATCAGTAAGAATATTCTATGTCTCACATAGGAATTTTTTTTTCATGTTTTAACCAATTAGACTATGTATTACCCATACAACAATGACATGCCAAATGACCTTTTGTACTCCATCCAGACAAATTACCGTATACAAGAAAATTCTTAATTTTCCATATCAAGACTGCATGGATCACAAACATTCTTTCAGAGCAAGCCTCGTAGGTCGATGATCTCATCTCCCATAATTCCTTCAATTATGCTCTTAGAGGCTCTAGGTACAAATATATTTTCATATAAGGTGAAGATGAGCTTAAGATTTTCAATGATAACATGAAAGTTGATTGCTTCAAGCACATCCAAGGAGGCAAATTATAACTAATAAGTATAACTGACCAAGTACTGTGAGAAATGCCAATTTTACCAAAATGATTAAATCCATCCGTAACTAATCCAAGTCTTACATTCCGTGGGTCAAATGCAAAATCATTTTGTTTTGAATCAAAAGTCGTCCAAGCAATCCCATCGATTGAATGTTGTATTATCCCATCATCTACTCGACCTTCAACATGCCACTTCAAGTGTGAAGCAATTTTCAATAACATGAAGTCTTTGCAATCTTGATTTTAAAAGAAACCAACTCAAATCTTTGTTGGGCTTCTGTTATATTCTTTCTATCCATATTAGTATTTTTCTTCCATTTTGAAGCTTGGCAAATCATACACGTTTCTCTGGTTTCATTGTTCTTCCAAAACAATATACAACAGTTAGGATATATTGGGATTCTTACTCATTCAAATCCTAAGTCACTCGTCTACTTCTTAGTTTCATATGTATTCCTAGGTAATGATGCTTGCTCCCGGAGGGAGTAACTCATTCAGAAATGCAAGAAGCTCTATAAAGATATTGTTACTTCATCTATCTAAACACTTCAAACTCCACAAGATTACAATAGCACCAAACCTACTATATTTTGTACACACTTCATGTAATGGTTCATCAGCATCTTTCAATTTGTTATAAAACCTTAAAATGCTCATTGGGACCTTGAGAATTTTCACCTACGATTTGAGCTTCCACATCCGTTTGAAGCCAACCTTCAACTATACCATGTACAAACATAGGAAAAATATCTTACAATGTTGTATCCATCTTATTAGGGCATTCTTGGCTTTGCTCATCATTGATGACACTAGTACCAAAATTAGTCATAGAAATTACCTTCTCACTATGAGCGTGCCAAATTGTGTAACTTGACAAATTCTGTAGTAAATCAAATGGTCGTGCACAATACCAACCTTGAGATACTTACATAAGCAGCACTTCTTACATGGGTAACTAATAGGCCCATCAATACCAATGCTCTCACTTGAAAATTTTAAAAACTCATTAATACCATTAACATATTATTTCGTGTTTCAACACTTTGCCATTTAATTCTTGTCTATATAGCTATTAAGTCAAACAGTAGTGGAATTGGAAAATTAACAATTAATGTTATATTAGGATTTAGATGGAACTGTTAAGAAAATAGAAAGTGAATTGAGATTGACGAACAAGGAAAATATTTGGGATAATTTTCACTATTTGGGTGGATTGAATACAATGTCATACCAAAGATATTATTTTGATAAGCTAAATGTATTAAGCACTAAGGAGTTTTAGGGCCTATTTGGGAATATAAGTATTCTCAGATATTTTCAGATATTTCTTTCTCATACATCACTCAAACACAAAACACTTTTCAGGCTCGTTTGGATATTAAATATATCTCAGAATATTCGTGTATAGTAGTTAATAGTTTAAGTTAGAAAGTTTTATTAGGTTTGAGAAATGAGAGAGAAAAAGTTGAATGAAAATATTATAAAGTTAAAAAAGTACTTGAATATAATTTTTATATTAAAATTTGAAAAACATCTATTATTTTTTTGTGTGAAGTTTGGAAAAATTGTAATAATTAGGTAATGACTAGATGAAAAAGTTAACGAGTTTAGAATTGAATAAAAGAAAGAAGATTTTTTGTTATCCCTAAGTGGTAGTTTTTCTTATAAAGTGTTTCTACTTGAATATTCTCATTAGTGCCAGAGTACTAAACTCTTTCTAGCTCTTGGGTTCTCGTTAGAAGTTTTTCTTGTGAATATGTTAGCACAATTTATATATTTTTCTGAAATTGTTATGTGTATGAATTTGGATCTTTAGGGTTCATAATACTTTTTTTTGCCAATAGTAATTATTTTCGTGATAAGATTTCTTCGTAAATAAGTATTTATGATGACATGTTTTGCTGGAAATATCATTTGCCACAAAACAATTTTATGGAAATATTTTTTCCCACGATTTACTACCAAATGCTATCATATTTCTCACGATGAAATAATTTTTTTTCCTACTACTAATCTTGTGGGAAAATATAGACATTTCTCACAAGTTGGGCTTTTCATGGAGAAAAATACTTTGTCACCAATTTTATTCCACGACCATCCCACAACTAAAATTTGTGAAAGAAGAGTTTTTTCCACGGAATGGAAGCTTTTTGCCACCCCAACCCCTTGCAAGAAAAAAGAGGTATTTGTTGAAGTGAGAATGGATGATCTACCAGATAAAAATGTCATTTATATTTCTATAACTTTATGAAATAGTTATTTTTATTGTTATTGCCGATTAATGTAGGAATGTCAACTCTTAGTTTACTAAAATTAATTATGGCCAACAAATATATTTTTAATTAATGGCGTAAAGGCATACATGCTAGTGAATGAGTATTTGTGCTGGTATCTCTATAAACGTCGATAATAGAAATGCCACCAAATCCTATTTTTAGTGTCTATTGAAGTCCAACTAATCTAATCAATCCAACTAATCTAATAGAAACGACAAGAGGAGTTTGGAAACTCGTCACAAATTTCAAACCAGTTCCAAGCTAGAAGTTTATCTCATTCCAATTTCCTACTCTCCAAACATCCCCATTTTGACCATTTATTATATCTACAATGGAATCCATATATATTAGGAGTTAAATAGTGGAGAGAAATGAAAACATAGGAAAGGAAAACATGAAAAATTAGGAAAAAATGACATGCATGAAATCTCAAATAAAACCCTTCTTCTACGTTCTTCATTTGGCTCTCTCTCTCTCTCTCTGACAATTTGCTAAGGAAGAATTTTAATATGGGGTTGCGTTCAAGTCTTGAAACTTCCATTGTATTATGAGCAGAGGCTTCAACCTCTTCTTCTTAGAAGAAGATGGCTCATCAAGAAGAAGAAATCCAACAGCTACAAAGCCCTCAAACGGCCCTTGATGGTCTCTTTTGTGAGGAGGAAAGTTTTGAGGAGCAAGATGGCATTGAGGAAGAAGGGAAAAAGAATGCTGATGAGAATATGAAAAAGGGGAAGAGGATTTATGGTTTTGGTTTTTGAGAGAGGGGAAGAGGAACTGGAGAGGAGAGGATTTTTTGTTCCTGTGAGTTGTAGCTGTGGTGTGGTCATATTGAAGATGAAATGGGAGGCCTACGTGGCACTCACTCATTGGAGGACTATTATTTAGAAGAAAATTGACCGATCGGCCATAAGTTTATCTCTCACGTATAATATTCTTAGGATTCGTAGATCACATTAATAGTGGTTCGTAAATGTTATGCTTGATGGGAAGCACTTTTAAGGTTGTTGTACTTTTTGGTTTCAACTACCTATTTGTTGGGAATAAGGGTGTAACCGATCCAGTCTAGTCCAGTTTTAGATAAAATTTAGAACTGAATCGGTATGCACCAGTTTTGCATTTTCGAAAACCGATTATGCACTGGTTACCCTCCTAAATCGGTACCTCTGGTTTTACCAGTTTCGATCTAGTTCGGTCCCCTTTTTTGGTTTTAATAGTATTAGTATTAGGGCGTAAAATGTAATTAATATACTAATATACATTAGTATACTAATGTATTCTAATTAATTAAAGCAAAATGTAATTAATATACTAATGTATATTAGTATTACTAATGTATTATATATTTATCAAAAAGAATGTGTTGAGAATTTATTAGGCCATAAAATGTTATTAATATATATTATATTTAAATCATATGATCAAATAAATTTTCATGTTTAAAATTAAAATTTTATGTTATAAATTATGATAACATTATCTGATATATAATTATAATTTATATTATTATATATAATATTAAAAAATTAATTTAAAATAGATAATATAGTGAACCGGTCCGGTCCTGTCTTAAAAAGCATAGAACTGAAACCAGACTAATACCGGCTAGTTTTAGAACTAAGGAAACTGGTTCTGGACCAAATTGGTCCAAAATCGGACCAATTCCACCGGTTTGGGCTGATTTTCAGTTTTTGATTAATTTTTACACCCCTAGCTGAGAAGATGCAGTTAGCTATGAATGTTAGAACAATATATGGACATGAATGTTATACTAGGTTTGGTTGTCATTTTGCAGACTAGCCGTTGTCAATTGATGGGCATGGATGTTGGATTAGGTTTGGTTGTCTCTTTGCACACTACAAGAAAGACGACTATTTGTGAAGAGTTATTAATTTGCGACGAGAATAGGCTCATTTTAGTAGGAAATGATTATTTTTGTAACAAATAACTGATCACAAATAAGTGTTTTTGTTATAGTGAGAGACTAGCATTTAAATTGTTGATCTAATTTTTCCAAGGAAAACATTCATTTTTCTTGCAAGAATTAGATTATTTTTAGATTGGGCTTTGCTTGAATATTCTCTTTTGCTTTTCTTTGTTGTAGGGACGTTGGAGTCATGATTTTAATGGGCCAAAATAAGAGATGGTGGTGATTATATGAGATTAATGTATGTAAGAGAGTTCATGCAATACAAGAAATACGTGTTTTTTTTTTTTTTTTTTATAAAACGGAGCACATTCAGTCATTAAAAGCGGACATTACAAAGTTGACCTGAGACAAACAATACAAGCCAATTACAACGTTAATAGCTTCCCAGCACACTTTCATGACTGATATGGTCTAATCCAGACAGTAAATCTCTAAAGACCTAAATCTAAGAGATAGAACAACTCTGTCTACGACAGAGGTAACAAAACCCCCTACCCTGACTAGGTGGAGTAGGGTGCACCAAACCCCATACAAATCTCGACTAAGCGGAGGGGGGACACAGCTCTTTGGACTAAGGTCCAAAGAGACGTTTTTTATTTTTATTTTTCTAAAAAATTAAAGACAGTATAGAAAATAAAATTACAATGAGAAAAAACGGATTACATCTTGGGAAGAGTGGGATTCGTACTTTCAACCTTAGAGGGACTTAAAAAGACAAAAGCAGCGGCTGAGGTGGCATGTGAAGGTTTAGAGAAGGTGGTCGGTTTGGTCAGCAGCAGTTGGTGGTCCTGGACCCAACGTAGCCGCGTGTGGCGGCTAAAAAGCTCTAGGTGTGGTGGCGCGTGGGTTACACGTGCTTGTGGCACGAAATTGTGGGTCGCGCATGTGGCTCAAGCGCGGCTCCATTCGGCAAATTTCTATGCCCGTCTGAAAGATCGGCGCCTTGGGAAGCTCATGGAGGGGTGCGTGTCGATCGCCGGACGTTGGAGAGCAGTAGATTGGACTTCCTCCATCATTTGCCCTAAAAGAACACTGAAAAATAAAAAGAAAAAGAGGAGAGAAAGAGATGAGAGGGAAAGAGAGAATAGGGAGGAAGGAGGGAGGACGAGGTTCCTCCCCTGCGCTTGTAGATCTCTTGGGTATATTCCTCAAAAAAAAGTTCCTAAGTAGTAATGAGTAGTCGATGTCTGTGTTTCTTTTTTTTTTTTTTTTTGGGGGGGGTGGGGAGTTCTTATATGTCATACTGCACATTTCACTAACTTTCTTCCAAAATTAAATAATTTTAAAGGGATTAAAAAAGGAGTGGTGCTACTCTGCCGCTCAGAGTAGCATGTTGCAACTTACCGCTAAGTCAAAATCACATTTTTATTTTTATTTTTAATTTTTTAATTTTTTTATCATTTAAAAATATTTTAAAAAAATAAAAGAATATATATATATATCAATATACTAATAATCACTTTCTTAACTATTAAGTAAAGAAAAAAATTAAAGATGTCAAAATGAGGAGATAAGTTGAGTGGGCAAAGTAGTATTATTCTTAAAAAAGTGGCTCCTTGGTCATTCCGGAGTGAATTTCATGAATTGGAAAAACAGAAAGCTCAAAATAAATGAATTCTTTTATTGAACCATTCCACTTGACAATGCATTAATAAAATGGAATCTTTATAAAGAACAAGAATTTCTCATTTTCAAGCAATATGGAATCCTCATACACCACATACCCTTATCTTTATCATATGGTGTATCATTGTAATATAGTGGACAACACACGACAAGTTTGAATGTAGATTAATCCATAAATCACTATGAAAAAAATTTCATACATGAATTTTTTTTATCATGATGAGATATGAATCAATAATACAATGTAACATAAATTAATATGATTATAAGGTTTATAATACATATAGCCCATTAATCATTATTTAAAAATAATCTTATCCATGACTATTTTCTTCATGGTGTGATATAAATCAATTAAATGATGTAACAGAAAATACCATGACTACAAGCCAGGCATGGAAAATCGGAATTGGATAAAAACCGATTCAATTAATTAGGTGATTCATAATAATTTTAAATCAGTTATTTTAATGTTAATAAACAGTATTAAATATCATATATAATAAAATTCAAGTATAAACATGTAATTCTTGTATATAAGCTCAATGGTACGTTTCTACTGCTTTCGTGCTCCCTCCGCAACTCCTGGTAGAGATCAAAACTGAAACCCAATTTGCCTTTTCTCTTCATAGTCATCTTTCTCTGCGTTATATACAAGTCTGCAGTGTGAACTGCCCATCTATTTGATTGTCGTTCTGTGTTCTTTTACATTTATTTTCATCGATTTTTGTCAATTTTTATCTTATGGGTTTTGTTAGTCTAATGCTTTTGTCTAACATGGAGATCGGTTTCTGATGCTTTGAAGGGAAAAAGGAAAGCGTTTTAATTGTGTATGCGACTGCTCTGAAATAGAGATATGGGAAGGCTATTTGTGATCACTCTTGAAGGAAGCTTCTATAGCTGCAAGCACTGCAAAACGCACCTCGCCCTTTCTAAAAATACTGTTGCCAAGGTTTTGTTTTGTTTCCCTGTAATGTCTGAAGGCGGTTGTTTGGTCTTTTTGCACTTTTCATCTGTATGCTCGCGTAATTTCGAATGATGCATTGTCGTGTTTTGTTAATGTCTGACTTCATTTCATCAAAAACTTTATGCTTACTTCCCAATGAAGAATTACATGGAATGTGCAGGGGAAACCTTTACCCCATAATCTGTTTAAAGAACAAAAGGAAAAAAAAAAAAAAAGGAACAAAACAAGGGAGGGAAGCTTTAATTTATTAATTTGGAGGCTTGTGCTGGTGTTGAGTTTCTATTTCTCTTCTACTTTCCCCCCTTAAAATATTGGTTTGTGTTTTCATATATGAAGAGTTGCGATTTACCCAGTTACTTTATTGTGCCTTCCATGCCATACTTTGTTACTCTCAAACGGCCTGTTGATAGTGGGCGGCTGAAGATTGGTATTAAAATGCTCAATATTGATCCTCGAACCTTATCCTATAAGTGATATATACTGGATGTCACTCACTAGGGCATTGTGTAAATAGGGTCTATCTGTAATTATAGTGGGCATACCATTTAGAGCTTTGCTGTCCGGGTTTTACTACACAACATCCACCATATTCCACACTCTATATTTTTTTTTATTTTTTAATATTTAAAAAAAAAAATTTGAGTTTATTCTTTTTAAATTATTTCAAATTTTCTATTCACTATTCATATAATAAATATTTGATAAAAGAAAAAAAAAATATGGAGTGTGGAGTGTGGGTGAATAGTAGGAGATTGTGAAGATTTTTTGAATGCAGAAACATGGGGACTGGGTTTAGTTTTGGTGATTATTTCAATATCTTTATTTGCCACTAACTTCAGGTCAAGAATAGGCAAATGAGTCTTTTTTAAAAGGCTATTTCATTTTCTTCAAATGATGTTATCCACCAGATATCTGGGTTTTTTTAACCCAGTTAGGTTATGCTTGAATGTTTTATCTTCCTCAAAATTTTCATCTCATCTCATCTCATCATTACAACCTTTTCAAATTTCTATATAAAATATAATAAACAATTTAACTTTTTCAAATTCTAATTTAACTTTTTCAAATCTTAAAACTAAAAAATAATATTTTAAACTTTAAAACAAAACACAAAATTCTCATCTCACCTCCCAAACATATCCAATCTTCTAATTATGTCTTCTCTGATTAGTATTGATCCTTTCTTCACGCTTGGTGTATGTATTCCATTCCCTTCAGTATTATGTTTCAAATCCTATCATATCTGAAAGAATGAACAACTTGCAAATGCTCTAACCCTTTTGTTTTCGTATCCCAGACTTTCTACTGCAGGCATGGCAAGGCTTATCTATTTGATAAAGTGTGAGTGTTCTTCAATTATGACATCTATTACTAGTTAGCATTAAACATCCAAGTGTGCGAAGTAGAATCTCCTTTTGTGCAACAATTCTACTATTATTGAATATTGAATATCGCTACATTTTCAATCAAAGTTATACATGCATTGAGTGATTTTTATAAGTAAATTTGCTAATTGGTATAAACCATTTATTGATGTTGTATTGTTTCTGATGAAAATCTGGCTGTATGTTGTGAAAGTCTGCTTGAATGGATAATTATTCCCAAAATGTTCTACTCAGTCATTCTATTTCGAAAGTGTTTTTTCTCATCAATCAATGCTCTAGTTGATATGGGAAAAGAAATGCTGCAAAACCCAGTATGCAATGAAGTAGCCAAAAGGACCTTGTTCCTAGCAACGAGTTGAAAAAAGCTTGCCTGTGGGTAGACAAAACAATAATGTACAACAGTTCTACCGTTCCTTTTACCATTCTCATATTAATTAATGCTCTGCGTGTAAATAGTAGATGGCCAAACTTATCATCACTTGCATCAACTCCACAGTGCTACCAATCTCATCATCGCAGTACAAACAACTGCAACATTGCTCATACTAGTTATTTTACATATGACTACTTCAATTAACATTTTGCTTTGACAGTGTGAATGTCACGGTTGGAGAGAGAGAAGAGCGTTTGATGATTACTGGATTGCACACTGTTGTTGACATTTTTTGTGTAGGATGTGGCTCACTTGTGGGTTGGAAATATGTAAGATCTAAATTTATGCTTAGTGGCTCGCAAAATCTTTCTCCACTTGTTATTCCAGTTTTTTTTTTCTTTTTTTTAATTGTTTCTCTTTAAAATCTTGCTACTTAATTTCAGGAAGCTGCACATGAAAAAAGCCAGAAGTATAAGGAGGGGAAATTCATCCTCGAGAGGTAACCAATCATTGTTTGTTGCTGTTGAACTAAAACTTTTGAAGGGACCTGATTTTCTAAGGTTGAGCAGGTTTAAGGTGCTGGGTCCTAATGGAAGCAACTACATAGCAAGTCAGGAAGCTCAAGTTGGTGGAAGCGATGCTGATGATGCCTGAATAGTCAAGTTTTGAAAGTTATTTAACTGTTTTACTGATTTTAGTCATAAATTCTCTGCACCCTATGTTCTTGTCTGAGTCTGCTACCTGGGTTCACATTTGGTATCTACACCATTCTAGATGAGTTTTGGAGATGGTATTTTTTTTTTCTTTGACAAGGCAGATGGTATTAGAACAATGCCATTTCTATAATTTATAAGTTTGGTTAGTATTGAACTTTTGTTCATGTTTTGCATTTAATAACGTGGCACGGTTGCCGAGTGCTATGTCTAGTTTTCTTGAAAACTACTAATTAGGAGCTTGAACACGGTATAGTATCTCACTGAACTCATTCTGCTCATATTTTTAAATTGGTTGATTTGTGAAACTGGGGAGGTTGGCTATGCATGTTGCCTGTTCGGCCCAATAAGGCTTTCTTCTTCTTCTTCTTGGGCCTGACATGTATCGTGGCCATCACAATTGCTTGTTGGGTTGGACTCGGGCTTTGTACCTAGCCCTTACTACGAGGGAGAGAAATTTTACGTCTACACAAACTGTTTTTTATAAAATGCAAATAGAATTACCCTTTCATGTACTATTAGTACTCGTTTGAGTAGTGAGATAAGATAAGATGAGATGAGATAGTTTTAGATGAGTTAAATAAAATCTTATTAGAATATTTTTTTAATATTATTATTATTATAAGATTTGAAAAAGTTGAATTATTTATTATATTTTATATAAAAATTTAAAAAAATTATAATAATAAGATGAGATAAAATGAGATGAATGAGAATGTTTCTATATCCAAACGGAATCATTAGGCTCAATTTGGATACACAATCTTCTCATCTCATCTTAATCATTACAACTTTCTCAAATTTTTATACTAAAATATAATAAACAATTTAACTTTTTTAAATCTCAAAATAAAAATGATACTAAAAAATATTTTCTAACAATACTTTATTCAATTACTATTCAAAATATCTCATTTCACCTTATCTAAACTATCTATCCAAACCCAATCTTAGAGTTACACGTAATCATTATAATCAATCTTGCCCTTCATTATGAATCAAATAATATCTTTTTTAATTATTTTTACAAGATCCAAGAAAATGTTGCTGAGAAATAGTAGGAAGCCATCGATCTCGACCATTGACCTGAAAAGCACTCAATCATGCTTCAAAAAGACTATATTTCATTAATTAACAACGCGTGGATATACATATATATATATATATATAAATATATATATATATATATATATTTATTTATATATATATATATATTTATTTATATATAAACATGAACTGATCTGAGTGAATCATTTGCATCTGATAAGAGGTTTTTAAATAAATGGTATTTGTAGATATAAAGTGTGCAAGTATTGCACAGCTATTTTGAAAAAATAAATAAATAAATATGATTTACGTAAAAAAAATTAATTTTTTAATAATGGTCTCCATTCTTTTAAAAAGAAATGTGTGATCTTACATAACTTATGATTATATCAAGAGCGTTCATTTTTAACCACTGAATTATAAGACTTCATTTCTGAAAACGTTGATTAAAATATTGGGGGCTCTGTGTAAGCAAGTTGATAGTTGGATGGTAAAGAAACTCATGCAGTATTCGAGGAAATGCTATAATGAGAGAATGACAGATTTGGAAAAGCTCTGGTTTTCTATATATCTTCCTTGATTACAAATGAACATATTCACAATACATTTATAGAGTACAATAGCCAATGAGAGGCTTTTCATAAAAGCAAAAAGAGAAAATCAAGAATATTCTTTGTGGAGTAGAGTCTGTTATGTTGTTGTGTTGATGTCCTCTATTGGGTCATGCGCTGAGTTAAGTTGTTGAGAAATTCTTCCAAAAAGTAGGTGACTGAGATAGAAGAATCCCAAGTTCTTTTAATAAGGATTGTAACCAGGCAAACACAACTTTGTGCCTAGCTTCTGTAGAGGAGCGAGCAATGGTGCGTTGTTTCTTGGACTCCTAGGAAATTAAGTGCTAACCAAAGTAAACACAGAAACCTCCAGTTGATTTCCAGTCATCCGGACAACCGGCCCAATTAGCATCAGAAAAGGCATTGAGATTAAATGTAGAAGATGATAAAAAATACAAACCACAATGGATAGTAAGACGCAGATAACACAATATGTGTTTGACCGCCTGCCAGTGAGGAATGTGGGGAGAATGCATAAATTGACAGACACGGTTAACAACAAACGAGATATCAAGTCGCATGAAAGTAAGATATTGAAGACTGCCCGCAACACTGCGATAGAGTTGGGGGTCTTCAAATGCCGTGCCATCAAACGCTAATAATTTGACTGAATTGGACATAGGTGTTGAAACAGATTTTGAATTATGAATATTGGTCCATTTTAACACCTCATGAAGGTATCGGGTTTGACTCATGAATAGACCACTGGATTGACGAATGACTTCAACATCTAAAAAATAATAAAGATAACCTAAATCTTTGACTAGAAATGCCATAAGTAAAACAATAAAAAATTCATAAATGAGTGAAGCATTTTACCGAGTGACAACAATGTCATCGACATAAATTAGAACATAGATACAATCAGATGAACTAGAGTAAATGAATAATGAGGAATCTGACCTAGACCCCTGAAACCCTAACGAGGACAGTTTAGAGAACCAAGCTCTAGGAGCTTGTTTCAACCCATAAATTGATTTTTGTAATTTACAAACATAAGAGGGAAGATCGGAATTGACAAAATCTGGTGGTTGTTGCATGTAGATGTCCTCCTCCAGGTCCCTGTGTAGAAATGTGTTTTACACATCAAGTTGATGAAGAAGCCACTTGTTTTGCACAGCTATGGAAACAAGGAGACGGATTGTAGCAGGCTTGAAAATTGGGCTAAAAGTTTCAGTGTAGTCCAAACCGACCTGCTGATGGAACCCCTTGGCTACAAGGCGGGCCTTGCGGTGTTAAAGGTTCCATCAGCATGTCACTTTGTCTTAAGCACCTACATAGCCCTAGAATGGTTCTGTTAGATGGAGAGGGAACTAGGACCCAGGTACGATTTTGAAAGAGTGCATGAAACTCGGAAGCCATCACATCGCGCCACTCAACATACCTAAAGGCCTCTATGTAAGAGGATGGTTCCTCGGGAATAGGAGTTGCAGCGGTAAGATTCAGAGAGATGGGTGGCTTTGGTTTCAGCCAAGGAATAGTACTGTTAGTTTGAAGAAGGGGTCGGTGAATGTTTGTCTTGGATCTGGTTACCATGGAATGATGAGGAAAAGGCCGAGATGAGGATGGATTGGGTGATGGAATAAGGGAGGAAGGAGATGACAGCGAGCTAGGGTTTGTTTTTGAAATCGAATGAGAGACTTGAGAAGGAAAACGCAAAGATGACTCCTGAGAAGTGGAGACTGATGGGCTTGAGGAAGTAGATGAGAGGGTTGGCTAAGAGGCCTAGAGTGAGTAACGGAAGGCCCAATAGGTAAGGTTCGAAAGGGTAAAATGGAAATGAACTAGGACTGAGAGAATGGGCCATCAGTTGAATGGGGGCCCAAAGCTTGTGCAAAAGGGAAGAAAGACTCATCAGACTTAACGTCTCTGGACACATAAGTTCGACCCGAAGGCAGATGTAGGTAGTTATACCCCTTGTGGTCTGGGCTGTAGCCCATGATGACACGCATGTGAGACCTAAGGTCCATCTTATGACGATTAAAAGGCCTGAGATGGGGCCAACAGGCGGATCCAAAGGTCCAAAAAAATATATAATCTGAAATTTTATGAAAGAGAACTTGGAAAGGAGAAAGATTTTTTAAAATAGGTGTGGGCATGCGATTTATAAGAAATACAAATTTTTGAAAGGCCTTAGTCCAATATTTGGATGGGACTGAGGCATGTGCTAAAAGTGAGAATTCCGTCTCCACAATGTGATGGTGACGTCGCTCAACACTGTCATTTTGAGCATGTGAATAAGGACATGTGATATTATGAGAAATTTCAAGAGAATAAAGCAATTTTTGTAAAGGCCGAAACTCACCCCCACCCCAATCAGATTGCATTGAAATGATATTAGATGAAAATGTGTTGCGTACATAACAGAAAAAAGCTAAGAAAATCGTAGAAACATCAAACTTGGTGTGAAGAGGAAACAATCACATATACTTTGTGAAATCATCAACTATAACTAAATAAAAACGATGATTCAAGGTGGACAACACAGGCACTGGTTCCCCATACATCAAGAAACAGTAATTCAAAAGGCTTATGTGAACGTGATGGAGAGGGTGGGTGTGGTAGAACGTGGGACTTGCTTGTGCACAAGCTAGGCAAACGAGTGGAGCTGCTTTCAAAGTAACTGGAAGTTAAAACTTATTAATAGTAAACGAAGTGGTTCTTGGGGAAGGATGTCCAAGGCGAGAGTGTCATATTTGTGAGGATGATATTTCACCAATACAGGCTGTGGGAGCAAGTGGCATGGAGATAGAGGGCTCGAAAACAGTGGGCAGAACATAGAGGTCATTCCTAACGGGTCCCTGAAGTAGTATCCTGAGAATGCAGGTCCTTCACACAGAAACTAGATGAATTAAACTCAAAAGGAACATGATTATCTAAGTAAAATTGACGAACCGACAACAAATTATGAGTAATTAACAGGACATGTAAAAGTTTATGAAGAAGGAAATTGCCATTTGATGTCCGAATCTGAGCTGTACCAGTATGCTGAATCAGAAGGGAAGAACCATCCCCAATGCTAACTTGATCAGTGCCTTGGTATGAAGCAGAATCCAAGTTGAGGTTCGAGAAATCAGATGTGAAATGATTCGTTGCTTCCGTGTCTGGAAACCAATGATTGTGGGAAGAACCTGAGGTGACAGAGTTGTGTAATGAGCCATTAGAGATGAAGGTGGAGGGGCTTGGTAGGATTGATCCAATCTATGATAACATTGGTAAGTTGTATGCCTAGTTTTGTGGCATATTTGACACATTAGTTAGGAAAAATTATTGGAACCGAAGTTTAAAGAAGTAGATGAAGGACCACGAGCTCCACCACACCCATGACCACGAAAAATTACGCCCATGACCTCTATTGAAGGAAGAGGCAGAGGGCTTGAAAGTAGTTGAGTGGGCAGTGATAGAGGTGCCTGAGAGGAGGGACTTGGTTTGGTGAGCAAGTCTGGATTCGTGATTGAGTAAGTAACTATAAACTTGAGAGGAGCTTAAGGATTCATGTCGAGTGGTTAAAGATGTAACCAATGACTCATAGTCTAATCTTAGTCCAGCTAGAAGATAGATGGTAAATTCAGAGTTGGAAAGTGGATGATCAGCAGCACTAAGAGACGACGCAAGAGACTTGGCTTTGTGAAAATACTCAGTTATAGTCTCATAACCTTTCCTTAATGTGGCTAATTGAAATTGTGTTTGCATTATATGGGTAGAAGACTGAGCTGAGAAGAGACTGTATAGCATATCCCAGATTTCACGAGAAGTGGTGCATTCGAGCACTTGTGCTAAGACAATGTCTATGAGTGAGGAATTAATAGTAGAAATTATGAGTTGGTCTTGTAGTATCCATTTGGAGTGATCGGGGTTGTTGATGCTATCCATAGTGGATGGAGGCATAGGAATCGAGCCATCAACATAGCCATGGAGTTGATGGCCCTTTAGGAGTGGGAGGATTTGTGTTTTCCATAGCAAAGAGTTGTCTATAAAGAGCTTCACGGTTATGAAATAAGATGCAGAGTTGAGAGTGACCGGACTTACAGTTTGTTTTTATTGGTTTCCATGATGGAAGAAGAATGCATAAATGGAAGTTGGTCCTCTTACTACTTTTATGTCATAAAGAGACACGGCTTTGATTTTCTATATATATTCCTTGATTACAAATGAACAGATTTACAATACATTTACAGAATACAGTAGCCAATGAGAGGCTTTTCATAAAAACAGAAAAAGGAAATTGAGAATATTCTTTGTGGAGCAAAGTCTGTTATGTTGCTGTGTTGAGATCCTCTGCTGGGTCATGCGCTAACTCA
This sequence comes from Cyclocarya paliurus, assembly GCA_029856935.1. NCBI lineage: Eukaryota > Viridiplantae > Streptophyta > Magnoliopsida > Fagales > Juglandaceae > Cyclocarya > Cyclocarya paliurus. The sequence continues at coordinate 30,080,042 of CM056955.1, read as the reverse complement.
GGTTGTTGAGAAATTCTTCGAGAAGCACTAGTATAAGTACTATGTGCTGAGTCATGTGCCTTAATAGATGTGGATGGGAATTTATTATTCCTTTTTAATTATAATTTATTTAATTATTGGTTACAGGGAATATTATTTGACGCTTAAATTGATATAAAATAAAATATATAGACAGTGAAATCGATTCGTGGTAGTGGCTCTTGTGCTTCGCGTCGATTTGTAAACATTTTCTATGTTTTTTTCTTCAAAAAAGACTTGCTAGACACGCTTTCCGAATTTGTCCACATCTGTCACCCGTAATTGATTTTAAGCCATTTATTTATTAAAAGCAAGTCTTTTAGAAGGATATTGCAAGAAGATAATTATGTAAGAAATATTTGGTCAATATAAAAATAATATTTAAATTGGCATAATTTAATATAAATATTATATTATAAAAAAGTTTATTATTATTAAGGCTTCGTTTTATAACGTTTGGAAGTTGATATAATATAACGTTTTATATTAAGACTACGTTTGAAACATAGAAGTAGCTATATTTATCTGAGTTGAGTTTAAATTTTTTGTTTGGTTAGAAAATTAAATTCAACTCATCTCATTCATCATTATAACTTTTTCAAATTTTAATACAAAATATAATAAACAATTCAATTTTTTTAAATTTCAAAACAATAATAATATTAAAAAATAATATTCTAATAATATTTTATCATCTAAACTCAACTCAACTCAACTCACTTCAATATCAAAACGCACCAACATTCTTACACACAATTTCTAAATCACTAAACATCACTCAACTTTAGACCTCTTTACATATGAACCTACAACTTTTTTCAACACAAAACATCTTTATACGCAAGACTCATAATATTTTTTAACTTCTAACAAATATATCTAAATTCATTTTAACATTTAAACACATCTAAACTTATCTTAAGTGGCTCCACAAAACTCATTCAACCATCTTAATTCAATACTATTCATAAATACAACCTAAGTCACGTCAATTTATAAATTAAATTTTATAAAATGGCTGTTTAAGGCTCTATTTGGATACAGAAATGAATTCATTTTATCTCATTATTATAATTTTCTCTTAAATTTTTACATAAAATATAATAAACAATTCAATTTTTTTCAAATTTTAAAATAATAATAATAAATAATATTATAATAATATTATTCAATTTTTAACTTATATATAAAACCATCTCATCTATCTCACTATTCAAACGAGACTAAAGCCTCGTTATTTTCATAAAAATTTTCATCTCATCTCATCTTATTTAATTATTACAATTTTTTTAAATTTTTACATAAAATATAATAAATAATTTAACTTTTATAAATTTTAAAATAAAAAATAATTTTAAAAAAATATATTATAAAAATATATTATTTATTATTTATTTATTATTTCATTTTATTTCATTTCCTCTCATATATAAATACAAACTAGACTTAAAATAGTAAAAGTACAGTACTTTTCAATTGATGACGGGCCAGCTACTTGGATGCAAACTTCTCAAAGACTTGCAGCCGTGTCATCGTCAATTTGTTTTTTTTTTTTTTGAAAGTCATCGTCAATTTGTTAAATAAATTAGCAAGGCTGTAAAAGTACAAAAGTCAGACTTTTGTGTTTTGAAAAGGGGCTTAATTAATTGGTCCAATATTGGATTTTAATCAATTTCAATTCATTATTATAATTTTTTTAAATTTTAAAATAATAATAATATTATAATAATAATAATATTTTATTATTTTAATTTAATTTAATTTAATCCAACTTAATTTAACATCTAAAATTAGAAAGAGATCGGCATGAGAATAACTTTTAATGTATAAAATATTAAAAATTAATCATGATATTATCGCAAGTTGCTGGTAGCTGGAATTAGTACATCATGTGAGGGAGACGCTGCGAAAGCCAAAAAAACAGTCAAGTCATGCTGCTGTCAGCTGTGTCAGGTCTTGAATTAATTAAGAAATTTGTAATGTTACAAGTCATGTACGTGGATGGATATATAGTCAAAGACTAAGAATAATACTTATTAGCTTAGTTTAATAATCCTCATTAGTAATTGTCGTGCAAAGGAAAATGCTTAGTGTCCTGATGTTATGTTCCGATAGTGAATTTTGATATTTTTTTTAATTCAATAATTCAGAAAATATTTTTTAATGTTGTTATGATTTTTTTAAAATATAAAAAAATATATAAAAAATGACCAAATGACCTTTGAACAGATTTTTGATAGAATTTATTTATAGCACCGTCCAACAGGTAATGATAACTTTCTGATCATGAGTAAGGAGGCATGACGAAGATAAGATGTGAGAAGAACATGCAAGAAAGAACGTACGTACGTAGTTCTTCGATATTATATGAATCCTGCACAAGCATGAGTAATAATAATAAACCTATATAACTTGCTGGGTATTTGCATGAAGTGTTTAATTGGAGGATGCAGAATCTAAATAAATTTGCTTTCTCTGTCCAGATTCTAAATTTATAGGATAAATCGATTCGCTTTGGTTCGGTTTGGAGGTGGCGGATCAAAATTTTTGATTCATCATGTTCTTTGGATTGGACTTAACATTTATAAGAACCGGACCGATAGCTACCTGTCTGGTCTGATCAGTCCGGCTTATTTTTTTTTTTTTTACCATATAAATTGATAAAAAAAAAATGTTTATTTAAATTATTAAATTAAAATTAAGTAAATTATTAATGTGGATTAGTTAATCACATTAATATTAATTTCTAATTACAATTTACATATTTAAAATTTTATATTGTAAATAATGATAGGTTAGATAAAAATTACATAATTAATTATACAATTATTATATAAATAATATATATAAAATTTTGATTTTTTTGATTTTACTATTCAGTTAGTTTGGGGTGAAAAAATCTCATCCCGAGGCTGGACCGAAAACTTTCAATCTTCTATTTTAAGGATTGAGACCAACCGATCTCAGTCTCGGTCTGGACTAGAATGAACCAATCAGTCTGGTTGGTTTTTCCGGCTCGGATTAACCAACTTTCACCCTTACTTAAGTCTCTATATGCCTTTTGGGATAAATTCAAAGTAATGTTGGGGGACCAAATTAAGAACAAGGAAACAACGAGGAATTGGCAAGGCATTACTGTTAACTTAAGTAGCAATGTTATTTTCTATTTTACACATTTATTATTTTCAATTATATTTATTAATGTGACACATTTTAATTAATTATATATGAAAAGGTCTTTTTAGCTCCGTTAAACGGGCTCAACAATATCAATGGCGGGCCCATACGAGAAGCCCAATGAGTTGAAAGCCCATGGACATACAATATACTTGCTATCATGAAATCACGCCATCTAATAGGATTAATATGGTAACCGTCGTTGATAGTTAGAGATGTTCCCTTCCAAGAAAATATGGAGATATTTGCCCACGAATGATAACTACCTTCTTGAAAAATATTCTGAAAGATTGATAATCGAGTTCTCGAGATTTAGAAAAAAAATCAAACTATCTTTATCAACAATAACCTGCGTCTATATAAAGAGATAATCGAGTCCTCAAGATTTAGAAAAAAGATCAAATTATCTTTATCAACAATAATCTACGTCTATATAAAGAATTAGCACTGACGATTCAAGATAACTTTTTTCCTAATCCCTCAATATTTCTAACTTAGATATTGGAGGCACATCAAGTATACCGGACCACCATCTTTCCTTATCACATGTTAATGGTCAAGGACAGTGAAAAACGTCCAAAACAATATAATGGTCACTAATTTTTATTTACGATTTGTCCCCATTCTGAAAGCATTTTAACGTCGATCACCAGTACACTCATTACGACATGCAAAAAGAACAATAAAGGGATGGAGATGGAAAGGACTTTCTTCATGCCAAAGTGCATGGCTAAACTTCTACATATTAATGCTAAACCAAAAGAAAAAAGAAAAAAGAAGAGCATTTAGCTCTGAACTATATATTAATCCTCCACCAACTACTTTTTAGGCATTATTATTAACCTGTCTTTATCCAATTATCTATACTACATTGTCGCCGTTTATTTTGTAGTATCTAATGTGATATTTATTGATATAGGTTAACGATATAACATAGATAATTAAATTTAAATTTTTTGAAATAAATAATCATTTTACATGGTATCATAATAGAGATCATGAATTCGAATCATAACAATGTTCTATGAATTTTCCACATCCATCATTATCATCATCAAGATAAACACATGCAAGAAAATTGATGATAGAGTGGACTCTAGATTAATGTAACGACTACGTACAAAGAATATTTATTTTTTAAAAATTTCAATGACGGATCATGATTCATGAGTATGTGGCTCTGTCATGTACAAGAAAGATAAGATGATAAGAAAATTAAACATTATGGTCCATACTTCATTTGTAGTTAACATCAAAGGAAATAGATATTCCCGGCCTCTTGCCCTTTTCTCTTTCCGTGCTTGGGAGCATTTGGCAATTTGCCCTTATTAGAAAGATTCTGTGAAAAACAAATATGGAAATAATAAGAAATTACAAAAACTAATTTATTAACAAAAACTATATATATAATCATTTTGTAACTCCTAACTAATTAAATATTAAAATTGTCCGACACTCCATCGTTATCTAAAATTTAATTTTTAGATTAAATTATGTCACGTAAATAATATACAGTATAAAAACATTCAAATAAAATTATTCTATTTAAAATAAAATAAAAAGGTTCTTGCATTTTACAATTAGAACTACTAATTAATTAATAATTTTAGAGTATATAAGTTCAAACGTAACTTAAATCTTTCAAATTGCAAATAATATTGAAGATAATTTCACTCAATTTTCCTTTTTAATTTTTTAACTTCACACAAAATTAAGACTTTGGTCGTGCAATTAACCTATGATCAAAGAACATGACGGAAGAGTTTGAATTATGGAAATAAACGCGGAAATTGTAAGAAAAAAAGTCCTTCTGCTGGCTAGCAGGTCAATTAATAATTAAAGTATTAAAATAGAATCTTATTGATTTTTTTTTTAACGTATAATAACATTTCCAGTTGTAAAATACGTAAGTATCGCGTATTCACTTTAAAAAAAAGTAAGTAAATATAAGATCTACATAAAAAATTAATTAATTTTTTAATAATATATTCCACTTTTTTTAAAAAAGATTGCGATATATATATACATTTTACAATTATATGTAATATTATTGTTTTTTTTTTTATGTCTCTCATAACAGGAAATTGTAAGAAAAAAACACACCTTTTGTTCTTCGCTGTTTTTATTTATTATTTTTCTCCCTTAACTTAATTTATCAATCGGATAAGTACTACTCCTTTCGTATTTTTGTTATCAAATTTAACGGAAATTTTTTGTGTTCCAAAATAACAAAATAAAAGAACTTTAAATAGCCAAAGTCATTGAAAAATACATATATATTATTCTTAAAAATAAATTAAAACCCAAGAAATCGAAGCATAAAATGACAAAGTTTTCAGATCAACAAAACATAAAATAATCACTCTTCTTTTTCTCTCTCTTTCGACGGTAAAGCACCATTTTTTTAAAGTAGCCAGCAACCCAATCCATGCCATAATTTTTCTATGTTTTCTTAGACAAATTCTTTATTTTTATATGATTTTAGGATTTTTTTAATGACTTTCAAGCCTTTTAATTAATGTCTTCAAGTGTGTGTATATAAATATACACGTCGGCATTCTTCATGCCACCGGCGGCTGTCTAATATTGAATCGTCCAGTTTTGACTATACACGAAGGGAAAAAGAAAACGTTTAATTTGGGCCAAAGACCTGCTTGCAAATCAGCTTCAATAACATTACCTAGAAAGATCAATATCCTCATAACCATCCTCTTAAGACTTAGTAGACACACAAGTTTTTCTTCTTTAATGTTAACATCTTTGTTCTGACTACCATGAAAATTCTTTTAGCGGTATGTTTCTCCACGTAATTAGCTTGTTGCAGCTTGAAACTGTCACACAATGGTCAAGAAATTCACAAGAAAGATGTTTGATTGCCAGGTGTTCACCCTTAGCCGTGCCAAATCCCGAATCTTCTCTATCATCACGCTCACTGTGTTGATCTTTATCATCTACACAGTCTCTATCGTCTCTGAGATTTCCCACAAGTCTGTTGCGTTTTATACTGATCATAAGCAAATTGCAGGCGAGCTAGGGACTCATGAAGGAGCTGATCAAGGACCAATATTAAAATCAAGTACTATCAATCCCATAAAATTACGTTCCATTCTATACGGGAGTGATGATGATCGAGTTGACGATGATAAGGATCATTTTCCTGTTCCTCCCTTCAATGTCTCAGAACAGGAAAGGATTGAGTGGTTGCGGAAAAACATACCAAAGTTTGAGATTTTCAAGTCAAACAACTTCACTCGGCGGTTTCATGGTCGGGTCCTGGAGTTCTTCAACAGTGACAGCTGCGAGGCTCAGTTCTTCATGACATGGATTGCACCAGCAAAGTGGTTTGGAGAAAGAGAGTTCTTGGCTATGGAGAGCCTTTTCAAGGTCCACCCACGTGGGTGTTTGATGATTCTATCAAGAAGCATGGACTCAGCACGAGGGCACATGATTCTGAAACCACTTCTCGACCGGGGGTTGAAAGTGAAAGCTGTGACACCGGACCTGGCATTTCTGTTCAAGGGGACCCCAGCTAAAACTTGGTTTGATGGGATTAGGAGTGGGAAAAAAGACCCCGGTGAGATTTCACTAGCTCAGAATCTATCTAATTTGTTGAGACTTGCAGTTTTGTTCAAGTATGGAGGTGTCTACTTGGACACCGATTTCATTGTTATAAAACCTTTTACTGGGTTGAAGAACTCAATTGGAGCACAGAGTATTGACGTGGAGTCTAGGAAATGGACAAGGTTGAATAATGCGATTTTGGTGTTTGATATGAATCATCCATTACTGTTCAAATTCATGGAGGAGTTTGCATACACTTTTGACGGGAATAAATGGGGTCACAATGGTCCCTATTTGGTTTCCAGGGTGGTTGAGAGAGTAAGAAAGAGACCTGGTTATAATTTCAGGGTCTTGCCCCCTATGGCCTTCTATCCTGCAGATTGGATTAGGATAAGAAGGTTTTTTCAAAAGCCAAAAAACCAGAATGATTTGAGATGGGTAAAAGCCAAGCTGCTTAAGCTAAGTGGGGAGACTTATGGAGTACACCTATGGAACAAGCAAACAAGCAGATTAACAATCGAAGAGGGAAGCGTCCTTGGAAGATTAATCTCAGATCACTGTGTCATTTGCAACAAGGTAAATAGTTCTTAGCGAAAAGTTCCGTAAGTTTTCACTCTTCCTCAATAATTGTGAGATGGGAAATCAATAGGAGCATCTTCTTTGCTGGCATGTTTTTTATATTTTGTTTTGTTTATTCTTTGTGAAGTCCTTTTGACGTTTTTGTTAATGATTATTTGATAGTAAATATCATATAGGAAAAACCCATTTGAGATTTCTTGTGTTGAAGTAAATACAAATGATCTGATTCGAGATTTCTTGTAAATTACACACATACACATGGATTTTTGTCTTACTAGTTGTTCAAAATATGATTTACAAACTCTGCGGATCATGACTAATATCAGAAAATCCTACCACATATCAGAATCCTAAGCCGTCTCAATTTCAACCCGAATCTAAATCCTCTGCATCTCCAAAACCCAAATCCAGGCAATCTCTTAAATGACTTTTTTCTTCTCAATTTGCGGTTGCTATGTTTGACCTTCCTATTCCCAAAGCCAAATTCTTTATCCTTGAAGCTGCCTTCTGAAGCAAGCTTAGATTGAGCATCAGTTCCAGGATCATGGTTGGCTCCAAACTGCTTGATGGATGCCCATGGATCAGGAGCTTCATAATCTGAATCGCTGGCCCACAAAGGTATAGGCTTTATTATAGGGGAGCCGCTGTACTCCTCAAAACACTTTGCCAAACTGGTATGCTCCATGTCAAATAATCTCCTCAAAGATGTGTTTCCTCCTTTCATCAAATCTAACAAGCTGCTACTTTTCCGGGATGAAGAGAACGAAGAACAAGAAGCTGAAGAAGACGAGGACGAAGAAGAAGAAGAAGAAGAAGATGATGATGAACTCCAATACAAAGATTTCTGGTGCTCCAAAATCCGCCTGATTCTTTCCTTTTGGGCGCCTCTGTCAATGAAGGGAGAGGCCTCTTCATCCTTCTCTTCCGTTATCTCTGATATCGACATAGTCTAAAAGGATTTTGTTATACGTTTGGAATACATGAGCTGTTCAAGTCGCAGTCCTTTTTATGAATACGTAGCTGAACAACAGAGGAAGCGGTAACGGGAAGGAACTAGGACGGCTAAAACGATCCCCATAAAAAACTCTGAAAGCCGGCCAAGAGAGACATGTTCTTACAACAAATCCTTTTCAGAAGAGTAATTTTCTCACTAAAAAAAACTGATTAACCGCTCGTTTGGTTCCTTGACTACATTCAGTTTAGTTGAGTTCGGTTTAGATTTAGATATTTTTAATATTTAAACACCTAACTCTCAAATCATAAAACTCATCTAAACTCAAAACTTTTTTACACGTAAAACTTACAATATTTTTCAATTCAATACATCTTTACACATGAGACTTACAACCTTTTTCAACTTTTCATAAATATATATAAACTCATTTTAACATCTAAATACATCTAATCTCATCTCAGGTGGACTCCATAGAACTCACTCCTCTATCTCAATTTACTATTATTTATAAAAAATTCAATTTAATTCAACTCAACTCAACATTTAAACGCAGTCTAAAAGTTAAAACACTAACTTATTCAAGCACTGCACTACAATTCTGAGAGCCAAATGTTCCAAACTCTTGCACGATAATGTTTGAAAAGAGTATATCTTTAATTAGTACTCCATAAATAGGATCCTTTACACCTTCCAATAAGAAAGTCGACAAATCACCCTACTACTTTATTTTTATGGGCAATATAACAGTTATATTGAATAAAAGGAAAGTACAAAAATACCAAACATGTTAATACAAAGCAAAAAACAATAAAACACAAAATGGAAATGGTCAATTAAAATGGGTGAGTCCCATATATGTTCCTTGGCATGGGGCCAAGAAATTGTCATCACATGTGATTTTTCAATGAAATGAAGAGTTAAAACTGTTTTGAGACATGCCTTGTTAAAATTCTAATCGAAACAAATAATTTGGAATCCTTATCTCACATTGTTGCATTTTTCTGAATAGATTGGAGAGAGTAGATTCGAAGGGTGGTGGACATTTGCATCATGTAGATCGTTGAGGTGTTGTGGCGACTGATCTAAACGATCACGATCATAAATGGTTTGGGGTGTTCATGAAAATGAGTGTAGGTGGGGTTTGGAAAGGGAGAAAGAGGAGCAGAAAACTCGCAAAAGATGAAGAGAGGGGAGGGAGGGCCTCCCTCGTTTCGGTGTGCAAGTGCTTGGGGAGGGGGGAGGAACAATAATGCTATCTACACCAACTTTTTTATTGAAAAATGAGAAAAATATATCCAGTCACAAAAGAATTTGTGTATTGATAGAGTTCTAACCGTGAGTAGTTGACTTCTAATCTAGATTATTCTATATATGTATCAGTCATAGTTGTAATTTCGCTTTCATAAATGAATGAAGTTATTTTCTAAAAAAAAAAAAAAAAAATCCTTTGAAAGATTAAAAAATAAAATAATGTAAATAAGAAAAAGAGGTGGTCACCCACGTTTCTGACGGTGGCCCAATAAACCTTAAGCTTGGATGAGGGGCTGGGCCACCTCCCATGGTGACTGGCCACCCTAGCTGATTGTGATCGGCCGCTATAAAGGTGATTCTCACAGCTTCTTGCAAAACCACCTCATGCGAGTAGTGAATCCATCTCACGAGGGCATCCAAAGGGAGATGGTTGGGGGTGGAAGCAACTAGAAACTCAATATATTTCTTCCTTCAAAATTTCAAATAGGTTATTATGATAGTATATCTTAGAATTTTTAAAAAATAAAAAGACATTGATGTTTCAATCATTCATTAAAAGGTGTAAAAAATGAGACGTTGACAATTTGCTACTCTTCTTGAAAGTAATTCCATGTTAAGCCAAATGTTTCAAAATCTAATAATTTAAATTAAGATAAGAGTCGTGCTATTCTGCCGCTTGGACATGCCCACTATGTGTGCCGTCTAGTGTAATTTGTACTTTTTTTTTTACTTTTTATTTCAAATATTTTTTAAACATTTTTAAACATTTAAAAAAAATACTAATATACTAATAATCACTTTCTTAATTATTAAAAAAATTTTAAAAATAAATAAATATATGAGCGGTCAAAATGAGGAGGCATACTAGCATTATTCTTAAGATAAATGTTCTAATTGCTTAGTCGTGTTATCCAATCCTATATTAAATGATCATAAAGTTTGAAATAATTTGGAAAGTTCATATCCATAAGTATAAAGCTTCAAATTTTCACAACAATTTCATTCTTTCCGCTATAGTATTTCAATTTTTTTTGCCCTTTATCTAATTTGTTAGTATAGTTAGCAATCGAAGAACCAAACATTTACGATAGTCAAGTCCATGGATACATAATAATTGAAGGTATCTTTACTGTGAAGCTAAAATTAATGTTGTATCACGTAATTAAGGAACGCGTGTTTCAATAGAAAATAGAAACACAGAATTTTCTTACTCATTCATCACGCCAGAGACTTTCTAACCAGTACACTACCACTCCGAAAAATGATAGGACATGAGAATTTTGTAAATAATAATATGTTGATTTGTAAATATTAATGAAATAATTTAAGTTAAATATTTATTGACTTTTAGAAAATGAGAGAAAAAGTTAAATAAAAAAAATATTAGAAAGTTAAAATATTATTTTTATTTTAAGATTTAAAAAAGTTGAATTATTATTATTTTTTATTTGAAAGTTTAGAAAAGTTATAATGATTAGTTTGAAAGTATTTGTATTTGAATGATATTTGAGAAGGAAATGAGATGGAATGAAATGGGACGAGATGAAAACCTTTTCCAAACATCCACTCTTCTATCAACAATCAAGTCTAGGGTTTGTTGGGGTTAGGATGTAGATTTTTCTGAAAGTTTCTGAAAAACTTTTAGAGAAATTTATATATGGGTTTCTTGTGGTTTTATAAAAGTAGTGGAACCTATTAAATTTTTATTGGGATTTGAAAAGTTGGTGAGTTCCATTGAAAATATGTTTGAGGAGAACATTTTTGTGAGTTATTTTTTTAGTTTTGTGAAGGTTATTTTTGTTTTTCATTTGTTACGAGAGTTAAAGTAAGAGGTTTTGATGAAAATTATTCTTGGTGTAAAGATGTTTGGATTGAAAGTAAGAATAGTTTCAAAGACCCTTAACTTTAAAAATACCTTAGATTTTGGTGTTGAGGTTTGTGGTTTTATCTCTTGGTCTCATGTCTTTGCAGAAACCTTAACAAAATACAAAATACAAAACGAAATAAGGAACAGATTTAGGTAGATTGGACAAAGTCACAAATTAGGTGTCGCCTACCCCCCATAAAACCATAGCCAAGAGCTTCCTAGACTTTTCTGGCGGCATAATCCATTGACATTATTACAATTATAGTAATATGAATAGGCATAACCCAAGTATACGAGATGGTATACAAAAAAGTCACACCTATTTAGAGAGAAGCAATAGAAGTAAGAAAATCATAAAAATGGAGACCACAAAACCTACAACTGTAACCCAAAGAAAAAGAATGCTAACAAAGAAAAAGATTCTCTTCAAATAGACATTTTCCCTTCAATTGGTTTTTTACACAGTTCCTATTCCCCTTCAAAATCTTCAAGGCGACCATCCTTGATTTGTACGCTGAAAATAACAATCTTGCTCTTCTTATTTTCTCTTCTGGATGAGTTCTTTCAAGTTCTGAGGTTTAAAAGTCTTTGTTGAACCGCAATTTTCCTTTTCTGGTCTAGAAGAATTGCGACTTCTTTGTTTCAGAACAAGTAATCTTAATACCAAAATATTCGTTTCTGAATTTGTTCTATAATTGACAACTTGAGAAAGGTCAACGATTCTTACATGCATTGTAACTGAGAATAGTCACCTCTCACTAATATATCAGGCTATTCACTTGGGGAAACTCTTTCTTAAGATATAAGAGCCTCATCAAATCATATTCAAGTTGGGGAAAAAGTAGCAAAGATAGGATTGACTCTCAATTATCAGAAGCAAGCGACCAACCAACAAAGCAAAATTATATGCTAAATGTGCGGATGAATCTACCCAAACGCAAAAACCCCCGGCTGAGGGACACATTCGCAAAGCTGCTGACATGCACTCCACACCAAAACCAACAAAACTTGTTTGCAGCCATGACACTGATTGACAGTTCTAGAGCCAACAATACATTACTAACTTCAGTGGCTAAACCCCCAAAGAAGGTACGATTTAGAAGATCATCATTGCACAAGATTCAAGTTGTCTCCTTGCTTCCCAGTTAACATCAAACACCAGCAAGTTGCATCACAGAATAGCCAGCATGTTAAATGGAAATCAAATGCCAAGAGTGAAAGACTAATGTAACATTATTGGACAAGTAGTATCCTAATCCCAGCATGTTCTAGAAAAAAATCCATAGATTAGTAGCAGTTTGGAGATGAAAGAAGCGAATTTGTGAATCATACACTCAACAGTGACAGTAGCGAGAACAATTTCAGAAGATTTCGAGGTTCAGAAACAACTTAAACATAGGAGTAAAGTAACATTAGCTGCCATTGCTAGAACTCATCGATTTCAATCTTGATGATATCATCGTTCTCGAAGCGATCTTTCTTTGGTGGAGACGGAGGAACCGGTACCCTTGGTGGTCCTCTCCCTTTCTTCTTGCCATGTGGCCTCGCCTGATTACAGTTTCAACAAAAAAAAAAAAAAAATTGAAGTCATGTTTCCTTAAAAGCTACAAAATTCAAAGCAGAATAATAGGATTAAACAATGATTAGTAAAGAAGTATACGTTGCCAAAGGAGTGATTGAAACGTTTTCCTCTGGCCGTTTTCTTATCGCCTCTTCCGCAGTAAACTAAACGGGTAGAAAGAAAACATTAGGGAAAGGTCGAGAGAGACAGAGAGAGAGAGAGAGATTGATAATTGGTTACCTGAAAAGCCAGGAGGAGGAGAAAATGTAGCCGAAATTGAGAGAGAAGAATCCGAAGAGGAGGAGAGCGATACGCCTAGGGTTTCGGATTTCGAGAAAGAAATTCGAGGCGAGAGAATGAGTGAATGGGTAAAGGTAGGAGCAGCTCCGAGTACGAGAGACGCCATGGCTGGCTGAGCACCAGAGAGAGAGAAAAGGGGGGGGGGGGGGATAAGGTTGGTTCTGTGGGCGCTTAGCTCTTGAGACTGCTGTAAAATGAAGTCTTGTCTTGCACTGGGCCTGTGCTCCTCATGGCCCAATAAATATGGGCCTATCTTATGAATTTTGATTCTATACATTTATCCAGTAGATCTAGATCCAGTCCTTGTTGTACTTATTCAAAGGAAAAAAAATGTTTTTTTATTTTTTATTTTTTAGAACAATTTTTACTTATCTATCAATCATTTACGTAAATGATTCTAAAAAATATTATTTATTAAAAGTAACAAAATATAGACAAAGAAACTAATGCCTCGGATAAAGAAGACCACCTCTGTCCAAAGAATGTCCCCAAAAGTTGTTTCAGAAAGTCAGCAAAGGGGGAGAGAAAAAAGCATTGTTCCCAACAGCCCTCAAACTTTAGAGAGCCCAATATAACATATACCTGAGTTTGCCCCCCAATTCTCGTGGATTTTTATTTATTTTTACTTATTAGTTTAAAAAAGTAACTATTTATAAATTTATATAATTTTTTACAAATATTTAAAAATGTTTAAAAAAATAATTGAAAGAAATAAAAAAAAAAGTACAAATATAATATGAGTTTACACCTCATTTACTACTGATTTACTACCTAACTATTTGTTTTTCCTTTTGCTCTTTGAATTTGAATTAAAATCTCAAAATATGACCTTTTTGTATAATATAAAAAAAAAATTTAATTAACCAACATAATCATATAATTTAATTAAAAATATAGGCCACGTCAAGTGGTATAAGCTGAACGGCATAGCAGTGTCCTAAGACCATTGTTATGAATACCGTACCGTACCGGCCAATACGGCCGGTATTTTCCGTACCAGCCACCGGACTGGTACAGGTACACCATATGTTCCGTATCAGCCGGTACCGGCCGTACCGGCTGATATTTCGGTCTGTGTACCAGTTTGTACCGGCCGATATTTCGGCCTTATTTTTTTTCTTTTTTTTTTTAATATTTTAAACTATAAGTTCATTTTTTTATCACTAATTCAGACTAGGCTATTTATAATTTATATATCTATGTATTTATATATAATTTATTCATATACCGAAATATTATCTCAAAACGATACACAAAACGGTATCAGTATCGAAATATTTCATTCCATTAACTCGACCGGTACGATATTCAAAATATTGCCTAAGACCATTATTACAACCTGCAGTGTCTAGGTTTAGAAGTTTAATCAAGTTCAGTCTAGGAGAGTAGTTTTTTATTAGAACGCGAGTCGATATCAAACTTATTATAAAATTACATTTTATATTAATGAACATTTCATTTATTATTTAAGAGAATTCAAGCTTTATTCACGAATTGTTGAACTGAATTCACAAATTTTAGTAAACAAATTTTGATTTTTTTTTGCAAATATATTTAGATAATTTATTTACATATTGACGAATATGTTTATAAAGATTCAAGAAAAATGCGTAGTATTACGAAAAAGTTTTTCTAATCTTTTTAAATACTTAATGAAAAATAACATTTTTCTTTCTGCTATAAAGTTGAAGATGATTGGCCCATGACAAACATAGGAAGCCACCGTCAAACTTTGGAAAGGGCTATTCAAATAAGTCCATTTCCAGCCTTTTCTTAACACATGATCAATCATCAAAGAAAATTGAGATTTGGAAATTAACGGTCTCAAATTTTTAATTTTTTTTTCCTTTTTTTTTTAATTGACAGAAGTAATTATACTGCAATTTCTTAATTTTTGTTTTTGTTTTTTAATTGACCGTAGTAATTATACTGAAGTTTTTATTGGGATACGTTAGCCGTCTTCGGCCCTCAACATGGATAAAGCAAAGCCACGTAGACAACCAAAAACCAAAAAGACTGAACTGGCCCATGATACCATTGCGATATTTGTAAGATGGGAAACATAGGCTTTGGAAACATTATTGTAATAATAAGATGGGAATGCTACGGCTGAGAAGACAAGAAAACCATTTTATAATATATCCCAACAGTTAAAAAAGGGCAACAAAGAGATAGGAAGCATAAAAAAAAAAAAAAAAAACACCTAAACATATATATAATATGATTTAATTAACCTATGCTTTGATAGCAAGAGGATCATCACAAACATACACTTTTACAAACTAATTTAAGAATATATATATATATATATATATATGATCCCAAAAAAAAGGAAAATCCAGCACACATCACATGTAGGAGAAATATTACTACTTCCCCTTGTATGATACAAAAAAAAGGGGAGAGAGAGAGAGAGAGAGAGAGAGAGAGAGAGATGATCTGAGTAAGCTCAGTGGTGAGAGGCTGGTGCAGGTGGTGGAGGCTTGCACTGATAGCATTTGGCAAAGAGGCCGAAAGTGTCGACTTGCCTGACAAAGTTGGTGACACTGGCCCATCCACCAAACCCAAACCCAATCACCAGAACCCACACCACCACAAATGTATTGAGCACATACATTCCAGTCCAGCTAGGTAAAAATAAGGGAGGCTTCTCTGCAGCATTCTGCACAAACAGTGAAAATATCAACAAAGATAATCTCAACTTCAATCACACTAATTCAAAGACCCCACTGGACTTCCCCTCAAAGACAAGATAGATCTTGACAGAAAAAGGAAGACCCCAGATTATTCTACCATCAAAACTAATTTAAGAGGTTGGTCATGACTTTCTTTGACAGATTGATTATGGAGGCTATGGTCCAAACTGAATTATTGAAAACAAGTTAGTCAAGTCAGCCAGCTCATCTTTAGATAATATATATATATAGTACAATACTCCGACTGCAGCTTATAACTAAAATGAAAGCGACACGCCACCTATTTCATGTCTTTCTAGTAATATATCCAAATCAGAGCAATAAATGCTTTTGTACACAGGCTGCACACTCTTGCAACCATGGAATGTGGGAATGCCCATCAAATAGGGTGCTCATCAGAGATGACAATTTGTGTTTCATGAGAACATGTTTTGTGTCATATCCAACTCTATATAATTACATTTTTGTAATGAAATGATGTCTATTAGACTATAATATTTAAAGCCATTTTCAGATAAGAGTGTGGCCTAGTGGAGAAGGTGTAAAAAGTGAGTGAAAAGTCTAAAGAAATCAAAGATTTGGTAAAAAGATGTTTTATTTTTACCTGTCGAGCAGAGGCTTTTCTGTAGGTGAGCATATGGGCTAAAGCAGGAATAATGTAGACGGTGAAGCTAACCAAAAGAGCCCCAACAGCAGAGTTAATAGGTCCAAAGAATGGGAATATTATTGCCAAGAACCATATGGGTATAACCACTGGTAGCCTTGCTAGTGCCCTTAAACATACGCTTTTTGTATCGTGCATCCCTATCACCTTCTCCCACACAAAGTACAGAGGCGTACATGCGAATCCAAATGTTATAAACTGCACCCGTTTCATTAAAAAAAAAAAAAATTATTGCAGAATGTCAGATTCTGGTCAATCTCAATATAATATTTTACCAGGTTGTTTGGTTAAGTAATAGAACCTGGTGGATAAGCATCAAGATAACAGCGGCATCACGGAAGCCAGATTTGGGGAGGAGAGAGAAGGCATTGGAATGATCGAGGAGCTGATCTCCAAACGCCCAATAAACCGCAGACGCTGAGGGAATGGTTAGTGTGAAAACATATAGAGTTGCCATCAGGTATATGTACTTGAATTTCTGGGGCTTCCACATGGCGTGCATGATTTCCCTGAAACATTTTTTTCCCAGGAATTTCGCCGATCAGAATTAGTTTTGGCTCTCGTAAATCTAGGATGGCTTAGTAATAATCATCAGCGTTAATCCCCAAAACAGCTATTAAAATGCTCATGTGAAAACTTGGGAACACTTGTAAAGACTCTAATTGCTACGAAATATTTGTTATACAATGACACGGCAGTTATTGTACGGGTAAGAGCACTGGCACTAGTATTTGACTTTGTCAAATGCCAATTCATCTTAAAAATTTGCAGAAATAGAGATGAAATCATCCGCATTGAAATAGTCAAATACTAGTGGCTTCAACTATGAACTACAGTATTTCTAAGTGCTTTTCATATTTGAAGATATACTATTCATTTTCAAAAATAATATTTTATTCTAAAATATTAGACCCAACTACTTTAATATTTCTCACGTTTTATTCTAAAATGTGTTTGTTGTACAATAATTTAAATAATATTTAGCAATTATTAATTAACTGATCAGTGTAAGAAATTTTTTTAAATAATATTATATTATTATTTTGACTAATCTAATATGGGATTATGGCTTGAATGGTTTTGGATTTAAGAAAAACATGTACTTTTAGCTAAATTTTAGAGATAACTTCGATGAAACCAATACTAATGCTCTAAAGACAAAGAGACTAAACCCTGTATGGATACAAAAATATTTCAAACTCATCTCATCTACTCTGTATAACTTTATCAAATTACCACATAAAATATAATAAATAATTTAATTTTTTTTAATTCTAAAACAATAATAATATTAAAAGATAATATTTTAATAATATTTTATTTAACTTTCAATTATCTCATTTCAACTCATTCACATGACCTAAAAATATAGTTTATTTTTTTGTTAAAAACTACAATGCATTTGGTTAAACTAGAAAGTAAGACATTTTACAGCCCATTTTACCCAGAGAAAAGGCGCGAGGGGTAATGTTTCCGGGCAAACAAAAGTAGATTGCATGATTTTTTGTAATATATAAATATGTCTTGCTCTCGCCAACACCGAAATGGCCGGCAAAAGCTGCAGACAGAAGCCGTGTAGAAACAAGTAAAAGAAGAGTAAAGAGGATAATATGACGGGAAAACTATGGGCTTACACAGTGACCGCATGGCCTCCGAACGTGTAGAGTATGTTGGTGGCTCCGGTGAAGTATAGCACTAGTTTTTTTGGAGCGGAATGTTCCACATTCCCTACCTGCAATAACCTCAGATTTATGTTCCTGAAGGACAGTCGAAAGGGCTGAGACACAAGGCTACCTCGGTTTTATTTACCTGCCCATGAACAAAAGCAGCTATGGTTAAGTACCAAGCTGTATAGGTGGTCATTCCAAGACCGAGAAAAGACCAAATCCGGTAGTTGTGAAATGAAGGTATGAACACTGTAGTAGCACAGCAAGCACCAAAAATATAGGTCCAAGTCCGTTTGTCCAAATGATCGTTGATGTAGTATATGTTACTGTGCTCAGCAGGAAGAAACAAATATTAGTTTATGTCCAACAAAACCCAGACCAGATTCTAACCGAAAGAGCGAGAGAAAATTTTGACTAAAGATCTTACCTTGCACAGGCTATAAGCTGTATCACGGAGCCGAATACAAGGAAAGTGCAGTTGAAAGCAAGCCCCACTGCTTTCCAGTAAGGACCCAGTAGGCCATCAAGCACTTCAAACCACTGCAATCGAAAGCAGTGTGCTTTTTTTAAGTATATAGTTGGACTAAAGGGTTTGGCTACAGTAATCTGAATTTTTATTTCTTCCCCTAGCTAGCTGTTTTTGGTAGATTAGGAATAAGTGGTGCTGATGCTTCTGAGAAGCAAAACCAACCTGTATCACATGGTTCTTGAAGCTGACATTTTCTTTCTCCTTCCGGCTTCTGTACTCTATATAGAGTACGCTAATCAGATAAGCCGTCCAGCTTCCCAGGATTCCATAGAATAGCTGAAGCAAGATCCCCGATAGCATACCCAGTTGAGAGAACGAGTATGGTAGCGTTAAGAGGACTTGAGCAACCTGCACACAAAAAGGACCCAATTTAGTTTTCCGTTTAAAACAAGTATCAGTATGTTAAAAATCAGTGCTCTCTATAGTTTTCGTGATTGTTTTTGCTGATGCGTTTACTTGGTTGGATGCGCAACTGAACCAGGCGTCCCAGACGGAGCCACCATGCCAGAGCATGCTCTTGACGCTAAACAAGGAATGTTCTTCCGCAACCTTTTCATCTTTTCCCTCCTGCTCTGTCTCACTAATGTTGGGGACTATGGCTTCCTCTGCTTGGTTCTGAGCCAACATTGTCTCCGTTTTTCTCCAAAGGCAACGTCGAAATCCCGGTAGATCTGAAACATATAAAAGACAGTAAATGAGACAAAAATCTACAATCTAACGCAGCCCCCGAAAATGAAAGCCAATAAGACCCCAGATCCAAACTATCAGAAGAACTCCTTCCGCACTTAAAACAAGGAAAAAACATTATCTTCCACACGGTCCAAAACAGATGAAGGGAAAATAAAAAATAAAGCGAACGAAACTTGAAAATTAGCAAAGGAGCAGAGTCGTAACATGTTTCTCACGAACAAGACTGCAGAGAGAAAACCAAAAAGGAAAGGCAAACTCAGTAGCAGTTTCAACTTCCTTCCTCGAGAGGTCTCTTTCGCTAGAGGATTAAGTAACCACAGATCTGTGCTCCACACAAAATGACAGTATTATCACCTTTTGCCCTTGTTTTCAGAATGACAAAATTGGAGGCTTCAGAGAAAGAACGAGTGGAGGTTGGTGGTACGGTTGAAGGAAGGGCAATAAGAATTCTTCATCCCAAGATTTCGCAGCGGGAGAGAGAGCCTTAAATGCGTCGAAATAATGGGGGCAAAATCCGGGTCTCTCCGCGTTCCTTTAATTAGAACCAAACTCAGCTCAGTAAAAGCTCCGCTTTCAATGCGCCACCAATTTGTACAGAGAAATGGCAGTGCGGAACCCCCAAAGACGGCGAGACCTCAAAAGCAGAAAAAATCTCTGCAGCTGTTTCGAAGGTGTTTGCGGATGATGAAGAAAAAGACCTTTTTTTATTCTATTCAGATTTCAAACCCATCTCTCTCTCTCTATATATAAACAACACCAGAACGTTTAGTACAACACTGAAAATACAATAAATTGTTTGCCTTTTCTTCTCCTCTGTAATTCTCTCTCTCCCTCCCTTAAAAAGAGAAAAAGGAAAAGGTTAGAGAGACGAATTCCCTGAATTCCAAATTCCGATTCGAGTGTGGTAGTCTCCGTTTGGTGAGAAAGCAGTTGAGTAGTAGAGCAAAGTGAGTAGGACGTTGCTCTCATCAGCCAGGACCCAATAATGCCACGGACATCCTTTTTATAGCCTCCAGAAACCTGTTCAACGTTTAATGTTGCTTTCCACGTTGAAGTTATCTATTAATAATAGTGTTTTATAGATTCCTTACGATGGGTTTAACTTTCAAATAAATTGAAATATGTATTTATAAAATAGGTTAAGCCAAGTTTAGATTTTTTTATTGAAAAATTAAAAAATTAGTAAATTTTATTAATAATTAATTTAAGAAGTATTGAAATTCAAACATACCCTATGTATACTCACGCTTATCCCAATAAAAATTCTATTTTTTACTTCTACTGTTTTATCTTAAAGGATTCTAAACTTAAAATAAGAGTAATATTATATACAATTATAATTATAACATATAAAATTTATATGCAAGGAAAAAATGAAATTTATTGTAAAAAATTTAGTTTTTCTTTCTTATGAGTTATATTTCTTCTATTTTTTTCAATAAAAATATATCGAGCTTACGTATTTTAGGACGATATAAACCATTTCGCTTTAAGCAAATAAATCCTACTTTACTCTTTAATTTTTTGGGTTCCTTGAGATTAATATTGTGGGGTACAAGTTAGCTCAGAATTCTGTTAATAATAGTGAAATAGTTTTAATTTAAAATGTTTATAGGATTTAGGAAAAAAATAGACAAAAAATTTTAAAAATATTATAAAGTTAAGAAATTGTATGAATAAAATTTTTAATATTATTTTTATTTTAAAATTTGTAAAACTTGTATTGATTTTTTATTTTGTTTTAAAATTTGTAAGAGTTATATTGATTTTTATATTTGTATATAGATTAACGTTTCCTTTATTTTTACAAATCATCTCATTTTATATCATCTCTTAATTACAACTTTATCAAACTCTCATATAAAATAAAATAAATAATTTAATTTTTTTAAATCTTAAAATAAAAATTATATTCTAACAATATTTTATTCAATTTTTAATTTTTTTTTATTTTATCTTATTTGTATAATTAAACGAGATCTAAATAATAATTAGATAAAAAAATAAAATATTATAAAATATTTCTTATTTTAATGATGATTAAGAAGAAAATTATTACTATAAATTTTAAAAGTTTCGTATCTATCTCTACCCCAAACACCTTCTAATTTCTACCTTGGAAGTTGGAACCTGTTTCTCCCTATCCATTTCCGAGGACCATAATTACGTATATGCTTTTGAGAAACCCTTAATGCATTAAAGCCTCGTTTGTTTTCGAGACTAAAATCTAAAATTTTGAAAATTTTAAAAATTTTTAATTCTATCATTACAATTTTTTCAAATTTTCATACAAAATAAAATAAACAATTCTACTTTTTTAAATTTCAAAACAACTATAATATTAAAAAATATATTATTCAACTTTTCAACTTTCATCTCATCTCATTTCTGAAAACAAATCTCGGCCAATTTCCTCTTCATTCCTTTCATTTTCATTTTCAATTTTATTTCCTCTGACATTCTATCAACACTCTCCCTCTTATCCGAGAATTAATTATTTGATAGTGTCATGCATGCTGTTCACAGTGCCACATACATATACTTATGCTCTAATTGTTACTCTCTCTCTATCAAGACCATATATGTCACATAGACTGCGTAAAGAATAAAATCAGATACAGTTTTAAAATATGAAAGTTGCTTCATACATTTCTCTTAAAAAAAAGTAGGTTTCATAATTAAAAAAAGAAATTCATGTAGTTCCAAATTTATCATTTATTTTGACAAAAAGAGTGTACGTGCACGCACTAGTACTTCAAATATCTAAATTTATTTTCCCTTTATTGAAAAGGATGTTATAACTCTTTTGCATCAGTTAATCTTGTAACTAGCTAGAAGCCTACGTATATACCATTCTGTTCATGTGATCATGAAACCACCATCTAATTATATCAAAGTCTTAGGAGAGTCTCTTAACCGAACTAGGTTAAGCTCATCCTTCTCTTTTGGATGCCATCTAATAGTATCTAATAGTTTAAAGCTTTTGAATCAATGGTTGGATCTTTAACAACTTTTTTGTCATGCATGAGGGTCCATCGTTTAGCCCTATGCATTACACTCGGATTTGAAGTGACCTACAAGCCACTTCATTGCTCCTATAGGTTCATTACGAAATGAATCTTTCCTTTTAGCTGTTGGTAGACACCCAAAAACATTACTCCGGGAACTCTCAAATTAATTCTTTGCCAAAGTATTTAGGTTGGAGAAATAATATTTATAGTATTATGGTACAGAAATTATAAATCACATTGACACTCAAGGCATCATTGTCGGTCAATCGACCGTATTGTTGAGATCCAGCGATGCTAAAAAATTACACCAACAATATGGATCCTTCAAATTTTAGTATTACATGGATTGAATTTCTTGACTACACAAATCTTATATCACATCTTGTCACTTTTCTCTCTTAAAATTAACTGCATGTGGTTCCCGCGCTTTTTAGAGCAATGGTAGTTAGGGATGTCAAATTGCGTTAACGGGCCGTGTTTATATCATGTCAAGGCATGTATATTATATTATATGGGTCAACTTGAACATGACTCTTAAACTTACCGTGTCAAAATCTCAAACCCTAATATGATCTATTAACATAATGGGTTTACACGACACCACCTGTTTTAACCCGTTAATAAATACTACGAAATAGGTTAACATGACTCGATCCGTTTCATCATGTTTATGCAAATAGGTTGAACAGACACGAAATTAACTTATTTAACCTAATTATGTTTAGCATAATTTTATATAAATTTTAAAATCACAATATCTATAAAAATATAAAACCAACTGCAAGTCCAAAATTAGAATTTAAACAATAAAAAAAATTAAAATTAAAATCTCACCAATTTTACTTTTTGGTATAAAGGTATAATTGTAACTTTAGCTTTCTTAATGGGTCATAACGGTTTGACCCGTTATCAACCAGTTAAGCGATCGTGTCTTAACGGATCAATCTGTTTTGACCCGAATCCATTAAGACTAAACCCAAATCCGCTATTATTGTGTCGTATTCATGTTCAGTTAACGGATTGTGTCATATATTGCCACCCTTAATGATAATATTCGTCCTGATCATGTAGCCCTTTACAAATCGATGGACTTCGACGTATCAATATTGTTCTTACACAAACTCTATATTACAAGAAAATGACTTATTTGTGGTAAATTATTTTCTATCAAAATGACTATTTCTTGTCAAAATGAATCTATTTTTATTACAAATAGTCATTCTCGTCGCAAATAACTCTTCATAAATTCTCATTTTTCTTATAGTAAAAATACTTGTTTACTTATGAAAGACTTGGCTAGCTACTTGCTAGAAGCTATCGAACGGATCTCTTTCTTTGTATACTAATTAAACGTAATTTATTTGTATTAATGCACTTAAATAAAAGGAAAAAAAATGGTATTAACCTTGTTGATATCATCTTGCAATCCTCCTATTAACCTTTTAATTAATAAAAGATTGATGGATTTATTTAATTGTAAATTCCATTGAAACTCGAATATTAATATGGCGAAGAACTTACTTTTATAAAACCATGAAAATTTAGATCGTATTGCATGAATGATTATACCTAACCCTTGAATTTATGTAAAAACAGTACTATTAGTTAAGCGCATCAATTGGGGCAGCTTCTAATTTCTTATCGTTGATCGCGCGTTGTAGTGCATGCTTAAAGTACTGTACATGGGGTTCTTATAAGTGGGAGAAGTAATGATTAGGGAATGGATTTGGACACCACTAACATCCCTTTTTCATGCATCATGTGGATCAAAATTCGGAATGTTTTCCACCACTGCCTCTTTACGACGTCACAGAAACACCCGACCATTATATTGTTTTTCTTATATATTCTATTATCTAGAGTTTAATTACTTAATTTGATCTTTCTTATTAACATATTAAAGACAGTAATAATTATATTTTTGAATTAATTAATTAATTAGCATCGAGCCACATTATAACCATTCTATAACATGTTTTATCTAGTTTATAAAAAAAAATTACAAGAAAATAGCTTATTTGTGGCAAGTTATTTCCTGAAAAAATGATTATTTCATGCTCAAATGAATATGTTTTCATCACAAATAATCCATCATAAATACTCATTTTTCTTGTAATGAATAGGCACAACTCTAAATATTCTTGTGAAATTCACACATGCACTATCCAAAAGTCTCGCAAAAAAAAATATTAAGAGTCCAATTATCGTGTGATCTATATCTCTCCAAAGTATATAAACTCGATTAGTCACTTGAACTCTCATTTTCAAATTATTTATATATGTGCCTATAAAAAATACAAGTTTATATTTATGTAATCTTTTTGTATCTGCTGCGCTATCACTTTAGTTTTACTATATATAATATTCATGCACGTATAAGGTCCCGATCGAGTTAATTAAAGATGAGGTGCCTTCCTTGATTTCTTAATTGGCATTTAATTTCTTCCTCTCAAAAAGAGCAATTTATCATTAATAACTTTAAATTATTCAGAACAATCACGGGATCAGCTATTAAATTATAATAAAAATATTTAGTGGACGAGTACTTTAATTTGTAGGAGCAAGCATGCATGCCTTCCTTCCTTTCGGATCAAGCGCATTTATAAAGCAAATGAATCCATCTAAAATATAGAAATGCATGAGATCAGATCAAATAAAGGATTAGGGTTTTGAGTTGGGTTCCTGAGTAAATCAACCTAAAGACGCAAATTGTCTTTTTAGTGGGGCAATGGATGCATGCATCCATGCACTAGTCACGTGTCGGTGCAATATTGGTGTTAAATTTACTATCAATTTTATCATGAGTAATGCTAGGGACAAAACTTGCGCAAGCCTTCTGTAAAAAAGTGAATTTTTTACACTTTTTCATGGTGTAATCCATTTTTTATAAAATGGTTATGCGAGACTTGTCCAATTATGAACTTATATATATCATTATTCATTTTAGTCTGTAAACCGTACTAATGAATGCATTTTTTGGTATAGATCATGATTTGTCCAATAAATCATTCACATAACTGATCTGATCACCGGCCTGAAGAGTGATTTTTGGAAATCAAGTAAAACTTCTTGATGATCAGTTGTATAACAATGAAAATAATGGAGATCATTGAAGGGTCGTTTGTAAAGCATTTATGAGAGAGTGAAACATACTCTTGTAGGATAGATGATTCAAAAATTAAAGTTTCTGTTGATTGGTAGAGACCCTTATATATATATTATATATACCTAACTATAAGGGAACACATTCAATGCAACCAACAGATCAATTACGTTGTTATCCCAAAGAGTTATGCTCTTGTTTGCAGATCTTTCACATGATTCTCTTCCAGCTCAACTAATTTGATCGATCAAATATCCACAATAAGCCTCTCACTCATGAGTTACATTCTTAATTTGCGGGTTAGAAGACATCATGCATGCATGCAACTCATTAATTGGTAGCATAGGGAAATTATACCCATTAATATTGACAATCTTTCAACATTTTGGTAGCGAAAGAGCTAAGAAAAGTGAGGAAGTAAAGTCCATATATAATTTGGAATATAATAATTGAAGATTGGAAATGGGTAGTTAAGGATCATCCAAAGCTTTATATATATTTTACAGCTTAGGAAGAATATTACGCTTTAATAAATGGTGATAAATGACCACACAGATAAAGCGAATTCGGATAAGAGACGAACCAGTACTGCTAGCTGGTAATAGTATGGACCCCCTCATGACTCGTGATGATCGAGGTTCTTCCATCTAATATTTAATGTACCAAACTATATATAAACCCTAAGGTCCCCCCCAACCACAGTACACACATCATATATATAGCCGCGTACAGGAGTAGGAGTCGAACCATCAAAGCTATATAAAATGGATCACTCTGCTTCCCTTTTAAGTTTCCATGTTCACAGTACTACGTACTCAATATATATCATGTAAAAGTAGATTGAATTTGGATTGAGACATGATGCTTGAATTTGAGGCCAGCTGTGTATGAAAGTAACGAATCCCGTGAAATGTAGCCCTTGTTTGGGATTGCAGTAGGTGATAGCTGAGTTTTTCATAGTAGAACATTTAATTGTTGAGTTTAACTATTGAAAACTTGTTTACCGTTTAGTAAACATGCGTCTAAAGTGCTTTTAAACTGGTAAAAACACTTTTTAAACTTCCAATCTCAAACCTAAATTAATATATAGGCATGCACGCGGTAGTTATAAGCCAAAGTTTTTTTTTTTTTTAAAAGACTATACGACGTTAGATCTTCATGATCATCCAAATAATATTACAACTATTAATATTCTTAAAATTTTGTTTGCAATTTAAGAGTTCCTCATTCTCGAAACAGGCAGTAGTGGGATATGTCGCTTATGATCTTAATATCTGCAATAATATTGCTTGCTTTTGACGTTCGTATGATCTTCAGGCTTATGCGAGGCATAATACATGTTTGTTAGGAGCTACATAGCAAAAAGAAAAAGGCTTTTTCTTTGCATTAACTTATTAATGAAGGTTCTATTAATTGAGGGTTTTCCTCAACATGTGAAAATGATTGGTATTTCCCATGTGAAATGCACTTCTCCCCTATAATTGAACTGGTGATCATCAAGGAGAACATATATAAATATATATATATTATATGGTTGTTCGAACTTATATTAAGTCAAATTCTCAAATGGCATATTGCATGATCACATGACTGCGAAGCTAGCATTATTTATAAGGAATTTTATTTCATTTCACAAGGTGTTATTGAGTTTCCATCAAAGATCAACAAACAAGAATATATGTCTTATCTTTCAATGTTGTCATACCGGCGCCCTGTATCAAATTACACCTAATACTTACATCGCCCAACATTAATATTTTAGTCCAATATCATGTTTCTGTTTCTTTTACTGATTAGCCACATGGAATTTATGAAATCAGAAAAAAGAATTATCAAAACCTAAATTTAACATGCAAGGGAGGTACGTGTTGTGCTGCCTTCTTCTTTTCTGTCTCTCTTTAAAACCCTTATCGTCTCACAGTTTTCAAGTGGACAATTCCCAATGTCCATGGCTAGCACGTCAAGAGGGTCCCAAATCTCTCATAACCAGCATGTCCCCTCCCAAGTGCATGCATCATCATGACGACTAATTCGCAAGCCTCTAAACATATAAGAAGTATCTCATTTTATTTTATTATTATAATTTTTTAAATTTATATATAAAATATAATAAATAATTTAATTTTTTAAAATTTTAAAATAATAATAATATTAAAAAATAATATTTTATTTAATTCATTTAAAATGATCTCATTTTATTTTATGATTGAAATGCTACCTAACCTCGATCCTTATATATTTATTAGCAAGGAACAAAGTCGAAGAAGTTGATTAGAGAGAAAACGGTTTCTGAGTGGAACCAAAAGTTCTAGCTTGTTCCAATTCCAGATCCCCAAAAAAGTTTCTCCTGGCCAGGTGTTCGTATTAGAACAAAATGTCTAATGATGGTGTTTGGATAATAGCCGGTAAAGAAAAAATAAATAAAGTGAAAGTGTTGAGGGAGATATGCTTCTTCTTCTTCTTCTTCTTCTTCTTTCTAATATCTTGCCACCTTTTGTTTCCTTTTCCTTTTCCTTTATTGGTGGGGGTAGGAAGAACCCTATGACATAAATTCTCTTATCAGTACTGATCTTCCTACAAAAAAGGACCATGTTAAAGGTTTGTTAATACAATAAAATATCATTAAAACTTGTTTGACACTTCTTTTACTATAATTGATAGTACTTCTTTTTACTATAATTGATAGTAATTTACTGAATGCCCCACTAATTACTAAAGTAATGATGACTGGCGAACAAAAAAAATATATTACCTAGATCTAGCATGCTGAAGCTAGCATTGATGTCCCATCCAGTATGGGTGTGGCCTTTCTGCGAATACTTTTCATGTACCAATATTCTGGAAAATCATGTCATGATTGGGAATAGGGCAATTAGGGCACTGAAAAGTGATACCTGCTCTCAATTGCTTCAACTTCTATGTTTGGCCCAATTTAATAGTCAAACTATTGTGCTACAAGCTGAATCTCTATAGGCAATTCTATCCAATTTGCACCTCTAGTATGTAATAATGTTACTAGAGATTAATTTGCTATTTGTTGCAATTCCTGTGTCATATAAGAACTTCTTTTAAAATATTTTGGGATTTTCTTTTCCATCTCTTAGATGTCAAATTTGAAATTTGATACTAAACCACATATTGCATATTTTTGTAAAATCACCGATTGTTCCAAACGCTAAAGTTGATAGCTAAAAGATGTAGATTTTTATTATTTATTTTATTTCTTAACAGTCTCCTTCACGTGTATGCCAAACTCTAACTTAATGAGTGAGCTCAACATATGAAATATTTAATTAAATGTGATAGAGTGTAGAGTCAGGGTTTAAATTCAGAACTTTTACTTTGAACTTTGAGTTTAGGTAGTGATTTCACATAGTATTAAAGTAAAAGTTTTAAATTCAAACTTTGACTCTACATTAGAGGTGAGCATTGATTTAGTTGGAGTTGGATTCCCCTAAATTCGAACTCCGACTCCGACTCCGACTTGTGTAGGCTTCGATTCGACTCCGACTCGTCGAAGTGGAGTCGGATTTGGGCTTTCAATTTTGAACTTTTTTTTTAACTTCATATTTAGACAATTTTAAAAAGAATTTTTTGTGGACTTTCACATTTCAATTTTTTCAAAAAATTAAAAACTAAAACAAAATAATTCACTTCTAATATACTTCTATACTAATATCTAACTTATTTTTATACTAGACTTATGCTATTGTATCTAATTAGATGTTATCATACTATATATAGTATTACATATTATTTTTAGTGTCGAATTATATGTTATTATACTATAGTGTTATCTATTATTATATTATACGAGTGTCTAATTTATTTATAACTTATTTTTACACTAGACTTATTTCTAGTGTCTAATTACATGTTATTATATTTTAGTAAATTAGTATTATGTGTTATTAACTTATTTTACTAGATTTATTATACCAATGTCTAACTTATTTATATAATTGATTATGCATAGTAGTAATACTATGATGTTTACATATACTAAACTATCATTAGTCTATTTAAATTATAGTATAAGTATATTATTTTATAATAATTGGCTCATACTAGTATATTATTGAATTTAACTATATAAGTTATAGTTATATAACTATATATATACTAGTATATATATAAATACATATTTTTATAGTATATGTATAATGTTGGAGTCGGAGTTGAACAGAAAAGTCGAAGTTAGTCCAACAACACCTCTGACTCCGATTTCGACTGAAATTTTTTTTAAAAAATCCTATTTCGACTCAGTTTTGTTGGAGTTGGAGTGGAGACGAATTTTTGAATTTTTGCTTAGTCATATTCTACACTCTACCCCATTTAATTAGCTGCGTTTGGATGCTAAGATGATCTCAGATTATCTGAATTCATATGTGAATAATAGTATTTTGTGAGTCTCATTGAGATGTGTTTGAATATAAGTATGTTGAGATGAGTTTCATTTTTTTTATAAGAAGTTGCAAAATTAGTGAATCTCATCAATGATTGGTTTAAGATGGGTTGAGGTGAGTTTATGTTTCAAACATAGCAATATTCCACGTCATGTTGGGCCCAATCATTGAGGGAAAGCATGGCTCACATATGAGTGTGAGTGTTAAAAATATAAGGCTCATTTGGATTCAGAGAGTATTTCATCTCATCATTATAATTTTTTCAAATTCTCACACAAAATATAATAAACAATTCAATTTTTTCAAATCCCAATTCAACTTCTTCAAATCTCAAAACAATAATAATATTAAAAAATAATATTCTAACAATATTTTATTTAACTTTCAACTTTCATCTAAAACCATCTCATCTCATCTTCCATCAATTTAAAATTTTGGAATAAGTGATTGATTTTAAAATTTCCACTACAACTAATGTCTTTTGTCCAATTCTAACGTCTACTAAAATGACGGAAAAAATAACGATCCAAATTTGGATGAACAATTAATTTTTATTTTTAATATTCATTTAAGATCTAAATTTTGATAATCTAAATAGCAAATCACAAATTGTAGTTATTAATCCCGATTGAAAAACTGCTCAATTATAGATAGAAGGAGACTCACATATAGTCACAAAGGCAATTGTTCAACATTGCAAGAGAACAACTTCCTGCTAAGATGGGTCGAGAGCTGAACAGCTCAAAAATATCTATCAAATGTACACACAAAATCACAAAATTGAGCAATGAGTAGCTTAAGCATTCCCTTATCATCATGATATGTGAAGGGGATAAAAATAGCAGGCCTAAATATGTCAGGTTTAGCCAACAAAAGAGCATCATCAGGAGACAAGTGGAAAAATAAAAGAAGGGGCAAGGAAAAGCAGGGTGTTAGAGAAAAAGAGAACTAACGGAAAAAAGGATAAATGAGAGTAAAGCAAGTTAGATACGCGAATGAAATGACATAAAGCTAAACTTCTGACTAGACACTCAAGAGACCTCAATAAAAGGGGATCTGATCGGATCAAGAAGGGGGATCATCTTCAACCTCATGACGAGAGCTTTCCAGAAAAAAGAGTCACTGATCTCTACCGTACAGAGAGAAATTAGAGAGTATGAGAGATTGTAAAATACACATATTATTGTGAATTTTTCCTATAAATGACCTGTAGACATAGACCCTGTGCCAAATCACAGAAATCTGTGTCTCCACCACTATTGACATTTTCAGTAATTTTTTTCGATTTCCTATTATGAATGTATGTACGGGCACCGTCTCAACGCCCCAAATCGCCACCATGTGCTTCAGACTGCTTTATCGAGACTCAGGCCACATCTGTTGGTTAGAAATTATTCTTTCTCCCGTTATGACCTATTATACGATTTTTTGCAGTAACAATATCCTTTTTTTTACTTTGACTTAGGAAAAACCCTAATTCACTTTTGTAATATTAAAACTTCATATCTTTTGTTTTCATTATTATCAATAAGAGATTTGTTAAGATTACACATAAATCTTATGTAAGAAAGTCAACATGGAGACGTGATTTTATATAATATGTTAATTTTATTTTGTAAAAAAAAAAAATTACAATTCAATGAATCACATTAAACTAGTTAGTGTAAAGATGAACTGTGTAGACCAAACATTTTCCTAACGACAAATATACGAGGAGAAAAATGCATTTTCCTAAAAATTAACCTTTAACTTTCTCCCTTTACAGGTCCTCATATTTTATAATTATGCTAACAATGACATATGCCTAATGCCTGTCCCCAGCCAAAATCACACCGACATATCCTGTTCTCGTTTTCACTGATTCGAAGTGACCACCTCATTTTCTATACCATGCAACTGGAATTTACTGGTACGAGCTTCGAGAAACCTCATAATAACATTTGACTCCTTTTTTTTTTTTTTTTTTTTTTACTTTTTCCTTGAGTTTTTATTTCGTTCAAGTTGATAGTTTGGGATCCAAATCTTCAATGACTCCCATGTGTTTGGTTTCAAGGCTAAGCTTTATTGCTGTTTCCATTCAGCTTCTCAAATATCAAACGGTTTATTGATAAATGAAATGATACAGAGATCAAAGGGAGAATAATTCCTGCAAAATATATGGTCAAACTTTTCAGCTGTTTGATTATTGCTAAATTTGAAAACTTTTTTGGGTTCTCCCAAATTGATTCACAACAATTAGCAGCACAAATGTTGGAAATGGAAAATGAACTTTATTTATTTATTTATTTATTTTTGAAGTCTGAAAATAAACTTTATTGGAATGTCGAATGTTATATACTGATTAAAAAATAAGATATAATAAAAGAAAGAGGTGGAAAATATAGAAGGAGATAGACTTTGAGAGCTCTATCTTTATTATTGTCAATTGTAATTAAATACAAGGCATAAATACACATTTATAGAGAAATTACATTAAAATGAGATAAGATAAATAAATTAATCATTATGAAAATTAAATCAAGATAATATCAAATCAAAGTGTTTTGATAATTATGAAAATCAAATTGAAATAATATTAAATCTAATTTTTGATTTGATATCATCTCCAACCTTCTCCCTTGAACTCGATCAAGGTAGAGAATTTTAAAATCTTGATTTTAAAATTTGAGTGTAGCCTTCATATTCATTAATTGATCATCTATAAGATTATGAAAATAACATTTGTGATGACATGACAGCAACTGGAACATCAAATTTGGAACTGTTGCTAATAATGAGTTGATAATAGGCCAAACCCAACAAAGGGCTAACAATAGGCTGAATGATTGAGTCGACAATCGGCTGCATATGGGTTAGTTAGCTATAGGACCAAAACCAAAATGTCAAAAATGGATCTGCATGGGGTTTTAAACAATGCTTACAACAGACCAAAACTCAATAAAAAAAAGGCTCACATATAATAAAAATACTCCAAATACATAGATTTGAGAGGAAACATGGTTGAACCAAAATATAGTTGAGCAACAATGAGAAGTTTGTAGAGGTGAAACTAGCTAATAAATTTAAAAGACATAGTCCATAGGATCGAGTTTGGTGTTAGCCAAGAGTTCTGATACAATGATAGAAAATATAAAATAATAAAAAAGAAGATAGAGAAGAAAGAATGAAGATAATGGATTTGAGGGCTACATTTTGGTTATTGTCAATTGTAATTGAATACAAGGTATGACTATCTATTTATAAGAAAATTACATTGAGATGAGATAAAGTACTAAATATCTTAAATATTATGAAAATAAAATAACATCAAAGTAAATTGATAAATATAAAAAATAAATTAAAATAATATCAAATTATCTTCCATATATACTGCTTTAATTTATTTTATTTTTTCAGGTTTTTTAGAATTGCATTTTAATTTTTAAAGAGAATTATTGCGATTAGTAATTTGTCCATACAGGAGACCTCTAGTCATTCACACCATTTTCACTTAAGGTGTTGGAGATAATATCGAAACAAGATATTATCTTGATCTGATTTTTATAATTATTAAATTAAGAGATTTAATTTTAAAAAATTATTTAATTTTTATGTAATTTTTATGTAATTTTTTATAAATAGAGATCAATTTTTTGTATTGAATACAATTAAAAATAGTAAAAATGTAGCTGGAAAAGTAATATCTCCCTCCTTCTCTCTTTTTTATTTTATTTGTTATTATATTTTATTTTCTATAAAAAAAATGAAAAAAGAAAAAAAAAAGATCAAGAAAGGAAAAAAAGAAAAGAAAAAAGTTCACCATGGAACTGCTCAACCTGAGTGGATCGAGTTCGCTGGAGACATGAGTTTCAGTGCATTTTGAAAAGGACGCATAGATCTACTGCGAATTGATAACTGAGAAATGACTGTCTGAAAACAGCCACAACTTCAAGCTGAAGATATTACTTGGAGCATGTAATATATGGTCCCGAGTATATTATTTGAAAATTCAATTTACTCGAATCAATAAAAATTATTATATTTGTTAAAATATATATATATATATATATATATATTACTTTTATTAATTTTTGAACAAGCTATAATTGAACATGAAATATTTTAACTAAATATT
Organism: Cyclocarya paliurus; assembly: GCA_029856935.1. NCBI lineage: Eukaryota > Viridiplantae > Streptophyta > Magnoliopsida > Fagales > Juglandaceae > Cyclocarya > Cyclocarya paliurus. The sequence goes on along the minus strand of CM056955.1, from coordinate 30,045,893 downwards.
CATTTGAAGAGAAATGTTAAAATATAAATTAAATTTTTGTGGACCGTCATAATTAAGGTTTGGTTTGAATAGTGAGTTGAGATAATATTAATTGAGATTAAAGTTGAAAGTTAAATAAAATATTATTAAAATATATATTTTTTAATTATTATTTTGGAGACCCTACCAAAATGGAAGAGTGGTGAAATTAGCTTGGAAGCAATATTAACTTAAGGTTAGGTTTGTAATAAAATAAAATATAAAATTCTCATCTTATCCCATCTCATCATTATATTTTTTTCAAATTTCTATATAAAATATAATAAAAAATTTAACTTTTTCAAATCTCAAAATAATAATAATATTAAAAAATAATATTTTAAACTTTCATCTAAAACTAAAAATTATCTTCTCATTCTCCAAATCTAATAGAATATAACAATTTTACATAAAAGTCTTACACGATACATCTCTATTTAATTAACATGTAATTTGTTATTTTTACTCTTTTATTACTTAAATGCGTGTGTATTTAAATAAAAATGTAAAAATAATAAATTACAATGATGATATTAATTAGGTGAATGCGATTAAAAAAAAAAAATAGGTGAATGCATACGATGGAAGAATTTATTATAACACTTCTAGCTAGAATATATGGTGCAGCTAGTAGATAGCTAGCTAGCAATTCAAAGAATGCAACATTGCTTGAGAGATTATAGGGTGGACCTCCTGTTCAAGTAGTACCACAGGCAACGCAGAGATCATGATCATCTATATATACACATACATAGCTGGACAAAAGGCAATATCTCAACCACCAAATATTCGTACTAAGATTTTGATGGCCCCAGAAAGGGTTTGATTAACTGGATTCATGATGATTCCATGCAGTAAACGGGTATATTTATGTAAAATAATTATATTTATAATTATAGAGTATTTTTTTTTTAGAAAAAAAAGTAAGTAATTATAAAATTTATATAAAAAAATAAATTTTTTAATAATAGATCACTTTAGTCTGTTTTTAAAAAAAAAAAAATCATATTTATATAATTCATAACTGTATGTATCTTTGCTCGTTGAAGATTCCCTTGAAAATGGAACAATTTGAATGCTTGTGACTTTAACCCAGCTAATTTAATTATTATACACCCACCAAACCCAGACCTGGAAATTGGAATTGACTCGACTGTGGGGCCTCTTTCTAGATTGCTCAATCATGCCCATGATTTATTCGCTGCGGTTTCAAAAACAAGTTGAATATTTTGCTTCTCTATCTATGGGGAATACTAGGGTTGCACTGAGTTGAGTCGAGTCTGTTCCACTTTAATCCTAGTATATATGATTAAGGATTCGTTTGGTTACCCAATCAAACTCAACTCATCTCACTCATCATTACAACTTTTTCAAATTTCAATACAAAATATAATAAACAATTCAACTTTTTCAAATTTCAAAACAATAAAAATATTCAAAAATAATATTTTAACAATATTTTATTATCTAAACTCAACTCAACTCAACTCATTTCAACAACCAAACACACCCTAAAGATTAAAGAGCTCGATCGAGATAAATATTTCATGTGAACTTCATAATATCATCTCATTTTTGAGTAATTTAAAAAAGTTTAGATGAAATATATTAGTAATATTGGGTTTATGTGTTATCTGTATTATATATCTAGACAGACGTGACACAGTGCTGAATAGAAATATCGTAATATCTTTATCAGGTACCTATCAAATTATGATCCAATTGGAGCTTTAACATATACTTTTACCAAAATAAAATGTTGGCCATCAAGAAATTATTAACGTTCTATATACTTTTTGGGGCGGTGCTTAATTAATTAGGTCTTGTTTCGAAGCAAATGGGAGGCATATATGGTGAGTTGTCACGCATTCTCAATTAAGGGGTTAAATCCAATGTACATTTGACGTCATATGCACACCAAAATTCCAATTGTCAGGTAGGGTTTGGTTTGAATTCACGTATATGTCATGTCTATTTATAATGTGATTGTCCAACTCGGGACTAACGTCCGTAATACACAAGTTACCTACCCTAGGTTAACGGCCTGATCATAGGATGTTTTTTTTCTGCGCGGTAGGTAGAGCATATCAAGTCTTAAATTAAATTACGTCATCATGTAAACACTTTATTAGACATATTAATCTACACATAAGCTTGATAGTAGAGTTTTTCAAGTTTATTACATTAAACTAATAAAGTTATAAGGGTGGGAAAAGCTCTCATATACAAGATTAATGACAACCGAATACAAGAAAAAACAGGATCACATGAATGAGTTGTCTAAATTATCTATCATGAGCTTTCTATAATGGAGTAGACAGTACCCGAGGCAAATATACTGATGACAGAGAATAGTGTGAGAGACTATTGATAGAGAGTGACCATGTGCATGATCAAGAAGGGTGGCATGGAAGTTCAAGGAATGTCAGGGTGGCAATCAAAACGAGATTATGTAAAAATAAATTTATAAATTGATGTGATTTGATATAATACGTTAAATTATAAAATTATTTTTATTATAAATTAGATCTAACAAATTTTATAAAATTACGTTATTTTATAAATTTATTTTATATAATTTTTTTGTGTCTATAATAATTTTTCGTTAAATATTAATTTAGTTAAATTAGGAATCACGAAACTTTAGACCACAAACGTTTTTTAACATGAAAAATGGCAAAAGTGCTTCAAAAAAGTTGTGTGATTGGATAAAGCTGGCATATGATGGCCCATGTTTTGAGGAGACGTAAATCCAGCAACGAGCCTCCGAGTTTGATGAGTAGTTTTGAGTGTGAGTGCGAGAGATGTGAACAACGAAAATATGAGAGACACGGAAATCTATTGAAAGTAGTTAATAATCAGGCGTAGTACGTAGAAGGGGAAACGTCAGTTGCCTGGCTTTATGCTTACAAACGCATGTGAACGACTGGGGTAATTGGCGCTTTGCCCACACTGCTCCGTAGACGGTAGCTCTTGCATCATTATATAACCAATAAATGACACAGATGGTACTTTCCTTTCTGGTATAGGACTGGCGACTCGATCAGCCCTCGCACGCCGAAAAAGGGGCTCCCACTTCTCGATCGGCAAATTAATGCCGTCTTCCTCTCTCATTTCTTAGAGCATTAATATTGGTTTATATATATATATATATAAAATTATCTCTTTTACATAACTATTTGACCATTCAAGCAAAACTCTCACATTGACTTATGCATATTTGAGACCAAATAATAATAAAATATTATTTTTTTATTTTTATTAATTTTTTTCTAAAATCAAAATTTTTATATATATTTTGTAATTAACATCCACTATATACATTTGAGATTAATAATACAAATGTAATAATAAAAAATATAATTTTTTTTATATATTATATTAAAAATATAATAAAATGAAAAAAAATATATATAATATATTATAATAATAAAATGAATGTGAATGTGAAGATTTGTTGTGTTGTTGAGGGAGAGAGAAGAGGAAAAGATTGAGAGAGAAAGAGTGGAAGGAGAGAGAAATAACAATTAAAATATGTTTGATGGAGTGAATAATTTTGATAACAACTGTTCACTGCTAGCCAAATTTATACATATGCATAAGCCAATATAGGTGTTTTTTGAGTCATATTATACAAATATGACTTTACATATAGATATACATAGACCAATACTAATGCTCTTATACCATCCACAGCTAAATTTCGAGACAAAAAGAGGGTCACGTTTTTCACCGCACAGTTTTTTATGCATAGCTAGTACGGTTGATGAGTTTTCATGAGTAATATGATTAGTTTAAGGGACTGGAAATTCATCCTATTTGACATTATTCGAATTTCATGCCACACGAACCTTATGATTAAAACCAGCTTGCCCCATTAATTGTTCCTGCAAATTGCCATAGCTTGCGATGGGGCCTGTCACCTGTCTACTCAGCACTAAATTCAGTGCACACCCTTGTCCATTTCCCGAAAATACCAGGGGAGCTGAGAAAGCTAACAATTAATTCTCCAGCTTTCATGGGACAGCATACCCATATTTCACTTCCGGCCGTCAGTCTTTTCAATGATGCAAATATCTTCCTGTGATCGATCTTTGAATTTATGTGACCCAAAGAAGCCATTTCAGTTTTCGTGACATAAATCGGAGCTGGGTTTTAGGACTTCGTCAAAGATCCAGTGCCTTGTCGAAGGGCATAATTATTCAAGAGGGCTCCGAATATGATATCTATTTTTCAGTGGTCAAAAAAGGAGGGGTTCTTGTCAAAGGTGGGGGAGCCATTGATGAACGAGGAGGACCAAGGATAAAAGAGAAATGGGGTCGAGGTATAACAATAACATAACGTAATGGGCCTACCTAGATCCGGCAGATAAAGGGCAATTTTTGGAGTTAATGCCTTGCCATCCAGCTTACAACTTGACTCACTTTTTCTCGGGACCCATTGCCAATATATATTGGATGGCTCTATTCCCACCGATTGAGAGCTCCTACTAGTTAATTTTAGTTTATATATATATATATATATATATATATATATATATATATATGCATTTTTTTACACTTTTAAATATTATTTTAAAAAAAATTCACAATATTATAAAAAAACTTACTTAATTATTAAATAAATAAAAAAATCCAGCGACAGCTCCCCACAGGTGCTACCGACCAGCATTTTCCATATATATTTTACTCAGACAAAAAAGTTACATATTGTGTACATGATGAAATAGCAATTTTATCGATCAATGCTAGCTTACTACAAGAAAAATAGACTTTTACGACTAATTTATTGCAATCAACAGACTGAATTGATTGTAAATAATCTGTATTTTAGTTGCGAACAGTCTGTTAATTGTAATAAATTGATCGCAAAAACCTATTTTTCTTGTAGTGGCGCTGTACATGTTGCTTAATTTACTATTTATCTATGGAGTGATATATATGTTCCATTCCTATGTTTATGTGACTGCATGCATTTATTGCAAGATGTCATATCATTAAAAATTAATTATTATAGGTTATAACATTTTGTGATGAATAAAGAGATAATATCATGCTTATTTTTGAAATATTTAATAATTTTATAAGATTAAGAGATATGGATAGGCCTGCAATTAATTATTGAAGGAATGAAAGACAGACATTCGAGAGGGGACCCTAGTGCCTTTCACGTACGTGCTTTAGTCTTATGACAGAAGACAGCTGGGCACTCAAATTATTTCAATGAAAATGTGTTGATACGTTGTTTTGTATGTTGTGTGTATTTCTAAAAGTTTACGATGATAAATAAGTTTTGTCTTTTTTTAAATAGTCTTCATCATCAGTGATGGATAAATTACTCCCTCTCAAACTACTTGAGGATATGAAGCTGTGAAATGAAAGAAAACAAAAGATTATGAGCAATATGATGTGCATAATTAGGGGTGTTGTGAGGGGAGTAATATCCTAGTTCTCGGTGGGGCCGAAGCAGTCTAGCCCAGGTTGCCCTAGGGGCATGGGCCAGGTTGGCCCAGAAGGCCCACAATGGAAAAGGGGGAGAAGATGTGCCTCGTGTGCGGACCGGTCAGAGTGCAGATTGCTCTTGACCACCCAGGATTCAAGTGTCAGGAAAAAATCAAAGTGTCAGGAAGGATACTGACACCCAGGTGGTGAAGGCAACATAGACGAAAGCGCTGACAATTCGGAAGCAGGGGTTCAAGAACAATCCTTGTGCTTGGGTACTGACGGTGGGCTCACCTGACATGGCCACGCCGCATTAATGGGACGGAGGAGGGCACACCATGGGAGGGAGCCATGCCACATTTAATGCATCACAGTGCTTGGCAAGCCACGACGTTCTTCCTAGGGTGTCAGTGATAGTTGCAATCAAGTCTGACATGTCTGTAGCGTGGCAAGGAAGTGGCAGGGACATCCGAACCCTATACAGAATTGCACACCCACTACCTCCACCTTGAGGATCAACCCGGCCAGGTATAAATACCCCCCCATAGCCAGGAGAGGGGTTCACACTCTTGAATACTTCAGCTATCATTCTCCTTGACTGAATCTCTCTCTCTCTCTCTCGCCTTCCCAATCACTAACTTAAGTATCAGAGTTATCATGGCCTTCGAGCCCCCCATTCACCATTTCAACAGAAACCAGATCGAGCCTAGTTGTGTGAATTTGACCAGACCGCGAAACACGACACCAACAGGTGTAGTCGGTCCAGTTCGGTCCGGTTTTGAACATATTTTAGAACTGAACCGGTATATATTGATTTTCAGATTTGAAAAATCGATACTGCACTGATTATACCCTTAAACCGGTACTTTCAGTTTTACAGGTTCTGGTCCCCTGTTTTTGATATATTATATAATATATATATATATATATATATATATATATATTATAGTTTATAATAATATAGTGATAATATATTGTAATATATTGTAGTGTATTATAATATATATTATAATTGTATTATAGACTATAGTAATATATTATAATATATAATATAATGATAAATTATAGTATATTATAATATATAGTGATACAGTATTAGTATAACTACTAATAAGATAGACTATAGTGATAATATATAGTTAATTATATAGGATTTTAAAATTTAATATTATATTAATTAGTAATTTACCATATAATACAAAATTATTTTTTATATAATTATATATCTTATATATAATACAAAAATTCATATAAAAAATATTTTATACAATATAAAAAATTAAAAAATATATATGAATCGATCCAGTTCGATTTGGTCCAGTTCGATTTGGTGTTAGAAAAAGAAAAATCAGAATCAAGTTGATTTTGACCCGTTTTGAGAAAAATGGAACCGGTACCGGACCAAACCAATCCACCGATTCGATTTGGTCCTATCTAGTTTACCGGTTCACCGATTTTTTTTCACCTCTATAGATAATTGTAATTTTCAAAAGACTGATCTCCAAGGAGGATATAATTTTGTGATGTGGATACTAATTGTCCAATTTGCTTGGCAAGTAAGCAATCCATAGCATCACTAACATAGTTATAAGTGTCACTTAGGGTGAGCGTGAGTCTCGAGCATCGTTACTTGTGTGCACCTTCAAATCACCTACGAGTGAATTTTGGATGTCGCGACCTGTTGGGCTTCTATGTGAGTTTGGTTTTGTTTGTAGCGGCTTGGTTTTATGACATAATTACCTGACAATGATCCATTATAGTTTTTTAGTGAAATTTCAATGAAGTCCATTTTTTACTATTAATCCGATCCAACCCGCTAGTTAGGGTTTATTATATATTGTATTAAACCCTTGTATAACTGCCATAGTATATATTTGATTATCATCTAAATAAGATTTGCTACATTTTGTAGACATCACGTTGCCGAACCATGTAAATTTTGTGTTGCGTATAATTTATTTCATTTTTTGTTTTAATTTTTTTCTTATTGTCCCTAATACCACTATAGTCATCTGATTATGTTCAAGCTTTTCTAACCAAAGATCAAGAGGATCTTAATCGAATAGAACAGAACATTGGATGACAGAGCATGACATTAGCTTCCAATCATAGTATTTACTCATAATCACCTTTGATTTTGCTAAGGTGCTTGGACTTGAAACTAGGATCCATTGCTCATTTTTTTTTCTCTTTACTGCTTTAAATTTGCAATAGAGTGAAGTTTAAAACATGTTTTATAAGTTTTTTTTTTTTTTAAGTACCCCAATTTTATTGAGAGCCATCAGTTTTGGTGGAGGGAAACCGTAGTTACAATTAGACACCTGGGGGTTACAAATAAGCATAAAGACCAAAATCCATGTATCAAAAACCAAAAGACCCAACCACAAACTAAGAAAGTTAAAAAATTACAAACCAAATAGAAAGAACAATCCTAAGAAATCACACATATAAGAAAATAATAAAGAGACAAGAAGCAAAAACTAAGTACCTCACTTTGATAATCTAAAATAAGGAAAACCAATTCTGTCCATATGAAGAAATAAAGTATCCCTATAATCAATTTAGTCCATATTTAAACCCTTAGCACCATGCTTAGCAAGAAACTCAGCTACAACATTACTTTCATGATAGATATGAGTAATTTTATAGTCCATGTAAAGAAGGCAAGCTTGGATCTCATCCCAAAAGTCCTCAAGATATCAAATATTACAAATACCTCTAGTAACCCAATTGACTAGAAGTTAAGAATCTGTCTCAATATAAACCGATAAAAGCCAAGCCGACAACACCTCCTAACTCATTCTAGTAAACTTCTCATTTCGGCAAAATTATTAAAGCCCTAGCCTAAGAACATGGAGTAAGACCCACGCAACTTACCACTAGCATCCTGAATAACACCCCTGGCACCAGCCGGACCTGGATCACCCAAATTATTGCCATCAGTATTAAGCTTTACCCAATCCTCCTGAGGCCAAATCCACTTCACCAGAGTAGCCTTGCTTAGGGAGCCTCAAAGATTTTGTAGACACTTGCATAACATGACGGATCTAGAATTTAATAACATGCCAAACGGACTCAACCGTACCAACCTTACGCTCATATCGGGCTTTGCAATGTCTATCACATAGCTTCTAAGAAACAATATATGAGAGGAGACCAAAGATAGTCTGAATGTGAGAGGAATGCCAAGCATGAAGAAACCAGAAATTAACTTGCTCTTGTCAGGTGCGGAAAAGACCCATATGCACAGCTAATTGAAACGTTGCCAAACGCCATATTTGTCTAGCAAAATCACCCATACAAAAAATCCGGTTAAGATCCTTAAGATGACCCACAGAGCAACAATTACATTTAGAGACCATAGGAATGCTAGCCATTTTAATCTTCTCATCCACACTTAAATAGTTATTGGTAGCTTTTTACATCATAATAGAGATTTTCTTAGGGAGGTTAGCATGCCAAATCCATTGAGTCTAAGGTAAAGAAGGCACATGAATCCTGATACAGTCCCAAACACTTTTTGTATTAAAATTTCCATCATTTTCACTATTTCAAATAAGAACATCCTGCCCCTCTTTGCGCCTAGCCAAGAAATGAACCAAATCATTAGGTTTTTGGAAACCCACAAGCCTTTCCAAGAGTGGAATATCCAACCCATTCTCAATACGACACTCTTTTATCTTCAACAAAGGCTTCTCTGTCACTGACTACTGGTCATGAAGAGGACCCCCTCATCCCAGTTATCCCAGAAAGAGATGTTTCCATCTCTCACTAGCCACTTAGAATTATTTAAGACGTATAGCATACTATTAACAATAGCCTTCCAAAATTGAGTACCCTTAGACATATCTACCAAAGGTAAATGATTACCTCTAACATACTTGCCTCTACAGAAATCCACTCACAGCGAATGCCCCGAAATCAATCTCCATGTAAGAGCCATTTGGATATCCCAAAAATCTCGAAAACCCACCCTACCTTCTTCAATGGGTTTACTAATATTTTTACAAGCCACCCATTTCCTCTTACATTTACCCTCTGAATCACTCTAAAAGAAAGAGCTCAAAAGTCTATTCAACGCCGTGAGAACTACTTTAGGGAGATGTAAAACAGAAAGAAGATGAGTGGTCATGCTTGACAAAACATGCCTCAAAAGAATAGTTCTACCATCTGCAGAAAGCAATTTCATATTCCAGCTTGCAATCTTCTTTTTAACTTTCCCAAGTAACTCCCCTAAATCAGAGGCATTTAATCTACTAGTCACAATAGAAACACCCAAATATTTGAAAGGAAAAGGCCTTTCATAAAAGCTAGTAATGTGAATGAGTGAACCCTTTCTAGAGTCTGAATAAGTTAAGAAAAATAAATATCACTTTTATCTTTACTAATGACTTGACCCGACCAGTCCTTATAAATCTTCAAAGCCTGATTTAAACCTCGCATAGATCTTTTACCACCATTAGTAAATATAACAATATGATCAACATACATGAGGTGGGTAACAAGTGGAGTACCTCTAGCTTGAGAGAATTGATCAATTTTGCCTTGATCAAAGTAATGATTGAGCAGACGAGAAAGCATATCTTGCATAATGATAAACAAGTAAGGCGAAAGAGAATCACCTTGCCGCAACCCACGTTCACCTTTGTAAGTTTGATTAATTGAAAAGAATCAAACGTTGTTGGTGATTACTGAATAGAAGATAAGAACCATCGAGTTTGTGGGAATCTTTTTGACTTTGAGATGCCCTTTAACGTGAGTGGATCTCTCAAAGAAAGTTTTGCAAGACTAAAGAAGCACTGAGAATGTCTCCGATCCACACGTGAAATACAAGTGTAATAAACGAGATGGAAGCTTTTAGTGGGCTTTTCTTTCCCGACTACTTTCTGAGTTTCCTAAGGAGATATAAAAATTTGTAGGTAATGCTAGTAACAATCTCTAAATGCATAAATTTTACACAAGTCTTTTATAAAAAGTGGATCTATTAAAATAAAATAAAATTTTCAAACATTTTTACAATGGAGTCCATATTTTTATAAAAGTCAAGATTTATATATATTTAAAATTTGTATATATCATTATTTAATATGTAGCATGTGGTCGAAAGTTGTGATAAAATTTCTTTATAAGAAGAGAAAGAAAAAGAAAAGGAGCTCACTTTGCGTCCCCTTTTAGACGTGCAAACGTCCCTCTTTCCCATTCTTTTGCTTTTCGCTTTTAGCTCTTTTAACTTTGAGCTCAACTCAGACGTGCGAACCCTCTTTTTCATTCTTTGCATGCCCATTCTTGGTTCGTTTGTTTGCTGCGAAATGCATGTTTGACTTGAGCCCTGCGTACTTACACTAGCATATATAGTCGTCAATCGATGTCATACATTTTTTTTCCAGAAGTCTGCTGTTGATCTCTTCTAGGTAGAAGAATACACAAAGTAGCGACTTACGTGAAAAAAATCACGTAAATTGCGATATGTACCAATTGACATGATTAAATATAACAAAACTAGGACGAAAAATTGGATTCCACAAACTTTTTTGATTGATTCCTTTAGGACAGGCCTTGGACCCCTATGCTCGAGTGCAAGTTTTACAAAAAGGTGTTGTGTTTTTCTGTTGTCTCTTTCTTTATTTTGTTTTGTTTTCGTTATGCAGAGAGAGATAAGAACAAAGAGCTAAAAGAATTGAAGTGTTTCCTTCCTCCCCAATATCTTTATCTCATTCTCTTCCCACTACCATTTGCCTCCCTCCCATTGCACGAGTGGGTTCGACATGATTGTGGCAGACAGCAAGAAATTAATACATGACACGAAGCCCCCATTCACACTATGTGCGTGTAAACGAGATTCCAAGAAACAGTCAACAGGAAAGTCTGCATTTTTTTCCCTACTTGCATTGAAATAATGATTGAAATTTTTTCAGATAATTGTTTGCACTTTGCACCCTCTCTTCTCGTTACCAATATTCTAAGTACTTTCCTTTCCTTTTTTTTTTTTTCCCTTCCTTTACAGCCGAGAACAAGCAGTTGGAGTGCAGCCCAAAACTGCCAGCCAGGCAAGCAGAGCCTTAAAGGGCTGAATCTTATGTAATTGCATGGGCGTGAAGAAGGACATCATGACATGACCTGCTATTTATTTCGAGGCTTATTTTGTTAGCTGTTCACATATATATTGGTAAGATTTTCTCAGTAGTTATCATGTAGTAAGCAAAGGGCTTAGTCCAGAGCAGATATATGGGACTGATCTCTTATCTCAGGTCTTGTATGTTAGGATGGTACGAAATTGGACTTCCATTTGTCCAAGTTGGATCGTGCCCACAGCCCACCGGCCTCATGCATGCGAGTTCACCTGTGTGCTTGGTGGCGTGGGTTAGGGTGGGGTTCTTTTATAAATTTACGTGACATGATAAAAAAATTTATAATCTTTCTTAAAAGAAAATTATATTTATACTATGAAGAAATATATCAACTCTTTTTTAAATATAAAGATATGTCTACAACTCTTTCAACTACTTTTAAAGGTAAACATACAATATTAATTTAGGGTGCGGCTACTTTGCCGTCCCAAGTTGACCGCTGGGCTTACCGACTAGTGTAAAAAAGTTTTTTTTATTTATTTTACTTTTCACATTTTTTTACATATTTAAATACATTTAAAAAATAAAAAAAATATATATCAATACCTTTAAAATCACTCTTTAATCACTAAGTAAAAAAAAAAAAAATTTTTTTGACCAAGTGGTCAAATGGAAGGGGCAAATTTGGAGGGCAAAATAGTGTTTCTCATTAATTTATATTTTCATTCTCCCTCATGACGAGCTGGTGGTGCGTGGGAGAAGATACCGTTAGGCCTATTTTGTTTTCATAATTTCTTTTAATTTATCTCATTTTCTCATATAATCATTAATTTTTCATATAAAATAAAATAAATAATTTAATTTTTTTAAATTTTAAAATAAAAATAATATTAAAAAAATATATTATAATAATATTATTTTTAAAATTTAATTTTCATCTCATTTCATTTATAAAAATAAACGAGAAAAGTAATTTACCTGACATAGAATGAAAACTCTATTAGCAGGCGAGTTTGTGGACTCCTTGTGCATGAAGGCCATTGGGATTAATGAACTCTGCATTTTGGGCACGTTGGGGTTTGCGATTTGTTTCGTTTTTCTTCATCTGAGCGGGCTTGGCTAGGCGGGAAACTGAGAGAGGGAGGATCCCAGTGATCTATCTCGAAAAATGTTGAACATTGTTGGTGTGCTCGGTGGATCACTCGCGCGTGCGCCCGTGCTAATGTTGCCTTCGTATTCTACTTAGACTTAAAAGAAAGAAGAAGAAAAGGAGAAGAGAGAGCATCTGTGTGACAATGTGTGTGAGTGGAGTGGGGTTGGGTTCTCAGTTCTGTTTGGATATAAAATTTTTTAATTTATTTTAATTTATTTTATTATTAAAATTTTGATATAAAATATAATAAATAAGTCAAATTTTTTAAATTTTTAAATAATAATAATAATAATAATAAATATTTTAATAATATTTTATTCAATTTATTTATAATTATTTTATCTCATCTTATCTATCTCACTATTTAAACGATCTCTTTTAATTTAAGGAAACAAAGATGGTGTGACAAAGGAAACAGAGGCTATATAGTGCGAGTTTAGAAAAACGACAGAATATTATAATTATTTGTACTTTTGCATTTGATAAAAAAAGTCTATACCTCTTTATTTAAGAGAGAGAGAGAGAGAGTTTAGAAACGAAGGCAAAGTTAGATGGCGGGTAGGTAGAGATGGCATGGGAGAAGAAAATAGGGAGAGTTGAAAGACAAGTTAAAATGACAAGCGATAAAAAAAATTAAAAGAATCAAATGCATATTTGATTAAAATATAGGAGGCAAAATACATGGTCCAAGGCTGAAACGAAAAGAAAAAAAATGTTGAAGATGGCCATGGACATTGTCTCTCTGCCATTACCCACTGCATGGTGGAGAGAATGAAATGGTGGGTGACACTTGGCTGTTTGAGTAGCCAGAAACAAAGAGAAGAAGGAAAGCAAGTAGTTGTTTAAGTTGTGCGTAGGAAGTCCGCAAACTTACCTGTATGCAGCAGTATTGGTCTATAAATAGGGCAAGCATTTTGTTTTGTTTTAATTATGACAACATTGGTCGTCCTAATAACATAGTAATCTACTTCTTAACAAACAATTTTGGTAACTACTCTTGACAGTGTTAGGAAAGAGTTCCTATTCAGTCCAACATTCGTAGGGGTGTAAAAACGAGTAATATTAGATAAAGTCATAGATTCTATAAGTATTATGCATTCCTTTTATAAAAGAGTATGGTCTATAATTAAAAAAATAATTTTTATGTGGGTCTCATATTTATTTATTTTTTAAGATGAGTGTATGGTGCTTGTATACTTTAAGACTGCAAATATTATTTCTTAAAAACAAAAATGAAAAATCGGTTGAACCGATCGAATCGGCGGGTTCAGTTTGGTTTGATACTAATTTTTATATTTTGAAAATCAATTTTAACCCAACCTGATCGATATATATATATATTAAAATATTATATTATATTATATTATATTATATATTATATGTTAAATTGCTAAATAAAATAACATAAAGTTTTATGTAATGCCACATGTGTAAGCGATAAACATATGTAGAACAAGTATTAGAGAAATCGGCTCTCAAGTCTCAACTTATATCACACGTGTAAACAGTAAACTAGAAAAGAGTGAAAATGATAAACCCAAAGCCAGATTGGACCAAATTACCGAAAAAGCTAAAAGTTTCAGTTTCGATAATGAATCAGTTCATATTGGTTCTTAAATTTTTGAAATCAGTGTATATCAATTCAATTTTAAAATTTATCCAAAACTAGAACGAACTAGACCGATTACACCTATAAGCATCCTCTAAGCATTGGTATTTATGTCGGATTGGTACGAATAAGCCGTGCTACACCCAATGAATTCCCATTTACACTCATAAGCATATTTTTTTTTGCTTTTCTATGTTGCCTTCTCATTATGTCCTAGTTTCACTTTTTTTTTTTTTTGTCCTTCATTTTTTTGTCTAACCTTCACTTTTCTATCCTACCTTATTTTTTACGTCCTACTTTTTTTTTTTTTTTTGTCCTATCTTCATTTTCCAACCAAAGTTCATTTTTTGCTCTACGGTCAAGTTCATCCTTCTGGTGTATCGGACAAGCACTACACTAGAAGTGGTTTTTTGAGATGAAAATTTTTGTCTCAAAAAACTGTGATTTCATCCAAAAATATTTCTAGGGAAGAAGAAAAATCATCCCAAGGTCGTTCCAATAATAGTGTCTTAAAAGATACTTTAAGATGAAAATATCAATTTCGTCCAAAAAAATATCTTTTGGGACGAACTTGAGCAAAACCATTCAATCGCGTTTGAACAGAATATTTGTTTTGGGACGATTGAATTTCGTTCTAGAATCACGTTCGAACGGTACAAACTTGATGTTCGAATGCCAAATATGTTCAAACGCATCCTTCATAAGGGTTGATCGATACCAGTCCATTCGACCAAATAGGCATGAGGAAACATTTGAATAAATAATTTGATAGTTTAACAGTAAAATATGTTTGAACGTATTGAGTAAAAATGTTCGATCGGACCATGATATGATTGAATGATTTGTTATGAGATTATGTTCGAACGTTTAATACCTATTACATTCGAATATTCTGTATCAATGTTTGAATAGTTTCTTATTTTGTCCAAACGATTTTTGGTTGTTCGAATAGTAACTATTTTATTTTACCTAATAATGAGAAACTAAATAGACATACATAATATTTAAAAAAATACATTATAATTTCTTCAATACACATAAAAGTAGTCTAATAAGTGCGAACTAAAGAAATAAAATAGTAGTACTAGCATTCTTTGTAAAGAAGTAGATTCCATAATCCAATGTATAATGTAAATCAGTTGTTTGGAGGCCTGATCTGTTGTATAAGTATCTGCATTTGAGTTGTACATCCCTCCTGAACTCTTGTTATTGTTGTTTCATGTGCATCTTCATATCTATTTGTTTTGCTAATTGAGCATTTAACTCATGTTACCTTATAGTCAATTCTTAGATCTTGGAATTCAATTTCTATAATGTTATAGAGGTGTTAGAGGCATACTTGGATGATGAGGAAGAGTTAAAAGGTTTTATACAGCGACTTAAACCCCTCAAATATTCTGAATGTTGACCTAGAATTTGTATAGAAATTTCAACATTACTTGTTGAGAAATCTTGATCTGACATGGATTCAGTACGCAGGTCAACCATTTTATTCTAATTATAAGAGAAAGAATTAATATCTTCACAAATGTTCAAATATGTTTAATTAAAACATATTATAATACTTATATAATTTTCACGGGCATCAGAATGATTCCACTCTCTATTACGATCAGTACGTTATGTAACATATAATTTTGCCAGATCATAATTAATATCTGACTCTTGCTATAAAAGACATTTAATGAGATATAAAGTCATTAGAATACCTCAAAATAACAAACTATATACAATAAAAAAATAGCTTTACCCATTTCTTAAACAGGCGATAGAAAGATTTTGAGCTTGCATGATTAGAAATCTTCAACTTTGATTTATTTGTTATGTTTATAGAATTTCGCTCTTGCGTAGAAGTTGTAAATATTAGGAAGCGAAAATTATAAATAAGATATATAAAAAAATTTATTTAATTTATTTTATATGATGGATCCTCAATCATATCACAAAATTTTTTCCAATCGGAAGGTCGGACATCTTGAAAAGAATGTTGGCATGCATCTTCTTTGTTCTCAAACTTATTATAATACTCATGACACATTGTTTTATATTTGTGGAATGCATTACATATAAGCTCATCGACGGTCATACGCTTATCTCTCTGAACAAAATTTAGTTCGAAATCATACTTAAAAAAATATATACACAAAGATATTATTATCCAAAATATTCTAAGTTTTGCATACATATTAAATAATATTAATATAAATAAATTATTTAAACATTACCAAATAACGTTTTTTACTAAGCTTTTTCACATCTTAGGGACTTTCTGCCATGAACTCGTAACCAAAGGTACATAAGTTTATGTAAGATCACCCATATGCAATGCAAGCCAAGCTGCTAGTTGTCTTTCGCCTTTGGTACATTTGTAAGGAATATTAACCTTAATCTTATCCACTTTATGATATTCTTGCGATGTCACGCCTTTAGTAGTTTCTTGACCTTGACGAGATTGTATTGTTAACTTTATAAAATATAATATTTATTGTAGAAATAAAGTAAATGATGGGTAGAAACAATATAATATGAATTAATGACCTTAATTGAAATAAAATGTCTATTAGATTTTTGCCTTGTTCTATAGAGTCAATCTCTTGTGGTGAGTTAAATAAAGAGATAGGAACAGGTGGAGTTAGGATGCGAACTTTTTTCCTCTTCAGTGGCATAACTTCAAACATAAAAGATTTTTCATAAAGTGTAATGTGAACACAAAACAGTCAATCATTTGTATTAGTTTCATTTGACCAATCGCTCTCATCATCTGTAGATACTTCAGATAAGCCAACATTTGCTCAAATGTCGCATGAACAATTTCTGCCTCAATATCTTTTCTATGTAATGGAATCATCTCATACTGTGATGATAGACCAGAATAAAAGATTATTTTGATGGCTATTTAAACAACGGAAGCTAGAAATTGAGAAAACTGGCAAATAGAAAGAAAATCTAAGATAAACTCTCAGATTAAGGTTTAAAATAATATAAATCAATCATCCATTCTGAAACCCACAAGCCAAGCTTAAATAGCTAATGAAAAATGACAAATAAGTAATTAAGGCCAAACAATAAAATACGAAATAAGATAATTATGACTAAGATCAACCCTAAGAATCTGGAATAAAATTGTTACTAAAAATAAACATTACCATAAAAGAAAATTAACATAAATGAAAAAGTTGACGTTTTGAAGGTAAAAAGGGTTGATTTTGGGGTCAAGAAAAGCTCCACCAGGCAAAGCTTGGTGACCACAACATACACACCGAAAAGAAATTTTCGAGGGAGAAGTCGCCACTTCTCCTTGCCCAACTGAGGAATAAGTCTCCTCGCCCCAAATGTTTATCTCTTCTCTCCTACTTTGTGCTAGTTTACTTTCTCTAAGTAGTCCAGTTTTTTAACGTCGCATCTGTCAGCTGAGCCTCATCGGTCTCGAATTCAGACTCGGATCTCCTTGCATTAGCCTCCCTGAGTTGGAAAGAACTCATCCTCGAGTTCACGCCATCATCGACAAAGCAGGGGTAGAGGTGTTTGGCGTTGAACGCATCCGAAATTCTCATATGATTGCGAAAGGCGTAGTCTATATGCATTGTCATTGATCTTTTCAAGAACTTCACAAGGTCCAACCTTCCTATCCTTCAACTTGTTGTACTCACCAATAGGAAAAAAATCATGGGTTTGGGCAGCCCAAACAAGATCGCCAACCTAAAAAAGTATCTGGTGGTGATAGTTGTTCGTGCGAACCTTGTACCTTTCATTGCTTGCCTGAATTTCTTGAAGGTACTCTAAAATCTTTTAGGCATTGATGTTCAGGCGACCAATCCATGGGACAAGGATCAAATCAAGGATGCTTGACAGATTCTAACCGTACATAACTTCAAATGGGCTCAACCAGGTAGTCCAGTTCTTGGATAGGTTGTAAGCAAACTTCGCCTGCAATAAGACGAGGTCCCACTATTTTGGCTTAGTACCCACCAAATTTCTCAGGAGGTTGTCCAAATTTTGATTCACCACCTCGGTTTGCCTGTCCATTTGAGGGTGATAGGCACTACAAAAGTTTAGCTTCATTCCAAGCTTCTTCCATAAGCTCTTCAAGAAATTACTCATGAACTTCATATCCCGGTCTTAGATAGATCGAGGAACATCATGCAGTCGAGTAATCTCCTTGAAATAAAGGTGGGCGATCTAGGTGGGGTCCGTGGTTTTCTGCAAGCTACAAAATGGGTCATCTTAGAAAATCGGTTGACCAAAACGAAGATTAAATCCATGGCACATTGGGTCCTGGGTAAGACTAAGACAAAATCCATACTGACGTCAAGCCATAGACCATCAGGCACAGGTAACGATGTGTAAAGGCCAGCATTGGTGAGGGTTCTCTTCACCCTCTAGCATACGAAACATCTTAGCACGTATTGTGCCACGTCACTGGTGAACTTGGGTTAGTAGTAATCGGCGGTGATTAAAGTAAAGTTCTGTTCTCATCCAAAGTGCCTCTCATCATGCAATTCCCGTATGATGTGCTCTCTCAAGGAACAGTCTGGGATACACAACTGTAGGCGACAAAAAAAAAAAAAAAGATTTGTCGTGCAAGAGAAAGTCACTTTGCTTTCCCTCAGTTACTTCCATAAGAATCTTTCCAAGGACAGATCTTCAACGTACAAATCCTTGAAAGTGTCAAAGCCCTCCACTCTCGTACTAATTGTGGTGAGGAGTGCCACTTGCCGGCTTAATGCGTCTGTAACCCGGTTCAAACTTCTTGATTGGTGCCTCAGCGAAATTGTGAACTCCTGCAAGTATGATACCCATTTAACATGCCTCTTGCTCAACTTGTGCTGACCATTGATGTACTTTAGGGTCGTGTGGTCAGTGATAAGGATGAACTCCCTTTGTACCAGGTAGTGACGCCAATGCTTAAGGGATTGAACTACGGCGTAAAACTGTAGATCATAAGTGGAATAATCATTTTTTGACCCTTACAGCTTCTCACTGAAAAAAGCTATTTGCCGCCCCTCCTGACTAAAAAAACCACCAATGCCAACTCTTGATGCATCACATTTGACTTCAAACACCTTATCAAAATCTGGAAGTGCTAAGACTGGTTCCTTTATCATCTTCTGCTTGGACAGTTGAAAACTGGCATCTGCCTCCTTGGACCAATGGATGTCATGCCCCTTGAGACACTCTGTGATAGGGGCAACCATAGTGCTGAAGTTTCTGATGAACTGGCGGTAGAAGGACGCCAGTGCATGGATACTCCTGACATTGTGCAGAGTGTTGGGTGTGGGCCACTCTAAGACCGCATTTATCTTTGACGGATCTTCATGAACACCCTTAGTAGACATAAGAAAATCAAGGAAAGTTACAGAAGTAGTGAAGAAATAACACTTCTTCTGAGTAATTAACATACACTTCGTTGTCAACATATCAAAATAGTTCGGAGGTGATCAAAGTGTGACGCCTATGTCGGACTATAAATAAGGATATCATCAAAGTAAACTACAACGATTTTCTTTGTAAAGGGCTATAAGACCTAATGCAAAAACCTCATGAATGTACTGGTGCATTGGACAACCCAAAAGGCATGACCATCCATTCATGCAACCCATGCTACATCTTAAACGCCATCCTTCACTCATCTCTAGGCCTTATCCTGATATGGTGGTATTCACTTTTAAGGTCAATTTTTTAGAAGACCTTTGAATCGGACAGTTGATCCAACATATCATCCAGGCATGGATTGGGAAACCTGTACTTCACTATGATTCTGTTGATTGCTTTGTTGTCAACACATATACGCTAGGCACCGTCTTTCTTTGATACCGGCAGGGCGGGGACTGTACATTGGCTTATACTCACATGGATGTAGCCCCTCTCTAATAACTCTACCATCTGACGCTGCAACTCTTCAAATTTCTTAGGATTGAGGCGATACGCAGGTCGATTTGGCAAACTCGACCCTGGAATAAAGTCGATCTGATGATGAAAATCCCTCATAGGCGGCAGCTCAGGAGGAAGATCTTCTAGCATCAAGTCAGAAAACTCTGCTAGCAATTGTAGCACCTCTACTGGTAAATTTTGGGTTCACGTATGCTGTACTATTCTCACAAGGCAGCAGGACGTAAATCACATCTTCACGCTCAATCTCCTCTAGAAACCTGGATATGTAAAGCATGTTAGTACTAGTAGCTACTGGGGTAGGAGTGGTTCCTTCGCGACAAGGTGCCAATACAATATTCTTCCCTTTGATACTAAAGGAATACGTATCCCTCCGCCCGTCGTGAATAACACTACGATCATACTGACAAGGCCTGCTTAACAATACATGACAATTATCCATAGAATACGACATCACACCAAGTATTGTCAAAATATTTTCTATTGATTGAAAAAGAGACTAGCCATCATCTATCTACTGTTACCTCATTACCTTTATTCAGTCACGATAATTTGCACAGCTTGGGGTGACGATCTGTCTTCAACTGTAATTTTTGGGCAGCCTCTTCAGACACCACGTTTTCACAACTGCACTGTTAATAATCATCTTGCAGACTTTATTGGCAACTGTTTAGGTTGTGTGGAAAATATTGGTCCTCAACCAATCGTCCCTTGAATCACCCTTGGGAGTCCGTAGACTCTTGCGACCGACCAGGGGCTCTTGGCCATCACCATACAACACGCCTGCATCCTCATCATCATCGTACATAGCCTCTCAAATCTTCCTAGTTTCTTCTACCACATCTTCCTCAATTAGGAGATTTTTACCATTCTGATTAGTATTCCTGCACTCAATCACTTTATACCCCGATTCACCACATTTGAAACATCTAATATTAGAGTTAGAACTTTGACCATGTGGTCGTTGCTGGGTGGGATGAGATTCTTGAGGGTGAACTAGTCGATTGCTTTGATTGCTTTTGATCACTGGCCTCCTGTTCTCCTACTTATCCACGACGAGTGCACGTTGGTATGCTTCAGAAACTATCCATAACGCATGAAGGCTAAGGACGTCCTGTAGGGGTTGCCGTAATCTGCACAAATACCGCGCCACCACTTACTCTTCTGTCTTAGAGAGATCATTCTGGGCTATAAATTGATTGAACACTTCTGTGTAATCATCAACGGATCTTGTGCCTTGCTTCAATGAGGGAAGTCGCTGTAACATTGTTTGAGTGTAGCCAAAAGCACAGAAGTGGCCCTTTGTTTGAATAGTAAATCGTTAATTATCGATGTTCGAACAATATATCCTTCTTTCGAATGTTAATTATTGGCATTTGAATAGTAACTTGTATAGAATAACGTTTGAACGGTATAACATTATAAACGACGTCTGGCTTCCTCGATTGATTGATCGCATTCTCTCTCCCTATCTCTCTCTCCCCTCCACGTATGCCGTTGAGCGCTCCTCGTCTTTGAATAGTCGTGTCACTGCTACCATCAACTACCACTTCTAGTTTAGGGGAACACAACTTAGGAACGTTTAATGGGTTGATTTCGTGTTATTTTCAATGAATTTGTTTTATAGAAAATAGAAAAATCAATAGTTTTCATTGATGGACAATGTAGGTGGCCGAAAAACACAAGGCCGGGATGCCTCTATGCACATCTCGACCTTGTATTTGTATTATTTGTGGAAGAAACAAAAGGAATCCACAGATTCCTTTTGTTTCAATTGACACCGAGTTGGCTCAACCATTGTTGATCTCGATCCATAAACCGTTTAAACGATGGTTAAATCATTTGAACGTTATGGACTCAGGTCTCAGACTCTCTAACAGTTGAGAAATCGTTCAACCATCTATTAATATGGTGTTCAAACACAAATGTTTAACATTCGAACGATAGTTAATTCGTTCGAATGTTATGGACTCGAGTCTTAGACTCTCAAACGATTGGGAAACCGTTCGAACATCTGTTAATATGGCGTTTGAACACAAATATTTAACGTTTAAAGGGGTTAGTCCTCTTAGTAGTGTTTAAAAAGTTATGTAATCGCTCGAATTACTATTGTAACCTTCGAACGCCTAGTGATTTGATCGAACGGTATAGCACAAAACAGTTTTCAATTATATTACTCAGCTTATAATTTTGTGAATGTTTATGTGTCATATTTTATAACTAATTTTCTTAATTTTATTTTTTTAATTTCAAGTTGACAATGTCTTCTAAAGGATGGAAGTGGGGCAGATCAGGTCAACTTTCTAGCGAATCATTTTGAGAGAAAATGATTTTATTAGAGCATCAAGTGAAGATCATTAACTTTCTGGATCTTTTCTGGGATGATCGTTCTTTGACATCTATCTTCATTGAGCATGGTTAGACACCAATCCTCGACTAGAAGGACAAAGCATGGGACCTCATTTCCTATGTCGAGATTGTCTCTAAGTTTTATAGAGAGGTCGGTGGTTCCAGTCGAGATGACGATGAGGCATACATGATCTCCGTATGGGGAGCTTCATTTACATTTTCAACGGACAGACTTGTTGATTTCATTGGTATCACATGTTTGTGCACTGCATATCCAAATGTGGTGCCCATGGAGTTTATAGCTGATGGGGAGACGGCTAAGGACAAGGGCTCTGTTAAAGATGGACTTGATGGCCTCGCTGATCATGAGGTGAGGCAATTGGTTGGTTGTTTAGATGCTCCTCCTTATGATGGGATGAAGAACATCAAACATGCTGATTTATCTGGCTTCTTCAAGATCATGAACTTAATCATCACCAATAACATTGATCCTTGGCAGCATAAGACAAAGGTTGGCATGGATAGGACGGAGTTTATGATATGCGTCGCTTGTGGGGGTGTCTATCAACTTAGTGAGTTATATATTCACTATAATTCGATTAGAGGCTTCCTACATTATGACGTATATATTGCCCTTTGGGATCCTGATCACACGATTTCTACTACATGCTGGGGTGTTGCCAGATATTTTGAGTGTGTCCGGGAGCTGATTGGATCGATCAACTCCTTCACTCTAGCACAAAGCATGGGACACTTGAGACTTTATCTTCGTGCTCCTATTCCAGAGCCGGTCAATACTTAGAGAGATGCACACTCGAGAGATCATGGAGTATTGCCTGGTGGTACATCCACACAGGCCGATGCATCATGCACTGCTACTCGTGACGTGATTTCAGATATAGTGCGTGCAAAGATCCGCGCACAAATATCAGAGGTGATTGATGCAATGCACACGAAGATCCGTAGTGCCATCTCTGACTTGTGTAAAGAGATTAATGCTAACATCTCTGACTAATGTACATAGATTGATGACATATCTGTGACTCAGGTCACGATCAGTACTTGGCTAACACAAGTAGAGGCATGCCTAACTACAATTGAGGATGTTGTTAGAGAGTTGGGTCAGTAGAGACACACCCATATCTATTTCATTTGTATTTTTTTTGTATAGACAATATTTTTTGTTTTGTAAAATTAATTTAATTATGAATGATTTTTTTTTCTAAATTATTTCTTGATTTCTATTTTATATATATATATATATATATATATATATATATATATATATTCTTGAGTTGAAATTTTTTATAAAATTAATGTTACCCGTTCGAACAAAATATATACCATTCGAACATTTCTCCATTCCCGCCAGATATATTTTTGCAATAAATTACTGTTCGAACAATGTATTTTATGTTCGAACATTGATTAACCTATTAGTTGGAACGGTATAGTAATATGATCGAACGGTAACTCAATTTTCCTCTAAATTTAGTGACTTATACTACCAATTTCCCATTCGATCATATATAATATCTGTCATTCGAATGTTGTTGTCTTTTGTTCAAACACTAAGTCAATGCTTGCTAAATTTTGTCTCTTAATGCGTCAAATTGTCGTTCGGCAATATATAATATCCGTTCGAATGTTTATTTTATTTTGTTGAATGTATTTTATTTTTTATTTTTTAATTTTTATGTTCGAATGGTTATTTTATTAAGGATGAAATTTTTCGCCCCTACATTTACCATTCGAACGGTAAACACCTTCTGACATTTTTCTGGAATGAAATTTAAATTTTATTCTTACATCTCAATTTTTGAGACGATTTTTATTTCATCACAAACAAAAATCATCCCAAAAACGAATTTTTGTTGTAGTGAAGGCAGCAGAGTCGGAGACCTCCACTTTTGATCAAGAAGGGAACGGTGACTTCAAAGTCGAGAACTACAAATCACATATTCCGTCCAGTTTATTTATTTATTTGGAGAGTACAAAGTTATCTGGATCGTGCTTCCATTGCAGAAAAAAATATAGCGAAGAAGGAGGCGACCTTCACCGTCGAGCAAGTTTTGTTCCGGAAGTAAGACCCAATTGTTTGTTCGGTTGCAGGGATGAAGAAATAAGATGTTGAAATGAGATTCCGTTTGATGCGGGTATCTGTATTTGAAGTGAGATGGCATGCCCATGGGCCATGCCGGTTTGACGTTAAAACTCGTTGGGAAATGTATTTGTTAAGGTGATCAGTGGTGCCTTAGCAACTAGTATTTGTTTATTGTAATGAAGTGGATTGTTTGGGCCATGACGAAATAAACCACAAGCCAACCCATATTTTGGGAAGCCCAACCCAAACATATACAGGTGATCCAAGGCCCAAGGCAATGGAGCAAAAAGCTAGAATGATAAGTCTTTGTTTGGATTGGAATGAGCTCAAATAATTTCAGATGGATTCTATTTTAGACCTATCATAACTTCTAAACTACTCTCAAATCGTTAAATATCACTCAACTTAAAATCTCTTTACATCACAATTTTTTTAACTCAATACCACTTTATATGTAGGACTTATAACTTTTTTATTTTTCCATAAATATATTTAAACTTATCCCAATATTCAAACACATTTAACTCATCTTAGATGGGTTCATAAAACTCACTCCACGATCTCAACTCATTATTAATACCTATAAAAAGCTCAACTGATCTAAAGTCAACTCAACACCTGAACAGCCTAACACTTACAGCTTACAAAGCAAGACCGCCCGCAATCATGATAACATTTTAGGAGGTATGAAGTATTAAGGCAGCAAGTCGCCATGGGTCAAGAGGGTATAATTTGGGATCTACCGGCTTCAAAAGCTGATGCCTTTTTCCTCCTTATAATTGGGGATATTCTAAATGATAAATCCTAGGTGAAAGTTTTACACCATACATTTTTATTTAATTAATATATATATATATATTTAAGCAATAAGATAGAAATATAAAAATAATAAATTACATATTGATTAGGTAGAGATAGGTTTCTATGTAAAATTCCTTATTCTAAATTTTCGTTCTTTGGTATGTCAGAAAGAGCTAGCAGCTTATTCTTTAATTCACCAGAAGAAAAGAGAGGAGGACCTAGTTTCCACAAATTGATTAATTACATTCTAAGATAGAAGTTGATGCACGATAATCAACTCGAAAAATATTAAACAACGCAAATGACTTTGGTGTCATTATCAATAGAGAAATGATATTTGCATTCATATAGTATGGAAGTGTTGTACACTCCTTTTGAAGAAATTGAATAAATATGAGAACTCACATAAAAAATTAATTTTTTAATATTCGACATTTATATATTCTATGACTGTATATATCAAGCACTACTCATGAAAACATCATGACCGGATAAGGCGAAACATTTGCTATCTAACTCTCCTTAGAACACAAGTAGAAAAACATTGACTTAAAACATAAGAGACTCTCTCTATTGACATCAGCCGGTGGCATGCTCACTCTATACGGCTAGACAACTGAAAGATGATTCAGTACGTACTGACCCTGGTTTAGAGCACTAGCATTGGTCTATGCATATCCATATGCAAAGCCATATTTGCATAATATGACTCAAAAAACATCCACATTGGCTTATGCATATGCATAAATTTGGCTAGCAATGAACAGTTATTCACTCCATCAAACATATTTTAATTGTTTTTTCTCTCTCCTTCCATTCTCTCTCTCAATCTTTTCCTCTTCTCCCTCCCTCAACAACACAACAATATTCACATACACATTCATTTTATTATTATAATATATTATATATATTTTATTATTTTATTATATTTTTAATATAATATATAAAAAAAAATTATATTTTTTATTATTGCATTTGTATTATTAATCTCAAATATATATAGTGGATGCTAATTACAAAATATATATAAAAATTTTGATTTTAGAAAAAAATTAATTAATAATAATAAAATAATATTTTATTATTATTTGGTCTCAAATATGCATAAGCCAATGTGTGAGTTTTACTTATGCATATGCAAATGGTCAAATGGTTATGCAAAAGAGGTAATTTTGCATATGCATTTGCATAGACCAATGCTAATGCTCTTACTCGGAAAATTGTCTCAAACATTATGAAGATTCAATCTCGGTATAAAGGACTTGGACAAAAGAGAATTGGAAGTTTTAATTTGAATAACTAAGCAGTACTGTTCATTCGAGACAGGGACAACGAGATGCACGTTAGGCAGGCAGTTCAAAAAACACACGACTTGCCTGCGCATGAAATTCAGAAATGGGACGGCAAAAGTCGGTCTTCCAAAGTTTAAAAGTTTGTGGCTGTCAATTGGCCACCATATATTCCATGGCTTCTATGGCTTTCAAGCAATGGTCGGCTCCTATCATCATCACCAGTAACCAATATTTCTTCGTTTTTCCCAACATCATCAACCACAATCATTCTCAATGAAAACATAAATATATATATATATATATATATATATATATATATATATATTTATATGATCATAAAGCGATAGGGATACAAGAATTTTAATCTAATGCATTTTAGGCAATATATATAAAATTGGATCTGTCACCAATATTCATGTTCTCAGCCTTACCCCACGTTTTGATACAGAATGTATGTTCATTATAAAGCACATTACTAATTACTTTTTAAGCTATTTTGGCATATTTTGTAGAAGCCAGATAGGGTATATATGCAGTAGTGCTACTTCATGAGCTACTACTGTTAATACTACTCCAGCTAGCTTTATCGGTCCCAGGTTTTCACTTCCTCGTTATGAATAATAAGATGATAGGCCAGGAATGAATATCTAGAATAACTATAATTATCGAATAATTAGCCAACTGAAACTTAATTTTAGGGTTTAAGTGTTTGCAATCATCTATTATTTATTGATTTTAAGGAAATAAGTTTTATAATCACAAAGAGATTTTATAAAATAAACTTACAAACCAACGTGATTTTATATGATATGTCAGATTTACTTCAAGATAAAAGTAACTTCGCAACATGACATACCATATCAAATAACGTCAATTTGTGAATATACATTTCTTAAATTCTTGTGGTTAAAGAATTTCTATATTAAGAATAACATTTTTGAATAAAATGCTCACTCAATTATCTATCATAGAATGAAACTTCACTCAATTAAAGGCAGCTCACAAACCACTTACTTGTGTGTGTATACAGGGGCGGAACCAGAAAATTTAGTTTGGGGGGCCAAGTTAAAAAAAAAAATTTTGAGAGGGTCAAATACTAATTTTTATATAGTCTATTTTATAAAAACACCTTCTAAAACTTAATTTTCATCAAATTTTAAAAATTTTGGGTAGTTCCGCCACTCTGTATATATATATATATATATATATATATATATATAGATGTAGATGAGTTTAAATCCCATTCAATTAAGATGTCATTATAGTACATTCTATATGCTTTAAAAGCACAATCCAATGTTCATGCAAATGATTTATCTTTAACAAACTCCTACAGATTAAAAAACTGAGGTGTCAAGGGATAGATAATTTGGAAAGTAGCCGTTATGAACATACTAATTAAGAACAGCTAGCTTTCGCGTGCACCCCTTAACTTCCACTATCCCTCACCAACTCTTCATAGTGGTTCATCTAATCGTCCTTTGCAATCATTCCAAAACTTTAATTCGAAGTAAAGAATGGTTGCAAGGTAAATAAGCAAAGTGAGAGTCACACATCAGGAATACAGATAGAAGACACTCATTCATGTCTATCCATATGATTAATTTACAATTTACAATTCCACAAGGTGAATGAACGGAGAAAGGTCGGTGGGAAGTCACGACAATGTACAGTTCTATTCTCTCTCTCTCTCTCTGATCTCTCTCTTTAATCAGTGAGAAAACTCCAAAAGCTATTCAAGACCTCCCAACCTTTGTCCCAAACTCACGCTACAAATACCCCACTCAGCTTATCGCTACTTCACTTGTAACCTGTGAGCCTTTAATTTGCTTGATATTCTGTCATACCCAAGCTTTTCACGAGCCTACAGAATACCAAAAAGGCAGCGAAGAGAGTACACAGCCTAGGTCTCTGAAGCTAGAAAGAAAGGAAATGGAGGGGAAAGATGAAGATGTGAGGTTGGGTGCAAATAGGTACAGGGAGAGGCAACCTATTGGAACAACTGCTCAGAGCCAAGACGTCAAGGACTACCAGGAGCCACCTCCGGCACCGCTATTTGAGCCTGGAGAGCTGTCATCATGGTCCTTTTACAGGGCTGGCATAGCCGAGTTTGTGGCCACATTCTTGTTCCTTTACATCACTGTTTTGACAGTGATGGGTGTGGCCAGATCGCCGAGCAAGTGTTCTTCGGTGGGGATTCAAGGCATTGCTTGGGCTTTTGGTGGGATGATCTTTGCTCTTGTTTATTGCACTGCTGGGATTTCAGGTAACAATGCATCAAAACAAAACTGAAGACTGGTTCTATACAATAAGTTCAAAGGAATTCTTCCTTGTTTTTGGGTATGATTTACAATTGTGTGGGGGTTTTGTGCAGGTGGTCATATTAACCCTGCAGTGACTTTTGGGCTGTTCTTGGCAAGGAAGCTCTCGCTGACCAGGGCGGTGTTTTACATAATAATGCAGTGTTTGGGAGCCATCTGCGGTGCTGGTGTTGTAAAGGGCTTCCAGAAAACTCAGTACGAGAGGCTTGGTGGTGGTGCCAATACTATCAGCAAGGGATACACTAAAGGTGATGGCCTTGGAGCCGAGATTGTTGGCACCTTCGTCCTTGTCTACACTGTCTTCTCCGCCACCGATGCCAAGCGAAATGCCCGAGATTCCCACGTCCCTGTAAGCAAAATCTTTACCGGATGTGCATTTTGTTTTTCATAAAATTACTCTTTGGAAGTTTCATGACTAGTTTTTTTCAGATCTTGGCGCCACTGCCTATTGGGTTTGCTGTATTTCTGGTTCACTTGGCCACCATCCCCATCACAGGGACAGGTATCAACCCAGCCCGGAGTCTTGGGGCAGCCCTTATTTTCAACAAAGATCAAGCTTGGGATGACCATGTAAGTACGCTTTTATCATATTTCTAGTACTTCAGAATAATTAGCTCTAAAGTACTAGTTAAACTTTGAAAATGATGAGCTTAGACCCGAAATACGCTTGTTAGCTCTAATAATGTTCTTGTTGGCAATTGAGTTTCACAAGCAAATCATGAGTAGCTCATATCAGAGGAGCAGGGATGATCAATTCCATTAGTATGTAAGCGGGAGAGCCGATTTGTTACAGAATTTCACTAACGGTTTATTGTCAATATTTTCTGGTGCAGTGGGTATTCTGGGTAGGACCATTCATCGGGGCAGCACTTGCTGCTTTGTATCATCAGATGGTGATCAGGGCCGTTCCATTCAAGTCTAAATGATGAAGCAAGGACCTGCAACATGCATGGTTGATTGGTAACTTAAGTAAGTATCCTGCCAATGGGCAGATCTGGGTTTTTCTTCTTGCATTTTCGTCTTCATATATGTAAACGGGCAAGCAAACAAAGATAATCAGTCGTAGGTGTTGGTGGTTTCTTCTCATCTGACTTCTCTTCTCCACGGGGTTTGCTTGTTATATGTATGTGTATAAGAATGGCAGATGTTCAGTTCTCGCACTCGAACCATATAATATTAATGTTGTTAAGTTCTTTCCTTCCCCTTGATATTTTTTTTATAGTCCAGCAAATTTTATTACTAAAGTCCTCAATGGATGATTACGTCAAAAAAGAGTCTTACAAAAACAGGTAATATGGTTGTGTAAAAAGTTGTAAAAAAAAATTGTCCTCTTTAGAGCTTTGAAACCTGGCGACATATTTATACGAGAGACCATGGAGCACACCCATTCAATTACTACCTTTAAGTTTTACACAACCTTACGTGTCGGAAAAACTGGTTTGCACACATTCAAGCCATCCAAATTAAAACGGCTCTCATCTCAGCCCTTGGATTTATTTCTTCACCATAAAATTAGAAAGAAAAAGCCACCACGAAAACCGGCCCCTTTCATTTCTAATTTGTACCTTTGCCGACACCGCCACCACCA
Organism: Cyclocarya paliurus; assembly: GCA_029856935.1. NCBI lineage: Eukaryota > Viridiplantae > Streptophyta > Magnoliopsida > Fagales > Juglandaceae > Cyclocarya > Cyclocarya paliurus. Next base: position 30,015,260 of record CM056955.1, on the reverse strand, counting down.
TAAAAGATAAAGTTGTGATGGGGAGGGATATAAGGCTTTGGTAAACAGACTTCATAACTGAAATGAAATGAGGTATTTTTTTTTAAAAAATAAAATAAAATATAAGACTTGATCATAACTGGCAAGAAACAAAATCGTAGATATTGACATTATCTCACATGAAATCAACAATCTTGCAGCAGCATCGTCAACATGAAACAAGAGACAGATTCAGTGACATCAACTAATAATTAGGACCACATGAGAAAATTGGCATCCTGCCAAGCCTTAATGCAAATGCTGATTTCGTGAGACCAAAAAGTTTAGCGATGAAGTACTCCAGCCAACAGATACTTGTTTAGAGCAGTACTCCAAAGTCTCCAGTAACATGCCATTAACTAGCAATCCACTTGATACCAGTACTGCCCATCTTTGTGCAGCAAAGAATCCAAACCCTAAGAGGGTCACATGTACTTTCTGTAGCCTTTTGCTTGAATCATGTGGAGAGAGAGCCATTGGGTGTTTGGTATATATTATCCAACCCCAATCAAACCATGCTCGAATGGATTCGTGACATTCTACACCTTCACTTGTCTCGCCTTCACATAACCCCAGATCAAACCAGGAATTTCTCCTTTGCAATGAATACCCCTTGACCAGAGCTGGCTGTCACGCAACAATACACACCACGACAAAGCCCACTCCAACCCCAATAATTTTTCACCCTCCTCAAAAAAGAGCACCCTGAACATTTCCAGGCCTGGAAACTCTACCCAAAATCCCACCTACCCCAACAGCTTGGACCACCCAAAACCCAATCAATTAATCATGATCTACCATATATGATGACAGACTTCTGTATGTACTAGACAGCATATCTAAGGACTCATCTGGCGCCATACGGCATATATTCCTAGACACGATCACTCATGTGATCTCGCCAGTGGTAGCAGCATTCCTGGCTGCAAAAGCAGCATGATGGAAAGGGAACTAAAAAAGTATACTACGAAGTGGATAATCGTAGTGGAGCAGAACAAGAAGTGGATTGAAGTTCGTATTTTATTTTGAAAAAGTCTCGGGAGTAGCCACTGTTTGGGAGCAGCGGGATCGCACCCTATGTGGCTTAAGTGAAATGACCAAAAACATACCCCTGCAATATCATCACCCCTTAGACAAAAATGAATTCCTTCGCCGTGAGATCTAGGTACCTCTCTCCAAGGAGCTCTAAAGCACGACAGAAGATAACGCATGCGCATATTAGCACATGCCAGGCTTTACTTTGAAGTTGGGAAGGAGCGAGCTTTAGAAAATGAAGAACATCACACACTGGGCGGATGAAGGGAAAATGGAGCCCATTGGTTAGGGCACCGATTGTAATGGCTACATCTGTGCCATAACCCTCTTCATCAAAGCACCCTCTTTCCGGGATGCGGAACGTCTCCCTCAAATCAACGAGGTCCTCTACATTTAGGATAGAGTGCCACGAATACCCATCGAAGGAAGTGGGTTCACGGGAACGAGAAGATTAGGGCCTCTGACCGAAGGGAATTTTGCCAGAACTGCGACCAGCCATGGAGAAATGCTCTGGAAAAAGAGACGTAGGGGGGAAAACAAAGGAAAATGGAGCAAAGCAAGGGAACCCGAAGGAGGAGGAGAAACAGAGAAGTAAGGAAGAGAAAAGGGAAAAATGCGGAGAGATAGAAGAAAGACGACAGTATTGAACACTCAGAGTCCATCGGCTATCCATCACTTCCAGCCTTATCATCTTAGCCTTATCTCAGACTTGTGTAACTACTTGTATTTCGTATTTATCTTATCAAACTCTTGTAACAAACTGTGATATAAATACAATACACGACTATCATTCTATGTATTGTAGAATTGATATTTTCAGATTCATCTCTTTATGGTATCAGAGATTTTCCTCTAACTCACGTCTCTCTCGATCCTATGGCAGCTGACTCAAACACTTCAGCCATGTCAACCACCCACCCCGTCACACCATCTACCCCACCTGCTGTCAGTCTTCATCATGTTGTCACTATTCGCCTTACCAAGGACAACTACCTTCTGTGGAAATCTCAGATGGTTCCCTACTTTTGTGGCCAAAAGGTCTTTGGCTTTGTTGATGGTAGCATTCCCTGCCCAGCCCAGTTCGTGTCTTCTGCCACCTCCGAATCTGCACTCAATCCCACCTATACTCGATGGGTGGATCAAGACCAAGTTGTTCTTAGTTCTTATATGAGGAAATTATGGCAACGGTGGCTGGTCTTACCACCTTTCATGCAGTTTGGACGTCTCTTGAGAAAGCTTTCTTTACCAACTCCCGTGCTCGGGTGATGACTACTCGACTCCAACTGGCGGCTCTAAAAAAAGGCAGCAGCTCAATTACTGATTACTACAACAAGGTTAAGTCCTACTCGGACTCTCTTACCGCTGCCGGACAACCTCTAAATGATCTTGAGTATATGTATTACCTCTTGGGAGGTCTTGACTCATCTTATGAGTCCCTTGTTACCTCCATTCTCACCCTTGTGGATCCCATGCCCGCAAATGAGATTTATGGTCATTTGCTCACTTATGAGTTACGTCTTCAACAATAACAATCAACCATTGATATGGCAGTTGGATCTGCAAATGTTGCTACTTGTGGTGATTTCTCTCAAGGTTCTCCTTCTCGTGGTGGTTTCAACTCTCGTCCATAGCAACAACAGCAATACCGTGGCCGTGGCCGTCAACCTCAGCACTGCCCAACTTGCCAGCTTTGCGGTCGCTCTGGTCATCTTGCTACGGCCTGTTATCATTGTTTTCACAACAATTACCAAGGGACTCCACCTCAGTTGCAAGCCTTCACTGCCTCTACTTTGAATCCTTCGGATCAAGCTTGGTATACTGACTCAGGTTGCACCAACCATGTCAATCATGATCTGTAAAATTTAACTATCCACTTTGAACCGTATTTGGGATCTAATCAAATCCAAGTGGGCGACGGTAAAGGTTGATCAATTTCTCATATTAGCACTCCCGCTATCCCAACTTCTTCTAAAACTTTGTGTCTTAGCAATGTACTTCATGTGCCCAACATAAAAAAAAAATTTAGTTTCAGTTTCTCAGTTTACTCGTGATAACAATGTTTTTATTGAATTTCACTCTAATTATTTTTGTGTGAAGGACGAGCTCACGAGGAAAACATTGCACCACGACAAGACTAGGGGTGGCCTATATCTGCTCAACCTCTCCCATCCTCCAATGGCTCCCTCCATGCTTTATCCTCGACACATGTTCCTCTGGACGTCTGGCATTCTCGTATTGGTCATGTTTCCTACCCCACTGTGAAATGTCTTGTCTCTCAGCTCAACCTTCCAGTATCGTCAAATAAAGTGCCTACTGTGTGCTCTGCATGTCAACAAGGCAAAAGTCATCGACTACCCTTCTCTACATCCTTATCAGTGTCTTCCTCTCCTTTGGATCTTTTGTTTGCCAATGTTTGGGGACCAGCTCCCACTTTATCATTTAATGGTTACAAATATTATGTTTCCATTGTTGATCATTTTAGTAAATTTTTATGGATATTTTTCATGGTTAATAAATCAGATGTTTTCTCTATTTTTCTCACTTTCCAAAAACACGTAAAACGCCAATTCAATTGTCAAATTAAATCAGTCCAAATAGATGGAGGTGGTGAATTTCAACCCCTCCATAAGCACTTCATGCAAACTAGTATTCAACATCATATCTCATGCCCATACACGTCTGCACAAAATGGTACTGTTGAACGTCGTCATCGTCAAATAGTTAAGGTTGGACTCTCTCTCCTCTCTCATGCTCATGTTCCGTCCTCTCATTGAGACTCTGCGTTTCAAATGGCTACTTATTTAATTAATCGTCTTCCTTCCACATCCCTTGATTCTCTCTCTCTGTTTGAAAAATTATTTCACAATCCTCCTGATTATTCTCTTCTTCAAACTTTTGGGTGTGCGTGTTGGCCTTATCTTTGTCCGTTCAACAAACATAAAATGGAGTTTTGTTCAAAACTCTGTGTCTTCCTTGGTTACAGTCCGTTTCATCGAGGATTCAAGTGTCTTGATCCTCAGACAAACCGTGTCTATATTTCTCGACACGTTTTGTTTGATGATCGCATGTTCCCGTACTCAACTCCACCGTCCAACACGTTGTCCTCATCTTCTCCTATTTCCTCGCCACGAGTCCATTTACCTACAACACTATCTTTCACTCCTATAGATCTCACTTCAGATAACTCCAAATCAGTTTTGAATTCCAATGATCATCATTCGGTTAGTCAATTTCCAGATCAGTCCAAGCTTATCTCATCCTCATCAAAGTCGGTTACCCCTTCATCCTTGTCTCATTCAAAATTAAAATCACCCACATCCCACTCTATTTCATCCCATTCAAAAGTCAATTCACCCGTATTCTCACAGCCAATTGATCTTATCTCTCCAGCTCTTTCAAAATCAAACGCAATCTCATCCGGATCTATTTCTCCACGTGTGTCTCCCACCAACTCTCCCTCATCTCATTCAAATTTCGAATCACTCGTACCTCACTCCATCTTATCCCAACGTCCGGATATCACTCACTCTCCCTCATCCACTACCAAGTCTCCTACTCCCACTCAGTCACTCACACCTCCTAGTCTTGACGTGGTGCTCTCACTTGCTCCTTGAGCTCATCCAATGACTACATGTTCACAAGTTGGTACTTTCAAACATAAACAAATTTATGATGGGACCATCAAGTATCCTCTTCCTAAGGCCTTGTTTACGGAGAAAGTGGACATTCCGGATGAGCCTACCTGTTATACTGAGGCTGCAAAATACAAAGAATGGCGTCATGCAATGGACCAAGAATTCTCAGTACTTATGAAAAATGGAACTTGGTCTCTTGTTCCTTGACGCTCAGATATGAATGTTGTGGGTAACAAGTGGTTGTTTCGGTCTAGATTCAACTCGGATGGGACTCTCAATCGGCGCAAAGCTCGCCTTGTTGCTAAAAGCTATCATCAACAACCAGGTATTGACTATTCTGACACTTTCAGTCTAGTAGTCAAACCCACCACTATTAGGGCGATTCTCTCCTATGCTATCTCTCATGGCTGGCCCCTTCGTCAAATTGATGTGAACAATGCCTTTCTCCATGGCCTCCTATCCGAGGAAGTTTACATGGCTCAACCACCTGGCTATGTGCATTCTTAATTTTCCGACCATGTTTATCGTCTGCACAAGGCAATCTATGGCCTAAAACAAGCACCTCGCGCCTGGTATTCTCGACTCTATGAGAAACTTGTCTCTTTTGGTTTTGTGAATTCCAAATCAGATTCTTCTCTTTTTATTTATCATGAGGGTGGTGTTCGCCTATTTGTGCTTGTTTTTGTTGATGACATAATCATCACCGGCTCACATGCAAGCTCTGTTGAATCTTTCATCCAAGCCTTAAATAATGATTTTTCTCTCAAGGATCTTGGTGAACTCAATTATTTTCTGGGTGTGGAAACCACCAAAGTTCCGGATGGCCTTTTCTTATCTCAGCGCAGGTACATCTTTAATCTATTGGAGAGAACAAAAATGTCCGAAGCAAAATCGGTCTCCTCGCCTATGTCAACATCAACTTCACTCTCCAAGTTTGATAGCATTGCCTTTGATGATCCTCATTTATACTGGAGCACTGTTGGCGCCTTACAGTATTTGTCCCTAACGAGACCAGATATTTCCTTCGCCGTCAACAAAGTTTGTCAATTCATGCACCATCCCTCTATTTTTCATTGGGTGGCAGACAAATGAATCCTGCGCTATCTCAAGAATACAATTGATCATGGTCTTCTTCTACGCCGTGGATCCACTTCTTAGCTGTCTATCTACTTTGATGCTGACTGGGCCGGATGTGCAGATGATTGCAAATCCATAGGTGCCTACTGTGTCTTTCTTGGCCCCAATCTTATTTCTTGGAGCTCCAAGAAACAACCTACAGTTGCTAGGTCCATTACTGAGGTTGAGTACAAAGCTGTTGCCAATGTCACTGCCGAGTCTATTTGGGTTTAGTCTCTCCTTCACGAGATGGGCATCTCTCTCTCTCATCCACCCACTCTTTGGTGTGATAATGTGGGTGCTACATATGTAACGGCGAATCCAGTGTTTCATGCCCGTATGAAGCATATTGAGATTGACTATCATTTTGTAAGAGAACAAGTCCAGCGTAAGGCCTTAGACATTCGCTTTATCTCCAGCAAAGAACAGCTTGTCGATGTCCTAACAAAGCCGCTGTCATCTCAACGTCCTTCCAGTGCCGATCAGCTTGAGGGGGGATATTGAACACTCAGAGTCCATCGGCTATCCATCACTTCCAGCCTTATCATCTTGGCCTTATCTCAGACTTGTGTAACTGCTTATATTTCATATTTATCTTATCAAACTCTTGTAACAAACTGTGATATAAATGCAATACACGACTATCATTCTACGTATTGTATAACTGATATTTTTAGATTCATCTCTCTAGGTAGGGCAAAAGAAAGTAACCAAATAAGTTACAGGAAGTAGATGGCGCGTGAAGTGTGTGAGAAAGGAAATTATGAGTATCCTTGGGAATCCAAATGGCTGACTGCACCGGCGGTTACACTTCTTTGAAAATCATTAAGTTAGCGGGAATGGTTATGTTTGGCGTCACTTGGCATAAACTACGGCAAAAAAAAAAAAAAAAAAACAAAACAAAAGGGGGCACAAGTGAACACTTACAGAAATAGCGGGGTAGATAATAAATATCTTTGAATGATTAATTCCCGAGCAATGCTACGTGCAGTCCTTATTTGGGAACTGCATTGCAAGTTTAGTTACAAACCCATGCAGTCCTCATTTGGGAACTGCAAATAGAATTTCTCTTAATTCCCCATGAGACTTCTCAAAGGGAATTAGGGGGGTAACTGGAGGTGATATTTAAACCCCTGGACTTCGAGCCCATCTCTTAAAGGCCAGGCCCATTCATACATTCCAGAAGGCTTCGAAGGCTTTCATTAAAGGTTCCCTCAGATGAAAAGCCCCGCAGCACGAGGAGAGACATCCCTAGTTCTGCAGGAATAAGGTCCTTGAGTGAATCCCAATGTAATGGGAGACACCTTTTTCAATTAGCAGGGGATAATGGGAGACAAGTAGAAGAGGCCATGGACTAAGGTGAATGGCCCTCAGACCACATTCTTCTATAAATAGATCAGTTAAGGTAATGAACAAAGGTAAACTCTTAACACTCCCAATATATATATAAATTGTTACTGATTTAAGTATCGGAGCTTACGCAGGGCACGGAGCGCTGCCTATTCAATAATCACAGGACCACCGTGCGGTTGGTGGTGCGAAACACATCCTCAATAGTGGGGGAGAAGAGGGACTGGGAGGAGAAAAAAAAGAGAGAAAAAAGGTAGAGATTAGTGAAGGTGGGTCTGGTTTCTTTGTTCCACTGTAATGGCATGATAAAAATCCATGAGTGAGAGAGAGAGAGAGAGAGAGAGGTAAATTCGAATGGGGAAGAAAACCATTTCCTGAAAACAAAATGCACGTTTTGAAGGAAAAAAAAAAAAGCAGCCACGTAAGTTGTGTAATGTATGCACTGCTATAGTGTCTGCTCCCTAGTTTTACTCTTTTATTTTAGGAAGAGTTATAATTTAATTAAAGTAGGAAAAGTTATCATTGCTTTCGGTAGTTTTATTGTTTTAAACTAGTTCATGTCAATTAATATTGTTTTATTTATTGAAAAATGATTTGTACAAGTAATAATAGACCAGCCAAGTCTGGACCACACCTAGAAAAAGTACAAAAAAATTATTATTTTTTCATGGAATTCACTTTTTTTTTAAAAAAAAGGCATGATCGAAGATTGTTTATTTAAAACTTGTGCCTAACATTACTTTATTTTATTTAGGTTATTAAAGTAGGAGCGCAAAGATTGTAGAGGAATATATTTACGTACATGGTTAGGATTGCGTGGCTATAAGTATAGAAAAAATCTTCACAACTTTCTACTATTCACACAACCTCCACACACCACATTTTTTTTTTAATTTTTTTCTTTTATCAAATATTTATTATATGAATAATGAATAGAAAATTTGAAATAGTTTAAAAAGAATAAACTCAAAAAAAAATTTAAAAATTTAAAAAAATGTGGAGTGTGGAGTATGGTGGAAGTTGTGTAGCAAAACTCATAAGTATAAGGGTCTATAGTTATTTTGGTCTGTCGAAAAGAATAAAAAACCTTTAGTTTGTTCCGGCCCTAATTAAGTGGATAACAATTTATCACTTTTGTAGTAAGATTTTGGTTCCTTCACAGCATCCAAGTTAGGTCATCGAGTTGTCGTTAGTAATGTTAGATACAATCATAAGTTATGCAAGCGTCGTGCACTTCTTTTAGAAAATATTAGTAGGGTCCACTATTAAAAAAATTAACTTTTTTATGTGAATATTATATTTGTTCACATTTTTAAAATGAGTGCATGGCATTTACCCATTCTATGATTGCTAATATCATTTCTCTATAATTTATAACTAAATATAATCTTAAAAAAGCTAGATTTAGAAAAACAATCTAATTTTGACTATTAATTTACTATTGGATTCTTATATTATTGTATAAAAATATTAGTTTAGATGTAAAAACAATCAATTATAGTATTTGAGCTTGATTTAAATAAAAAAAAAAATACTTAAGAAGAAATATGTCGCAAAACTTACCATGCATTCGTCATCAGTTACCCCGCCAAACTCAAATATATATTGTTTAACCGGCCAACAACTGCATAAAATTCAAGCATATTGGTTGGGGATAAAAATATGTTAGAAAACTAATCTCGTTTGGTCATTAGATGAGATGATATAAAAAATCTGTGAATAATAGTGTGATAATTTATAAATAATAATAAAATGATTTGAATTAGAATATTTGATAGGATTTTGGAAAATGAGAGAGAAAAATTAATTGAATAAAAATATTATAAAATTAAAATATTGTTAGAATATAATTTTTTAATATAATTTTTATTTTGAGATTTGAAAAAATTAAATTATTTTTCGTGTTTTGTATGAAAGTTTGAAAAATTTATAATTATTAGATAGTGATTAGATGAAAATTTAAAAATTAAAAATTAAAAAGTATCTATATTTAAATAATATTTAGATATTGAGATAAAATAAAATTAGATTAAATTAAATGGACTGAAACCAAACTCGTCCGAAAGTTCATATAAGAGGCTATGGTAAATTGAAGCCCGCCATATTAAATAAAAGTGACGAGACAAAAATTGTGGTCTGTCTGGACACAAGGCTCAGGCCATCTGGCCATGATAGCTAGCTAAGAAAGGAGATGGACATAAAGCAAAAGCAGCTAGACAAAAAGAGGGGAATGGACATTAAAGTATATTTGTAATGATATGGGATCATGTTCACCAGCTTCTACCTTCTTTCCCTCCGTCTTCGTCTCCTCCTCCATGAAAATGTTACGAGAGAGTTTAGAGTAGACATGAAAGATTGTATTTTTAAAGATTACTACATAGTAGTGTTTACCATTCCCACACGTGTACCTAATTTTTAACGTTAACCACGTAACACGTAAATCTTCTTCTTCTTCTTTTTCTCAAACTGTTTAATCTATGGATGAGTACTCGAAGCACAGCATCACCATTACCATAAATCATGGGTACGTTATGTGACCATCTGGCTTCTATGCTCAAAAAAATGCATGGACAATACTTTTAAATAAATTATTTATATTCATATAGAACTAAGGGAATAATTTCCATCAATAACTCGAGATTTCTCATGCCATCCATTTTTTGCTCCAAGGCATTATTTCATAAAATTCAGTACGTCCATGCATCCAGATTCCATTGCCGCCCCTATGCTAATCATTTCGATATTTAGGCCACGACAGGGAACACATGACTTTCTTATTGTGTAGTTAATAAAGTGGTGACCTAGAGCCTTGGTCCATGTGGCGAGAAAAGTGGTTAAAAAAAATAAAATAGAATAATATTACACATTAATGAATTTTATCATACGTACCTAATCTCATAATTAATTGATGAATTGCATTTTAGCTAGGCATCCTTTTATAAATATCAAGGTGTGTGACTTATGAAATTATTTAACATGCCTTATAAAAATGATATATAAAATCTAATATAAAAAATAATATTATTAAAAAACCCGTTCTACGGTTCTAGTAAATATAGTTAACGATTGCACTTAAAAAAGATGCGTTCTACCTGACCACAATTCAAATGTTACCATAACTCATGCAATGGCTAATTAAACATGTTGCCGTCATTTTCTTTACATACTTGAATGAACTCATCAAGTTGGTATCTAATTAATTATACTATCCGCTAAACATATATATATGAACAATACTATACACCACACTACCATCTCATTACACATTCATCACCATTAGATGATAAAGAAGTATGCAATAAATGATCATCTAATGGTGACGAATGTGCCACATACTACTTAGTGGGATGGATGTGAGATGATAGTATGGTGTATAGAATTTTTCATATATATATATATAAAGCAAATCTGTGCTTAACCTCCTAGCTAATACAGATCTTTAATTCCAGTGTTAATCACTGGAACTAGGCTCTCCATGTAAGTAGAAACGCTGGCAGAAAACTTTGTAGCCCCATGAGTTGAAAGTTTCTTGATGTCTTTAGTAAAGGGGTTGTACAGAAACAGCTCGTCCTTATCGTTCTGCCATATGACCACTCCATTATTCCAACACCCCAATGGGATCCCAATGCTAGAAAACGGTCCAATCCTCAATACTTTACTCCAACACTCGTCAATACCTAGATCATTATCTTTCATGACCCAAAATTCGATAAAGTTGTCAACATGTTCGTGGCAGGGATAATAGATTAAAGCAACACTTCCCTTATATGCACCTAGTTTTTTGCTGTATTTATGGGAAGAACCTTTGGCATCTGGGTCTGGCACGCCCAGCAGGCCAAATACCTCCTTGCCCATGTCGAAAGATAAGACAAACTCGTCACGACGCGGCTCCCCTGGTCCGAAGATTGTGTTTGGCCAAAAGCGTCCAAACCCTAGCCAATATGGCACTCCGTTCAGGACCACCCCGCATCTGCGCTGCTCTATGTCACAGGGAACGATGGCATTGATAATTCTCCAAGAACCTGTACTCGTCGAGTACAGTTCAACTCTAGCATGATCAACTGGATTTCTATCCTGCAGGCCTCTAAAGTACACAATCCTCACCACCTTGTAGTCATCGAGATGGAAACCAAAACCTACCGAGATTTTCATGATTGACAGATTTGGAAACGTGGGGTCTATGCATGGTGTTGGGAGAATCTTATGTTCTCTGGTTGCAGGATTCCATAAGAGAATAACCCAACCTTGAGATAAACAGACTAAGCCATTGCAGGAACCCACAATAGTTCCAAACTTTACTTCTTGAGGAACATCTATCTTGGCTGCTACATCGAGTGTTTTTTTCGATATCAAGGAGATTGTGTGGTTTTGTTCTTGACTGTTAACAAGCAAGAGATGACAGCCATGGTTGGCTTTGAGATTAAGGTGGATAGTAATGAAATCAGGACTTTTCAGTAAGGCATACCAAGATTTGCAAACGAACCTGAATCGAACAAGGGACTTGACAGGGAGCCTCGAGAGAATGTCTGTGAGCACATCTTCGGGGATATGATTGATCGGAACCACCATGGTTCTCGACGCTACAGCTATACGTGCGTTGTACGTGAATCTGCGCTGCTACTCCAACACGGTTAGCCGGACAAGGATGTTCCTAGCTAGGGTTTAAGATTGTCAAAATAATGTGTACATCTTAACTTGTTCGAGCCTGCCATTGCGTTGCGACACGGGAAGCGTGCGTGCCTTCGACGCCTATAGTTTTCGAAGCACTTTTATCCTCCCTGGGCCAAGATTCCATAGGGCCCTTGGGCCATTAATTAAGATCAGTATATACTGAGACCAACTAGCTAGCAAGACTGACCTGGCATGAGCCCACAATAGCAACTCTGTTATTATTATTAATTAATCCACCATTAATTAAGTCACTACATGCCCCACCGGTACCATTGGAAGCCCATCAATCCATTCATTGTTTCTTGTGAAAAATGATTAGAGAAAAGTAATGCAAAGCATAAATCAATTATACACGATACAAAATTTATGTAGTTTGATAATGTGCTTACGTTTATAGAGTTGTAAAGGAATTTATTATCTTAAGGAATATCAAAATAATTTATGGGATGAAATACAATTGAAACTGATTGTCGTACTGTTCATAGCAGAAGAAACCCTAGCAGATTCAATTATCAAGTTATTCGTTCGAGTGAATATCAAGCGAACTCTCTGCTTGAGACTTGCTCGAGCCAAGTACTATCGAGCGAGTGATGAGCAAACTTTCGACTTGCTTCCACTCAAATCACGAACCAAACTTTACAAACTTCACAATTCTCCCATTTGGAGATTGGTATTGCTAATGTATCAATACTTCCACAAAAATTGAAACCCTCCACCTCTGTAGGTTATAGGTCCTGTCTTCAAGGTGGAGGATCAACTGAAATTGCTCACAACTTTAATTTTTCAAGCGTACCTTTAGTCAACATATCAGCAGGGTTTTGCTTCCATATATCTTCTCAAGTATCAATTTCTAGTACTAGTTTGATTGTTGTGACTTTCACAATTGGAGAGAAAACCTTAAAGTAGTCAATGTCTCATCTACTGAAACCCTTTCACAACAAATCTAGCCTTATACCTCTTGTTGCTATCATGCTTAGTCTTCAGATAGTATACCCACTTGGTGTGCAGTGCATTCTTCCCTACTAGAAGTTCAATTAGCTCACATGTGTGATTTTCTCATAGCTCTGTGGTTCACCACCATTTGGCAGCAGAATGTAATTTAGGGTGGGTGAAAACTGTTGTGGAGGTCTGATAGTCATGTAAGGCGAGCAAATAGCAACTGTAGATGTGGACAACTTTGGATCTGACTACGAAACAATAGGAATGGGGGCACTAATCCCACTCTCCTCATCACTCACACCTTTACTATGTACTACGATCTCAGGAAATTCATCTAGGCTCACAAACTTAAACTCTTGAGGAGCTGCAAGTGTTTTTGTACTAGACTTATCCTTGTACATGACTTTATCATTAAAGATCACATTCCTACTCTTGATGATTCTTTGACTCCAATCATCTTCGAAGCGATAGCCAAATGACTCATCCCCATAGCCAATGAAGAAACACTTTCTTGATTTGGCATTAAGCTTGCTACGAGCATGAGTGTCAATGTGAACATATGAAACACAACCAAAGGTTCTTAGATGAGAATGTTTCACCTCTATTCCACTCCAAACCTCCTCAGGTAGTCTGCACTCCAACAAAACTTATGGCCTTTAATTGATCAGATAAACTACAGTTGTAATTGTATTTTCCAAGAATATTGGTGGTAACCCAACATGCAACCTCATGCTTCTAGCACGCTCAATGGTGGTCTTATTCATGCCCTCAGTGACACTATTTTGTTGCGGGGTCCTAGGAGTGATCTCTTCGATTCAGATACCATGTGTTGTACAATACTCCTTGAATCCTCCATCAATGTAGTCTCCACCATTGTCAGACCTCAATCATTTAAGCTTCAGGTCTATTTGTGTCTCAACCAAGCCTTCCCATTTCTTGAATATTGCAAATACATCAGATTTCTGTTTTAAAAAATAGACCCATACCTTTCTACTGCAGTCGTCAATGAAGGTGAGGTAGTACTAAGAACCTTCAAGAGATGAGATCGGGGAAGGCCCCCACAAATGAGTGTGTACTAGTTCCAGCTTTCTTGACTTCTATGCTCTTCCGCCCCTTTAGAAACTGACCCTTTTTCTGCTCCCCTAGAATGCAACTCTTACACTTATCCTGATCAACTGACTTCAGCTTTGGTAACTTTCCCTTCGAAAGAAATTCCTTCATCCCTTTATGACTCATATGGCCAAGCTTGCAGTGTCATAAGTCTACAATACTCTCAGATTTAGTAGTTGCAATCATGTCGCTTGATCCCTTTGTCATGTACAGAGTATTTGTTTTCTAACTTTCCATATGCCAGAAGAGAAAACTATCGAATGACTGCCATTATCATGTTGTCCTACAGAGATTAGGTTTTTCTTGAACTCGAGAATATGTATGACTTTCTACAAAGTCAACACATTCTTTTTTGGGAGTATAATGTTCACTTTCCCCACTCACTCCCACTACATCCAGTGCTTCTCCATCAGTCAAGTACACCTTACTGAAGTCATTAGTAACATCATTTTGCATGATTTCTTGGTGTGAAGTAGTGTGGAATGAAACTCCCTAATCCAAGACCTAATTATCAACCAAACTGTGAACTGCAAGAAATAGAGCATCCTATACTTCCTCAGTTACTACGTTTGTAGCGTCATTCTCTATTCCATATACATTCACTTCTTTACTTGTCATTTTTCTCCCTCAGACTCAAACATTGGCTCTTGATACCAGTTTTTGTGAAAAACAACAAGCGAAAAGTATGTAAAACAAAAATCAATCACACACGATATAAAATTTACGTGATTCGGTAACGTACCTACATCCACGAAGATGTAGATAATTTCATTATTTTGAGGATTGTCAAAATAAACTATAGGGTGAAATACAATTGAAATTGATGACTGTAATGTTCACAATATACATATATATAGGTTATGCAATAGAAACCCTAGCAAATTCAATTATCGGGTTATTTGCTTGAGCGAATCTCGAGTGAACTATATGTTTAGAACTTGCTCAAGTGCTATGTCGAGCAAACTTTCGACTTGCCTTCGCTCGAGTCACGAACCAGACACCACAAATGCAACATTGTGCGCGAAGCTTTTTTGCCACTAGCAAGTGCCACCCAATTACTTCAAGTTCTAGCCACCATGCACGTACCTAGTATTTGGATTGTCCCTGCTATCTAAATACCTTCCCATTCTGGCTAGCTTGTGAGCTAGTGGCTTCCACGCATCTTTGCTCGCGAATAAGTTGTTGTCCCTTTTTAGTATGAGCTTGATGCTAATTTAGGTACCTTTGAATGAATGCTCACTTATGATCTAAGAATGTGAGATAGTTCTAGTGCACATCTTAATCTTGATGGATTCTCCTCTAATTTACTCGAGAAAAGAATCAAGACACCGTACGTGTCTTCCACGGTTGATCATCTCTACTCAAATTATCGTGTTTAAACAAGCAAAGCAATTTTACCATTAACTAAATATTCATGATCTGGTACAAAAAACTTATACATGTAATTGATGCAAGATAATAATTAAAGAATCAATACTTGAATCTTCCATTAATCCATTACCTCCATAACAAATTTAGATTTTTAAGATAAATTTAAAAATTATATTCTCTTACAAATCAAAATCTTATCATATCATCAGTATATTGAATATTACATATTAACTTGTAGATATAATTCTTCTTTTTGAAATATCCATTGACACTAATGAAAGTAATTGCTTAGAGCCATTTCCGCAATCTATGAGATTGTTTGGGCCAGATTTAAGATCATCTCACGATCTCATCTCAAAATTCTTCATTATTTTGTTTTCAAACATTACTTAAACTCAAACACTTTTAGGCTATGTTTGGGTAACTAAGTCTCCTTAGCACTTTCGAAATATTTTCATATGGATGAGAATACTCTACATGCCAAACACAATGTTAAATACTTCTAAGTAGTTTTCAACACTTCTCTGCCAACAGTGTTTCACTATGAGCTGAGAGTTCAATGTAGTTGTGTGAATGCCCGTGTGCGACGAAGAGGGAGAGGGAGGTTCGTGGTAGCTGGGTCTGCGAGAGGTGGACGCCGGTGTGAGATGGTGGAGGTGTGGTGGCCTGGGTAGCTGCATACGGCGGTGCAAGGGGACATAAATGGATAAAACTCATTTCGGTTGAGTTACTACAGGGGAGAGAAAGAGAGCTACATGTGGGTACCATCGGTGGTGGCTGGCTTGGTCGCCGGTGTGAGGGGGAGTCGCTGGTGGTGGCGGTGAGGCTAGGCGGCGCATGACGGCGTTGGTCTGGGCTGAAGGAGAATTGGGGGGAGATCGGGCCAGAGGGGAGAGAGAGAGAGAGAGAGAGAGAGAGAAGAAAAAAATAATATTTACACTATAATATTTATCACTATTATATATAAATAAAAAATAAAATCACTATAATATTTATCACTATTATATATAAATAAATATTAAAATCACTATATTATTTATCACTGTTATATGTAACTAAAAAATAAAATCATTATAATATTTATTACTATTATATATAAACAAAATATAAAATCAATATAATATTTATTATTATTATATATAAATAAAATTATCATTTTATCATCATTAAAAAAAAACAATCATTGATGGGACTCACACATTTTTCAACTACCTTTACAAAAGTCAACAACTCAACATATTTCATACATCCAAACAACTCAAAATACTCTCAATGGGACCTACAAACCCACTCCAATCTCTACTCACAACTATTCACAACACTTCTCGCTATTCAAACCTAGCCTTTTAAACTTCAAATTCTCAATTTTTTCATCTAATTATTACAACTTTATCAAATTAAAAAAAAACACACAAAAAAAAAACAAAAATACAAAATTTTGAAATTTCAAAACAAAAACAAAAATAAAAATAAAAAATTATATTCAAACAATATTATAACTTTATAATATTTTTAACCAATTTTTTCTCATTCTTTTGCAAAACCCAATAAAACATATTAACTATTTTATAATTATTAACAAAATTATCATCTCATCACATTATCTAAACATCCCCTAAGTTGTCTACATGATCAAGAATTGTTTTGTTGAATAGTCCAAGGTGTCTTTAATAAATGCGTGATTCAAACCGAAAAAATAGGTGAGACACACAAAGTTGCACAAGGCATGCTAGCTAAATGCATTGTACACGAGTAACATCATATATCTTTATATATAATGAGCGCCAATAAGCAGGCAGGTGTCGTACACTTTTTTTTTCCCACTTTTAACCCTCATCTTGTTATTTAATCACAGCAACATATAATACGCCCTCATCTTCTTATTTAATTATAGCAACCCTACAGTTCCATATTCTCATGCATGCGAATAAGCAGGTAAAATCCAACGCTTGTATCCACAAATCTATCCTCTGGCAGATTGCACAGTCGTCCATCATGCCTCCTCGATCATGACTATTGGTTCTTTTTTTTCAGTTTTTCTTCTCCCGCCGCTTTAACCGACTGCTTTTGTGTGTAAACTTAAAATTTTCTTCCAATAACATGAGGCCACCACAGTATTCGGTGCATGCTAATTGCCATGCATGTCTCTCAAACTACAGCAGTGCACGTTCACCACACGAATGTGTTACACGTTGGTGTTCTTTGCTATGGCGTTGTTCCTCTTCTTTTCATGGGGTTAACCAGCTTGTTCCTGAGGCCAAATACCACATATCGCACCGACTACCATGCATGTCCCTCAAACTACAGCAGTGCACATTCATGGATACAGATCTATCCTCTGGCAGATGGCACAGTCGTCCATCATGCCTCCTCCATCATGACTGTTGCTTCTTTATTTCAGCTTTTCTTCCTCCGCCGCTTGAGCCGACTGCTTTTGTGTGTGAACTTAAAATTTTCTTCCAATAACATGAGGCCACCACAGTATTCAGTGCATGCTAATTGTCATGCATGTCCCTCAAACTACAGCAGTGCACATTCACCATGCATATGCGTTACGCGTTGGTGTTCTTTGCTATGGCCTTGTTCCTCTTCTTTTCATGTTGTTAAGCAGCTTGTTCCCAAGACCAAATACTGCATATTGCACCGAATGCTATCCTCTGCATCGTACCATTACCTCCATAGGCGAACGACCACAGCCCACTGTCTAGCAGGCGCTTCTCTTACCGTCAACCACATTACCACCGTGAATAAGCCACGCCGTCCCATCACCGCAGCTTGGTTTCCTTTTATCTCTCGAAAATAGATCCCCTGTTTTACCTCCCAAAAAATAGAGTATTCTCATTCGAAACAGGCCAATGGCCTCTCGGCTTCTCATCCAGTTGCTATCAGTGCTCCACCATCTTGCTGACGACAGCCTTCTCTTAGCACCTTCGTAACTCGCTGGCACCGTTCCGTTTCTCTCTCTCGGTATTAACTTCTTGCTCATGCCGCTGCAGTTCAATACCTCTTTTCACATAGTCACTCGCTTGAAGAGTTTTATGTATATATGCAAAATTCTGTAATCTAATAGAATAGTTGTTATTATCGTTATGTCCTTTCAGTACGTTTTTAAATTATCAACTACTACGGGAACTATTTCATAAATGGTCTACTATATAAATAAAATCAAATTATTACCTTTTGTAAATTGATAATAGATTAGACATATACGTTAGAACCAAAGTAGCAATTCCGGTTAAAAAAATTTTTAACACCAGAAATTATAACGTAAAAAAATAGAAAATACACAATAGGCAAAAATTTAAATAGTCAGATGCGCATAATATCTTAGACTGTGCAGACAGATAAATAGAAAAAGCTAGGTACTTTCCATCTAAAATCTAGTCCTTAATAAAAAAAGACCATAGCATATATGGCACAAATAAATAAATCTTTCACATCTCACATAGAGATAATGTTAAGATCTGAGACTTCAAATAACCTAGGTTTTAGATGTAAAAATAAAGCTATAAAAAAAAATCAATTTCAATATTTCACAAATTTTATTTGAAATCGTAAAAATTTTATTCTAAATATATAGTCAACTTTGTTTAGATAATATGAAAATTGTCCGTATAGCATATATGTCACAAACAAATAAATGCTCCATATCTCACTGAGAGAGAATAGTAACATCTCAAACTTCGAATAAGCTATGTTTTAGATGTAAAAATAAATTTGTAAAAAAAAAGGACCAATTTCAAAATTTTCCAAATTTTATTTCCAATCACAAAAATTTTATTCTAAATATATAGTCAATTTTGTTTAGATAATATGAAATTTTCTCCAAACATTTTAATAAAAAATTATTACCAACTTATATTCTAATATGTTAGTATAGTCTTATTTAAGAAACACCAACATATTATTAAAATGATTATGTCAGCTTTCGTAATATATTCTTCTACAACAAAAGTACTGCTTCTATACTTATCTTGCTCTACGTTCCTCAATCTTCTGGTTGTAGCTTTGCTCTATTTCAACTAACCATTTATTGGTTCCCATATCTAGCTACGTATGTTCTATTACTATTCATACAAATAGATGCTGTTCTTTGTAATGTATAATATTTTATGCACTTACTTGTTCAAAGCATTTTGTAAGTATGTGAAATTGTTATTATTAATTACAATTAGGAAAAAATTGTAACTAATTACAATTACAGTTAGGGAAAAAAAATTTTAAAACTAGAAATTATAACGGAAAAAAACAGATACAAAATAGAAAAAAATTTAAATAGTCAGAGGCGCATAATATCTTAGGCTGTGCAGACAGATAAATAGAAAAAGCTAGGTTCTTTCCATCTAAAACCTAGCCCGTAATAGAAGAAGACCATAGCATATATGGCACAAATAAATAAATCTCCCGCATCTCACATAGATATAATGTCAAGATCTGAGACTTCAAATAAGCTAGGTTTTAGATGTAAAAATAAAGTTGTAAAAAAAAAGATCAATTTCAATATCTCGCAAATTTTATTTGAAATCGTAAAAATTTTATTCTAAATATATAGTCAATTTTGTTTAGATAAAATGAAAATTGTTCGTATAGCATATATGTCACAAACAAATAAATCTCCCATATCTCACTGAGAGAGAATAATAACATCTCAAACTTCGAATAAGCTAGGTTTTAGATGTAAAAATAACTTTGTAAAAAAAAGGACCAATTTCAAAATTTTCCAAATTTTATTTCCAATCACAAAAATTTTATTCTAAACATATAGTCAATTTTGTTTAGATAATATGAAAATTTCTCCAAACAGTTTAATAAAAAATTATTACGAACTTATATTCTAATATGTTAGTATAGTCTTATTTAAGAAACAACAATATCTTATTAAAATGATTATGTCAGCTTTTGTAATATATTCTTCTACAACACAATTACTACTTCTATACTTATCTTGCTGTACGTTGCTCAATCTGCTGGTTGCTGCTCTACTCTATTTCAACTGATCATTTATTCGTTCCCATCTCTAGCTAGGTATGTTCTATTACTATTCATAAAAATAGATACTCTTCTTTGTATTGTATAATATTTTTCTCACTTACTTGTTCGAAGCATTTTGTAAGTATGTGAAATTGTTATTATTAATTACAATTAGTAAATATCAGCTATATGTGTATTTTTAAATTTCTTAATTGTAAATAGTTTGATACTATATTACTTGATTTGATTTTAATATTAGGCAATATAGGTGAGGACAAAAGAAATTTAGCAACACTTCAAGTACACATGTTCAGAAGATATGTAAAATATCAGATACAGTAAATATATGCTCAAACAATATAAAATCATATATAAAAGATAAATCAGAAGATGAGAAAGAGAGAGTTAAAAATTCTTAAGCATGAAAAGAAACTTCCAGCCAATATATTCATGGCAACAACCCCACACATAAAATAAAATGGACAAAATAAATAAAGAAATCAAAGACTTATCAACGTAACCTTAGATCTGTAGGCTTGCGAACAACAATTTATGTACCAGCACAGACATGGCGAGAAAATAGATAAGGACAAGCAAACCTCGGAAGATGGCATTGAAGTGTTAGGGGCTAGGCTTTAGATGTATGAAAATTTGGGCTTCATTTGTTTTTTCCTGGGTTTACATCTGAAAGATAGTTTGTGTTAAAAATAAATTCTGGCCTAACTATTACCTTATAATCTCATGATAACAGAAAAAAATTCTTCAAAAAAAAAAAGAGAAAATATTTATTTATTCTTATTTTTCCTTTAATTTGTATTTTAATAAGTAATCCAAAATTAATAACAACAATTCAAAACTTTTTAAAATTTTCTGATGTATTACAATTTGTTGGAGTTGTTTTTTTGTAGTTATAAATGATGAAAAATTATATTCAATAAATTATTTAATACATTTACTAATGTACTTTTTAGGTTCAAATTTATATTGGTAGATTACTGAAATGATAATGTCATTTTTTTTAACACTGCTTTCCAATAGAATTCCTGCTTCTGTAATTGTCTTCCTGTTCTTCATTCCGCTCGTTGTTGATCTGTTCTATCTCCACTGAGCCTTCCTTTGTCCTCTACATCGAGGTATGTTTTGTAATTATTCATACAAATACTAATATAAAATTGCCCAGTTGTTGTTACACATATATTTTATTCCTGTTTTAAATATGGATAATTGTACTATTGTTTAGTTCCTATATATTTGTCCGTCTTCTACGTTTGCATATTTCATATATTCGTTCTCATTTTCGTATTAGTTGTTGAAACCACTGCCAAATTTGTAGCCCTTCTTAAGAATGCCCACCGGTGGGTTATTTTCTATTAAAAGAAATTTCGTAACTTCATACATATCCTCATCATTAATGTTTATCTAACACGCTTTAAAAATAAATTTCAAAGAACCTGAAAATAACGCTTGAAAAAAAAAATTGATCTGCTTGTCAATCGGACGAGTAGAAGGATCCTACCATTACAGCCCTGTAAACCATTACAGGAGAAAGATCCTACCAAAGACAAAATAGCATATAAAATAAAGTAAAATGGCATCTACATGGACCATGATAATAATTAAAATAATTCTTGATAATTTCTACAAATAGGAAAAAAAAACCTAACAATTCCATATTGCCAAAAAAAAAAAAAATACCTTCACTTGTAATATGATAATGCCTAATTATTTACCAAACATTGGTAGATAAGAAACATAATTATTTAACAATGCCATATAGAAAAGAAAGATAAGTAAAGAGACAAAAAAAATTTTCTTCCAAAATTAGAAATAAATATTTTATTCTACATATAGTTATTTCATAGGCCATGACAATGATAAAAAAAAATTGTTGATAACTTCTACAAATTAAAAAAAAAAAAAACCTAACAATGCCATATCAAAAACAAAAAATAAGTAAGCAAAAAAAAAAAACCTTTTGTTGCAAAATTATAAAGAAAGATTTTATTCTGCATATAGTTATTTTTGCTTGGATAATATTATAACTATTAGAAAAATTTTAATAATAAAAAAAAACCTTCAATTGTGATATGATGACTCATAACTATTTAACAAACATCGGTAGATAAAAAAATTAATTATTCAACAATGCCATATGAAAAACAAAAACAAGTAAAAAAAAAAAGGAAAATTTTTGTTTGCAAAATTAGGAAAAAAGATTTTATTCTACATATAGTTATTTTTTCTTCGATCATATTATAACTGCTAGAAAAATTTTAATAAAAAAAATATCAAGACTTTCAAATGTAATATGATAATGCATAATTATTTAGCAAACGTTGGTAGATGCCTGAAATTATAATATTACTTTCTACCACATTGTTTTCCAACAGAATTCCTACTTCTGCAAATATCTTCCTGCCCTTCGTTCTGATCATCGTTCATCTACTCCATCTCCACTGATCCTTTATTTGTCCTCTACATCCGGGTATGTTTAACTATTATAGCTACCTGTTTTAAATATAGATAATTGTACTATTCTTCATTTTCTATATATTTGTGTGTTTTCTACGTTTGGATAGTTGATATATTCATTTCTTTCTTTTTATTAGTTATTGAAATTGTTGCAAAATTTGTGGCCCTTCTTTACAATGCCCACCGGTAGGTTATTTTCTATTTACAAAAAAATTTGGAAACTTTATATATTTTATCGTCACTAACGTTTATCTAACACGTTTTAAAAATAAATTTTGAAGAATCTAGAAATAACGCTGGGAAAAAAAGTTGGTAAGCTTGTCAGTCGGAGGAGAAGAAGGAAGAAAGACGTCGAAAGATAAGAAAAACGTATGCAAAATGAAAAGAAAATAGAAACAAGCAAAATCAAATAGAAACAAAATTCCAGCATAGTTTACCTTGTACTCGAAGAGATGATGGAATTATTTCTATAAGAGAAATTGGATCTTCTTCAAATTCTCATACCTTAGACAATACTACGAATAGAAACACATGTTCTATCTAGGCTGTTCACTTCCGACTTGGACAATATTATAGCTGCTCCAAGATTTACAACTTCTTTAAGACAAATATTGAAAACTACATTCCTGGAGCCAGATCAGTTGCCATCAATTATTTCGTGTCGATATTGTGGAGCAAAAAGAATTTATCATGAGCCCAACGGCTTCTGCTGTGCCGACGGCACAATATCATTGAGTTGTAACCAACTTTCCGACGACCTTTACCAACTGTTTACTTCTGATTCAACTGTGTCTGTAAATTTTTGTACCTATGCACGTACGTACAATAGCAAATTCGCTTTCACATCGTTTGGGGTTAAATTTGACATGGATCTATGTAGAAGAAACAGACGGATTTACACGTTTAGAGTTCAGGGACAGATATATCATTACATTAACAACTTAATATCTGAAAATGGACACCCTTCATATTTACAATTATATTTCTACGATACTGAACATGAATTAGAAAACCGTATAGACGATGCAGAAAGATTAAATGCCTCGATCATTGCTCAGCTAATGATTATACTTGAAGATAATCCATACTCTCTCTTTTTCCGTACTTTCAACAACATTCCAAATGTTCAACATCATACAATTCGTATAAGAGCAGATGTCGATTTAGATCAACGTGTTTACAATGCTCCCTCAGTATCACAAGTTGCAGCAGTTTGGATAGAAACTGACACAAGTACTGAACAAAAAGGGCGTGATATTATTGTTTTCAAGAAAGCTGGTGGTAGTCATATTGTTCAATACTATTTTGGTTGTTACGATCCACTACAATATTCATTACTGTTTCCTCTAGGTGATCCTGGTTGGCATCAAGGAATAAAAAAAATTGAAAAAGGTACAGTATCAGTAAGCAATCAAACATTAAAATCATGTCATATTCAATATTCAAATAGCGCAGAAGAATTTCTCCAGAATGAACAACAAGGTAATAATTCGTTCATATCTATTTAATCGTATATTCTAATATCATATAATTTTCCTAAATTCTATCTTATATTATTTTTAGTTTTGGAGAAAAAGAAGAAAGCATCAGCAGTTTCTTGCCGTGAATATTACTGTTTCAAACTGCAAATGAGAGATACACAGATCAATTTTGTTACTATCTGGCCGTTTACTACAACAATTTGTTGTTGACATGTACATTAAAATTGAAACATCAAGACTAGATTATTTTCGTTCAAAACAACATGAAATAAGATCAGATGTATATCAGGGTATTGTAGATAGTATTTCAATTGGAGAAACTAGCGCTTCCAAAATTGAAAAACGCATTATCCTACCTTCATCTTTTATTGGAGGTCCAAGAGATATGCGCAAGAGATATATGGAAGCAATGACTTTGGTCCAACGTTTCGGCAAACCTGAAATTTTCCTAATTATGACATGCAACCCAATCTGGAATGAAATCTTAGAACATCTACATCCACATGAATAAGTTCAAAATCGCCCTGATTTAGTTGCGAGAATTTTTAGAGCAAAATTAGAAGATCTAAAAGTTGATTTATTCAAGCAACAAATTTTTAGCAAAATTGCAGCATACGTTTATACCATTGAACATAAAAAAAGAGGTCTACCACATGTTCATTTCTTAATTATACTTCAGGGAGATTGGAGAATTTATGCCCCTGAAACTTTTGACGAAATTGTTTCGGCAGAAATATCTGATAAGATAAAAAATTTACACTTGTATAACGGCGTTGTTAGGCATATGATGCATAGTCCTTGTAGAATTTTGAATCCAGCTAATGTATGTATAAAAAAAACTGGCATTTGTAAGAGCCAATACCCCAAAGATTTTGCACTTACAACCACTGTTGGAATAGATTGTTTTCCGTTGTATAAGCGTCGTGACAGTGGAATCACTGCTAAAATTAGACGTCAAAAATTAGACAACCGTTGGGTTGTGCCATACAATCCATACTTTCTTTCTAAATATAACTGTCATATTAATGTTGAGATCTATTCTACAATTAAAGCTGTTAAATACTTATATAAATATATTTATAAAGGATATGATCGGATTCCTTTCAATATTATCAATGAAGAAAATAACGAATAGATCGATGAAATTGAACAATTTTAATCAGGCCGGTGGAATACTCCCCCTGAGGCAATATGGAGGATATACAGTTTTACACTTAATGAAATGTATCCATCAGTCTATAGTTTACATCTACATCTTGAGAATCAACATTTAGTATCTTTTCGTGCACATCAAAATCTAAATACTGTTTTAAACTCTTGCTTCTCGAATAGGTCAATGTTAACAGAGTTTTTCCATAGGAACCAAATTGATGAGAGTGCACGAAATTTGTTGTATAAAGAGTTTCCTGAAAAATTTGTTTGGAATTCTGAACACAAAATTTGGACTGCAAGGAAGAAAAAAACTGTTATAGGTCGAATTGTTACAGCTAACCCATTTGAAGGGGAAAGATATTACTTGCGAATACTATTAAATCATATTAGAGGACCAACATCATTCGAAAAATTAAAGACAGTTAATAGTGTTGTGTTACCAATATATCGTGAAATAGCTACTTCACATGACTTGTTAGATAAAGATAGTAGTTTAGAAAATTGTTTAGAAAAGGCTTGTCTATATCAAATACCAAGTAGTTTAAGACGTCTTTTCTCAACAATTTTGGTGTACTGTAATCCTACAAATCCGAAGGAACTTTGGGAACGATTTGAAAAAGAAATGTCTATAGATTTCCTTACAACAAACGTGTCACTGTCAACTGTTAGGAGAATGGTCCTACAAAGTATTGCTTCCACACTTGAATCTATGGGAAAATATCTAAACATGTATCATTTTGTCCCTCCTGATATATTTTATGAGCATGATGAATTTTTTAATACAGAAATTGAGGATGAACGAACTATCATAATTCCAGAAGAAAATTTACTTGTATCAAATTTCTTAAATTTTGAACAAAAAAAAGCATACAATTTGATAATACAAACCTTACTATCAAATGAATCTGGTACATTTTTCATCGAAGGTCCTGTTGGTACTGGTAAACATTTTATGTACAAAGCACTTCTAGCTACAGTTAGATCAAAAAATCTAATAGCACTTGCTACTGCATCGTCTGGTGTTGCTGCATCGATCTTACCTGGAGGGCGAACAGCACATTCAAGATTTAAGATTCCATTAAATGTAGATAAAAATAGCACTTGTAACGTCACCAAACAAGGAAGTCTTGCTAAATTATTACGTCTTGCAAAATTGATTATATGGGATGAAGCCCCTATGTCTACAAAATATTCTATAGAAGTATTGGATAAAATGTTGCGAGACATCAACGATATAGATATCCCTTTTGGTGGCAAAGTTATTATTTTTGGTGGAGACTTTCGCCAGGTATTACCTGTAATTCGTAATAGTACAAAAGAACAACAGATCGATGGAAGCTTGGCTTCCTCTTACTTATGGTCTTTCCTACAAAAAATTAAATTAACAGAAAACATGAGAGCCAGATTATAGCCAACTTTCTCACGTTATCTGATTCAAGTGGGCAATGGCAATCTTCCGATAACTGTTGATGAAAATATCAAGATTTCAGGAGAAATGCTTGTTTCTTATAACAATGATGTTGAATCTCTAAATTCTTTATTAGCTGCTATTTATGGGAACATCTCCAACTACTCCAACAACTTACATGAGATGGCAAATCGAGCTATTTTAATTCTAAAAAATCAATCAGTTGATGAAATAAATGCTTTTCTCATTGATAAATTTCCCGGCGATATAGTTCGATATTATAGTTTTGACGAAACTGTTGATATATCTGAACAGGGCATTATGGAAGCTTTTTAAAATACATTAACACCAAATGGATTGCCACCTCATGAATTATTACTTTAAAAAAATTGTCTTATAATGTTGATCAGAAATATTAATCTTTCAGAGGGTTTATGCAACGAAACATGGCTTATTTGTTGTAACTTTAGCCGTAATATGATTGACGCATAGATTTCATCTGGCCATTACAGTGGTAAAAAGGTTTTTATACCTAGAATACCATTTTTACCTGAAACAAATGAAACTAATGGCTTCCCATTTAAAAGAACACAATTTCCTATTAGACTTAGTTTTGCAATGACAATCAACAAATCGCAAGGACAAACATTAAATTCTGTCGGAATATATTTACCGGAACCTGTCTTCTCCCATAGGCAATTATATGTCGCGCTATCAAGAGCTAAAACTACTAAATCAGTTAAATTACTTATAAGACCAACAACAAATTCTGTTTCCGAAAGGAATTATACAAAAAATATTGTATATAGTAATTTCTTGAGCTTAGTAGATTCATTGTGATGTAATGTAAGTATTTGAATTCTTTTAACATTATTAGTACTGATAAAGTTGTTTAATTGTTTCATTAATATTGTTGATTTGTTGTTATGTATTTCTCTATTTTCTGAGTTTTATTTGCAGTAAACTTGAGGACCATCTTTACATCGGTAAAAGACATCGGTCCAACCACAAAAAATTGAAAAATAAAGATGATTGTCGCCGAAAAATCACCAAAGTGTCAAACGCAATATTCCCCTACAAAATATCAAAATTTGCTGCTTATAGATGTTGAGGTATTAAAGAAATTTCTTTATCTACATATCATCATTTTTTTTCTCATTCATAATTGAAGAAATGAATATTTGTTTTATTTTTTTACAGGGAAATCGCGTACAGGCAGTTATTTTTGGGAGAGATATTGATTTACATGACGACACGCATTAAATATACCGTTCTTATTACATTAGCAATGCCTTTCTGAAGCCATTGGATCCAAGGCATAAAATGGAAGCGTATGAATTCCAGTGGATAATTAACTCTAGAACTATTGTTGAAAACATTCAGGATGACAATGCACCGATTAGAGCACCAGATTACAATATCATTCATTTTCCCGAACTTCATCTGTACAAAGACATAGATGAAGAAATAGGTAACTATCATATAAATATGTCTCTATCTTTAAGTGTTTCTTTCTTATTACAAAAGAATAATAAACATTTTGTAAATTAGATATTTTGGCTATAGTAATTGATATGAACATGGCAAGAGAAGTGAACACGAGTAACGGGAAATCACTGGTACAAGATATATATATGCTTGATCAAAGGTATTAATATATATAATCTGAGATTCATCAATTTCCCACTTTAATATCCTATGATAATTTTATTCTTGTGAATTTAACATTATTGCTCATTTTGGTAGTCAAAACGTTTTACGTTTGTCAATGTGGAATCACTTTGTGAACGACGAGTGCCATCAAATATATAACATTCTTATGAACAAGCCAATTCTTCTTGGAACAAGAATCAAAGTCTCTTCCTATAATGGTACTTCTTCTTAATTAATAATAACACTTTTATTTATTATTTTTCATGTATTTCTATATTTATTCATATATATTTTGAATGTAGGCTTATCCTTATCGTAAAGACCAACAAACATTTTTACTGTTGAGCCTTTTCTCGCATCTGCTGTTCCATTACGTGCATGGTAAATTGCGTACTTAAAATAAGTTATTACATTTATTATTTAGATGCAATATACATTTTATATTTTCTTCTATCCATTTATTATCACATGTATCTAATATGTATTTTCTTGGCTTCCAATCTTTTGGTTTAATTATTAATCCAAATTTCCAAGGCAACAGAAAATAAAACACTGGTTGAGGAAATAATTGCGAACAATTTTAATAGGCCAGACGCGTCAACTTTAGCCATTTCTGCTGATCCATTAATAAAAATTTCTGAAATTGATGAAGCCTTGAAATCTATGCCATTAATGTGACGGTATAATTTTATTATCTAAAATCATATTTCCTATTTCTTATAAATAATTTTTCTTATCAAAATTTTCCTTTACTATCTTCTTTTGAATATGAAGATTAGAGGTTGGATGGGACGAAATGGAGATGGAGGATGAGAACTTCTTAACTGTGCGTTGTGGTTTATGAACAGTGCATATTTTATTAATTCATTTAGTTGTTTCGTTTTAGTACAGTGATCCATATTTTTTACTGATTTTTTTTTCATGCTCCTATTCTTGTCATTTACATTTCGGAATGGAGATTGGAGGTTGGTTGGGATGAAATGGAAATGGAGAAAGAGAATTTCTTAATGATGCGTTGTGAATTTGAAACAGTGCGTGCAATTACATTTAAAACATTTGTTGTTTGTTAGGTTCAATTAGTGTATTAAGATCTAAGTTTTATTGGTACATTTAATTCTCAATTCTAATGCATTGATTATCAATCCTGCTTAGAGTAAAATTTATGATATATGATTGTGTCTTGTGGTTTTCAAACATTGCATATGATTAAATTTAGACTTCCCATTGTTTGTTATGGTTCAATTAATGTGGTGGTACTGAACTTTTATTAATTCATTTAATTCTTTAGTTTTCGTGCAGCAATGCATATTTTTGACTGAAAATTTTTTTTTGCACTCCTATTTTTTTAATGTTACTTTTCCAATATGAAAATTAGAGGTTGGTTGGGATAAAATGGAAATAGAAAATAATAACTTGTTAATTGTGCCTTCTGAGTTTGGAACAGTGAGTGCAGTTACATCTAAAATGTTTATTCTTTGTTAAGGTCAGTCAGTGTACTAAGATCTAACTTATATTCGTGCATTTAGTTTCCAATTCTAATGCAATGATTAGTAATCCTGGTTAGAGTAAAATTTTTTTAGGATAAAATTAAGATAAAATACAAGAGTTTGTAATTTCTGTGTTATGGATTTGCAATACTGCATGTGGTTAAATGTATAATGTCCATTGTTTACCGCGTTTCGTTGATATGGTAATATTTAGCTTTTATTGCCATATTTATTTCCCTTATTCTAATGCAGCAGTCGACATTCTCGGTTAGAGAGAGATTTATGATGTCTGATCTATATCAGCCATTTTATTATTTATCATGTGGAAACTGGAGCAAAACTACTAGGTACGAGAAAGATGAATAGGTCTTATGTTATAATTGCAAAGAACTAACAACTGCACAACCAAGGTAAATATTTTTGTTCATATTTTCAAATAAACAATTTCTACATTCTAATTACAGTATCTTATTTGCTAATATCATTAATGAATTAATTATTATTCCTAGATGTCGAGTCTATTTAGAGGCCTTTGATGATAGCGACTCAACCGCAGTGATCGCATTTGGATTTACAGTAGAACATATATTTGATTGCACAACAACAGAACTTGTGCAACACGTAGATAAGGTAACATTTATACTTTTAACCAAATTTAAGGAATGCAATTAATTCTTTTATATATGTTTTTATCATTACAGGAGGACCTCTCGTATATGGAAAATCTTGCAAATACAATGCAACAAAAAGAGTGGATGATCGTTTTGGCCGCATCTATGAATGAATTTGGGAAATTGCGGAAAAATAAACTTAATGTTGTATCTGTTAATGACGTGACTCAAACAACTGAATATATATTTTACAAATTCCCTTCCGGAGTTCATGTATGTGCACTTATCAAAACTTTCATATTGTATTTAGGAGTGACCCTTTTCTAATCATATTTGTCAATTTTCTCAATTTTATTCCTCTTTTTGTCTTCCTATTTCTTAATGACAACTTTGAATATATTTTCTATTATACTTTAAAAAATTATGTCTAAATGCCAAAATGAGAAAAAAAAAAATAATCCCCGTAGATGGTGATAATCCAATAGCCGAAAGCATCACTAACTTATGGTCTAACGTCAGTAGCATGGGACACATGGAATGACGTTTGAATAAGCAAGGACCACCTTCCAAGGCTAAGTGAATCATCAATCTCAGATATAAAACGACGCCGTTCTTTTGCGCAAACTTGTCTAACACTTGCCAACGCATTTAAAGAGGAAGACTGTTTTAATTAATCACGTAGCCGACAAATTTTACGAATATCACTGCTTCCTTCTTTCACCCAAACCTAGGCGACACATTTCGCGAATCCAGGCGACAACTTCCGTGATTTGCTCAGGCTGGGTCTGTCGATTGCAGTTATTTAGCCCTCCTAGAGTGAAACAAATGATGAAAATGGCTGCTTTAGATTTCGTTTGCGGAGCTTGCAAATTTCTAAGAAGAAAATGTGTTAAGGAATGCCTTTATGCTCCTTATTTCAGCCATAAACATGGAGTAACCAACTTCTCCACCATTCATAAAGTTTTCGGTGCAAGTAATGTATCGAAACTTTTTTCTAATCTGGCAGTGAGTGATCGTTCTGAAGCAGTTGCCACAATTTCGTATGAAGCACATGCTCGGCTTGAAAATCCTGTTTATGGTATATTTTCGCTCTCCAGCATCAGGTCTTCACCCTTACACTTCCTATTTTATTTATAATGATTACAAAATTAATTTCAAGTAAGTCCTAATTAATAAATTATTTGTTACTTTGTTTTTTACAGGTTCTAAATCTATAAACTCAACTTGCATCTCTGAAGGAATCACAGGCCGCCGGAAATTTTTTTTATGGTTCTGTCAATACAAACCCTAATGAAAACTGTTATGGAAGACTTTCTCAGCCAAATGATGCCGGAAGTTGGTTTCAATTATAAATTAGCAATTACATGATGCCACAATTCAGTACAAACAATATCTCCAACAATGTCTCAACAATTATGTATGATAAGAATTTGTTGATGGAAGACTATTTTGGGAATTATCAAAGCTTATTCAACCTTGAGGAAAATGCTTTACATACCTCTTTTGGAAATTACGAAATTTCACTCAACCCTGAAGAAAATGCGTTTGATGCTTCGTATTTATTTTAGTTATAACGTTTTTTATTTGATGTTATTGTAATTTGAACTTATAATGTGAACCTATATTTTGTTAGAACTTTCATATTTAAAGCTGTAAATTTTTATACAATTGAAGTTCTAATTTGTGCTTTCGAAATTTTGACTTATAATATGTTGTCGTTTTGCACATTTCTCTTTTATTACATCTTTTCTTTTCCCAATCTCTGTGTTGTTTATATTTAGAAAGTTGTAGAAAGTTCCAAACAATAAATTTTTTTTAAACATATTTTAAAACCATTGGTAACAAATTTTGAATCAAAAATATAAATGATATTTTCTTCAACATTTATTTTTTATTAAAACAAGAGATATTGGTTTACAAACTTAACCTATACATAATCAATTTTAGAAAATACAAAATGCGTACATATTGGTTTGGTTCTAATTTTATAAATTTGTTCATTCCATTCTTTATTTAAAAATAAATTTAAGAAATTTTATCGATTTAAATTGTCATTTTCTAATTTAA
Organism: Cyclocarya paliurus; assembly: GCA_029856935.1. Lineage (NCBI taxonomy): Eukaryota > Viridiplantae > Streptophyta > Magnoliopsida > Fagales > Juglandaceae > Cyclocarya > Cyclocarya paliurus. Next base: position 29,982,713 of record CM056955.1, on the reverse strand, counting down.
TGTAAATTGCAAAGTAGTGAAATTTTGATATTTTTTCAATCAGGCACACGTGCAATGTACGTGTCTGCCCTTACTAGTGTCTGCCCTTACTAGTGTGTGTATATATATATATATATATATCAAGCATTCAACAAGGAATAGTTGGAATCTAAAGCAGCGTGGCGTACTGTACTTGTCTTCTAATTCGTATTATATCTGACGTTTTGTGACCACTTCTACATAGCCTATATATGTTTTTCACGTTCCAACGTAGGCCTCGGCACTAGGCAGGCACACCTAGCTTACGTAGTACATGGAAGGTTGACAGCGGCCTATTTAGAGCGCTTCCCACACTCCACAAATTTTTTTTTATAATTTAGCTTAGAAATAGATTTCTTAATTTTTTTTTTAAAATTTTACTCATCTTTAAAAAATCTCCTACGTTCACTTCTTATTATTTCTCTATTCTATTAAAATAATATTTTTTTATTATTTGTTTACTAATTTTTTCTCTCATTTTCATTTACAAACTTAATTACTCAATATTTTTTTCTTATATTTTGAACTATTACTCAAATGAATATTTAAAACAAAAATTTAAATTATTTTTTTGTGGATATAATAATATTTTTAAAATTAATTTTTTTTTATATTTTTGAAATTAGTTAAATTATTTTTAAAATTATTATTTAAAACTATAATTAATATGGGTATGAGAGAAATTGTAAATGATTGGAAGAATTTATTTTATATATTAGAATAAAATATTGATAAAAAATAATTTAGAGGATGAATAGTAATTTTTTATATTTAGAGAACTACTGTTCATATCCTAAATATTTTTTCTAAAATAGGAATTAGGATGTAGAGAATATTTTGATCAAAATCTTAAAATAAATCTCAAATTATAGAGATAGTGATGGTTTGGGGTATGGGATGTGACCATGTGAGTGCTCTTAACATTTAATGTGGTCCTGGACAAGTGGAGAACGGTTTTCCAACCTCAAAAACAAAACCAACCGCTGCGTTAGATATTAAACAATATATATATATATATATATATATATATATATATATATATATATATATATTTATATGTACACACTACAATAAATTCGGCTTGTAGGAACCAAACTTTTTAAGGATATTGAATTAAATTTCATTCCAAAATATGGAAGCCATTTTTAACCCGTTCAAACTACAGTTTTTGGGACGAAAGTATGCGTTCCAAAAGAGAAACGCGTTCGAGCGTAAGGTAATTGGTTCGAACGTTAATCTATTTACCTTTGAATGTTGAGATAAGGGTTCGAGCAATATTTGTGATGGGAAGTTTTATACAATTGTTGCGGGAGAGGGTTGCGCCTAGTTCAAACTAAAGACAGTTCGAACATATGTCTTTTGTTCGAACTAAATTTGAGATCGTTCGATAGTATAGAATTTTCGAATGTGGAGATGATAGTTTGAACGATATTTTTGTGTGAAATCTTGTTTGAATGTAAATGTTAAATTTGAACAGACTATTGTCTCAAGGAGGTCGGCTAGTGCTGTTGAGACGTGTTTTCGAGCATGACATTGCACCTGTTAGCAGTTTTGAATGCCCCGAAGATGGTGATAAAAAAGATACAAGGTATCTTTTGGGGAGTAAATGATGGGAAAGAAAAAATGAAATGGAAGGCTTGGAAGAAATTGTGTGTTCCTGTGAAGGAGGGGGATATAGGAGTAAGGGATATTTCGAAAGTGCAACGGTCTTTATTTTTATGAAGTTTGGTTGGCATTTATTAACCCATGATTCATTATGGGCTAGATTTTTCAGAGTGAAATATGTTAAAGGAGGGCATCTTGCTCTTTGTGAGGCACATGGATCGGCCTCTTCTTTTTGGAGGAAAATTTTGCAGTGTATGCCTGAACTTTTAAGCAAATCTAAGTGGAAGGTTAGAAAAGGAGATGTAAAATTGTGGTATGATAATTTTCTGGATTTGGGTCCTCTGTTTTCAAACATTCCAAAAGGTGAACATTCTCACATCAGATTAAAAGACTTGGTTATCAATAATGTGTGGGATGTGGGAAATTTACAAGGGCTTCTGGGTTTTAATAAAGCTGAAGAAGTGATGGAAAGAGTTGGAAATCTTAGAAGTTCCTTGGATATCCTTTTATGGCTTCCGAAAAAGAATGTTTGCTTTAATACAAAGTCAGCATGGGATGCTATTAGATTTAGAGCACCAAAGTTTGAATGGGCAAAGTGGGTTTGACACAAATGGTTACCAAAGAAAATTGCTATATGTATGTGGAAAGCAGCTTTTGAGTGTTTAAGTGTTGATGAAAAGGTAAGAAGGGTAGGAGTGTCTCTTGCTTGTGCATGTGATTGTTGCGATTTAAGGAAAACTGAAGATTTGGAGCATGTCTTGAATGAGGGAGAATTTGCTGCTGATGTATGGAGGAAGGTTTCGGTGGAGGTAGGTGTGCCATTCCTTAGCCACCAAAGCTGGAAAGAAAGTCCATATGTGGTTTAATAGAGCTTCCCGATACTCTCAATTGGAAACTTTGATGGGTTTGATTCCTTGTTTGGTAGTGCGAAGGTTGTGGAGAACGAGATGTGTGGCTAGAATGGAGGGGAAACTGGAGAGTAGTGCAGATGTTTGGCTGTCCATTAAGCATTGGGTGGGGGTTCTGAGTAAGAACATGTTTGTTATGGAGCATTTAAATGATGCTGATGTTTGGATATTGAACAATCTGGGAGTGCAAATTGCTAAAATAAAAAATAAAGCTATGCAAGTCGTGAGATAGCTAAAATTGAGACAAGGGCATTTGAAGCTCAATTTGGATGGGAGTAGCTTTGGGAGACCAGGGCCAGCTAGTGGTGGTTGTATCCTTAGAGATTGTAGAGGTTCTCTTATTTTTGGTTTTTCCAAATCTTTTGATTCTTGTTCTAATAATGAAGCTAAATTGTGAGTGGTGATGGAAGGAATAAGTATTTGTAAACAATTGGGCCATAATAGTATTGACATTGAATGCTATTTGAATATTGTAGTGAATTGGATAAGATCCCGTAAATGCACTTTATGGTATTTGTGAAATTTTTGAGAGCAGCTTACTGGCTTATTAGAGGGAGTAGATTTTTCTATACAGCATTTGTATAGGGAAGGGAATAAAGTGGCAGGTGCCATGGGGAGGAATAATTTGTTTACAAATAGTTTTCAGCTTCCTAGTGTTATCAAAGGTTTGTATAGATTGGATAAGATGGGTACCGCTTATATTAGGCATGTTTAGATGATTTTTTTTGTTGGTCTTAGTAGAGGTTTGGTTTCTTTTATTGTTTGTTTTGATGCATGGGGTTTTTTAATTGATATTTTGTAAATCCCAAGTGTCCTTTTGTTACTACGACATTCCTCCGCAAAAAGTGAGGGCTTGTTAATAAAATTGGTATGGGGCTTCTATGTGGGTGGCTTCCGGCTCTTCTTTAAAAAAAAAAAAAAACATTCAAACAGAGTTTTAAACTACTCGAAAGCTCCATATATTTTTTCGAACTGTGATGAACAACATTAAAATAACCATTGTTATAGAAATTTATTTAAGGCATCCAAAATTTTTAAAAATAACCATTATTTGAATTTATTAATTTTCATTTCTAAAAGATGAAATATCTACCTATATGGGTTTATTATTTTCAGTGTTTAATTAAAATAGATCATATATACATGTCCTCCTATAAGAGTAATATAATTAACTGGAAATATAAATTATTAGGTTCTTATGGCAAAAAACAATTTGAAAATAAAAATTTTGTTACTAGTATATTTTCTAGTTTAGGAGCCTACATGCAAGCATGCATGTATTCCCTGTTGAAAGTGCTACTGTATTTTTTATATGATACATATGAATTTTAAGATGCATATCAATTAGAACAACAAGTATGATAAATGAAAAAATAATCATAAATCTAAACAATAAATTTTGCAAATGATTATAATTATACTTGAAAAAAATGAAAGAAACATAAAATGTAAAATTATTGAATGCATAACAAATCAAATATTTATAACTCATTATATTGAAATCATAATAGGACATGTATTGCTCCGCTCGTTATAAGAGTAATTAAAGATGTACATAATAATAATAATAGTAATAATATATTTAATTTTCATATAAATACAAAAATATAATAATAATATTATTAATTCTTTTAGAAAACTACCTAAATAAAATCATCATTGGAATAATAAAATGTAAAAATAGACTATGAATTTGAAATTTAAAAAAGTATAATGTATTTTTTTCAAAGGAAAGTAAAAATAGTTTAAAAATAATAAACCGAAATGAAATAAAATAATATTATTTTTAATTTTTTTAGAAAACTACATGGATATAAAAATGAATATGAGAAATTAAAGACCAATTATAAACAAAAAATTCTACTCATCATTCTCGCACACCAGACACCACGCATTTTTTTATGTTTATTTTTTTCTCTTGTCAAATTTGTGGTATATAGATGATGAGTTGAAGAATTCAACTAGTTTAAGAAGAATAAAAAAAAATTAAAATATAAAAAAATATATATGTGAAGATGATGAGTAGCAAGACTCAATATAAACTGGTTCATAAATCGAAACCTAAAAATAATAATTAAATTTTATAAAATGAATATATTATTAGTCCTAGGTAGGAGCCTACGTGCAATTAACGCACAAATTCCTTGTTGAAAGTGCTACTGCATTTATGATATCGTAAATATGAATTTTAAAATGCACATCAATTAATAGAACAACACTCGGAAAAATGTAAAAATAGTCTATTAATTTGAAATTTAAAAAATATCTTTCTTGTTTTTAAATGAAAATAATATTAATTTATAAAATGTTTTTCGACATGATTCATTATTATGAAAAATAATACGAAGAAAATTGTTTTTTAAACAATATCTTAAAGTAATAAAACATTACTTTTTAGATTTAAAGACAATATTCTCATTTATGAACTTAAAAATAATATTTTTATTCTTTTCAAATTTGTAATTGCAATGTTAACATTAGAAAATAAAAATTTTTTCTTACCAAAATAAATTTTAAATGATAAAGAGTATTATTAATCCTTTTAATAATGGTTTAAAATGAAAATTTTATTAGTCCGATTATTATGATTTATTTTTATGAATTACTATGAGAACTAATATGAACATAATTTTTTCCAAGTAATAGTATATATATAGGATAAACACTATTATTTTTCAATCTAATAAGAAATATAAAAAAAATATCCTAAGTTGTTAATTTGTTCCATAAATGTTCAATAAAACAAATCTTCAATTTAGATTATTTGTAAGTTATTAATATTTCATTATTATTATTATTATTATTATTATTATCATATTCTGATTAATAGTAGAATAATAGAAAATTTAATTATATTTTTAACGATGAATCAGAGGACAAAAACGTAGATGTAAAAATAAAAAAATGTTACAATAAAAGAGGAGATATATAAAATACAAGTAATAGTTGAGATAATAATGAGGAATAACAAATAAATAATATAAGATAATTGTGTGGTCTTGCCCAAGACATATTAGCCCAGCACGCCCAGGAAAAAAAAAAGCGCCGAACGGTGCATTTTGCTGGTTGCCCTAAGCTTCTCGTCTTCTTCCTTAGCCTCTGCCCAACGTCTCACTCTCTTTCTCTCTTACCGTCTACCTCTCTCTCTCTCTCTCTCTCTCTCTCTCCAACACACTCTGTCGGGCGCAACTAGAAGGCTTGCTGGTCACGATTGTGTAGGAGTGCTTTGGTGCAAAACAGAGGTTGGTTGTCTCTGGGCCTTGCGTGGAATGAAGGGTACTAGTCGTGGAGGGACTTGCACTGGTTTTTTACTAGGTTGGTTGGCACCGATTTACTTTAATTAGGGTTTAGGAAGTAAGAGCGTCTTGGCTAGATAGTGCTCAGTTTGGTCATTGGTGGTGGAACTAGTTGAGGCCGGAGGTGTGGCTGTGGGCTATGACTACTGATTGGACTTAGAGAAAGCTCTCAGTGTAGGAGATTGTGATTGACCCTAGCGACATTGTGTTGCCAGTATCGTATCCTTGTTCGTTCGACCCGGATGTACACGCGGCAATAGCCACACCCAACCTCATGCCAGTAAGCTCATCTCTCTCTCTCTCTCTATTGCCCTCTCTATTTCTCTCTCACATCTCTATATTTCTTTTCCGTCGCCACCCATGCTGCCGCCTTCGCACCCTCGGTGCTGTCGATCTGCTGCAAATCCGTAAGTCTCTCTCTCTCTCTCTCTCTCACACACACAGTTGCCCCTTGGAATAGGCTTAATCCTCTCCCAAGGGCCCACTGGTTATTATTGTGGGCTTGGGCCATGGCCTGGTTTAGTAAGCTAGTGAATATCAGGCCTAACCCTAGGCAAGTTTAATCTAAATATAGCTATATTTATAGGGGTTAGGTACGATTATGAACTCATCTAAATATTTGGCTAGAGAAATTATATTATCATTGGTTGACTTAGGCATCAGAGGTGTCCCATCGAATCCCCCAAGCCTATTCACTCTTTGGTTACAGGTGATCATGTGTGTGAAACACGTTCGTAATAGTTGGAGTCGTCTGTAGGATCACTTTATCCTACAATCAGCGTGCTTTTCACATACCAGCCACAACACGATCTTAGGCAACTAAAGATCAGGAAGTGACGTCACGAAATATGGAGGGATGGTTTGCAGAAATGGAGGAAGTGGTAAGGAAGGTTACCACTGAAGTGGAGTCCGTGCAATAGGAGAATGAGACCCTCAGGGCAAACAACGGGCCATCGGGAGAAGACACGACGCCTTGTTAGGTCGATCGGGTTGAGATGGAAGGTCACAGTGCTGGTGAAGATAGGCCACCTCTGGACAATGAGGAGACAAAAAAGATGCATCAGGACTTGAGCAGCGTGATGGAAAAATATGAAAAGATGACTAAGAAGATAGGGACCTCTTCCTCGATCGATCAACTACTGACCAGCACCAATCTACCATACAACGTGGAGATCATGGCAGTACCATTGTCGCCAAAGTTCAAGGTTTTGTTGGTAGATATTTATGACGGATCCAAGGACCTAGTGGAGCATCTGAAAACTTTTAAGGCTCACATGACACTCCATGGATTTCTGGGAGAGATTGTGTGAAGGGCTTTTCCCTTAACTTTGAAAGGAACAACTCGAGGATGGTTCAGAGCATTGCAGCAGGGATCCATAGACAGTTTTGAGGAGCTGGGTAGGCAGTTCATAACCCAATTTATGGCTAGTCAAAGGTGAAGAAGGCCTGCAGCATACTTGTTAACTGTGAAGCAAATGGAGGATGAGAACCTGAAAGCATACTTGGCACGGTTCAATAATGAGAGGATGATAGTTGACAATCAAGACAAAAAAATCATGTTAGCTGCTCTACTCGAGGGCAGTTGGCCTAGAAGTCCTTTTATGGCCGAGTTAGCGAGAAAGACCCCCTTCACTTTATGAGAATTTATGGACTGGGCAAATGATTTTGTTAATGCCAAGGATACGCAAATCGCCTTAACTGCTAGATCAGAATGAAAGAAAAGCACGCACCAAATGGAGGTCCTAAGAGGGATCGAGAAGGAGAACAAAAGGCAAGGAGAGGCCAGCACGAAGCAACGCAGGATGTACATATGGGGCGATATGGCAGCAATCATGTGCACTACTCTAGTGTGCATAATCAAGATAAGGCAAGGGAGACTAGGTGTAATGAGGATCATGGGCAATAGACCCAAAAGTATTGCACGTATCATAAGGCAAACGGTCACAGAATTGAAGATTGCCACATGTTGAAACAAAAGATGGAAGAGATGAGGGGCAATGGTGAGTTGGAGTGTATTGTTGCTAGAAACACTTCCCCACCATGGCATTTTGGTGACAGGAGACCACAAGAACTGCGAGATCAGCGTCCTAAGCAAGGAGTAGATCGAAGACATCCACCATTAGTTGAGATATGTACCATAGTCGGAGGGTATACTGAAGGTGGTTCGACCTCCTTTGGTAGGAAGGCTTAAGCCAGATGGGCAAGGTACAAGGAGGTGTACAGTGTAGACAGACCTGTTAAGCAACCTCGGTATAATCCTTTCCCACGATATGTTTCGACAATAATGATTGTCGAGGAGTGGTTGACCTACACGATGACGCATTGATAGTAACGATGTTGGTGGCAAATTACACCACACAAAGAATACTAATCAATAACGGGAGTTCAACAGACATCCTATTTTGGGATGCCTTCATGAGGATGGGAATAAGTGTAGACTAACTTCGTCTAGTGCCGACGAGTTTGAAAGGGTTCAAGGGAGAAGCAGTCCAACCTATGGTGTCCATCATGCTACCAGTGTTAGTGGGGACAAATCCTTATCTCGCCACCACCGTTAAAGAGTTCTTGGCTGTGAAGACACAACCGGCGTATAATGCTATCATCGGTCGACCAATGCTAAATGCTTTGAAGGTGATCATCTCCATTTATCACATAAAAATGAACTTCCCCACAAATGTGGGAATCGGGGAAGTACATGGCGAGTAAGTGCTCACTTGACAGTGCTATGTCCAGGAGCTCAGGTAAGGAGTGAAAGACGTGAATGCGGTTGAGTCTCAGGAGGGTGCCGTGGTGACCCTCCTGCCGCCACCACCTGAAGTATTCATAACGGAGGCAAAAACAAGGGATGAAGACACCCTGAAACAAGGAGAGGTAGATGAGCCCTTGGAGCTTATCAACTATGACCTGGCTTAGCCAGAGAACCATGATAAGATTGGGACCAAAATTGCTAAAGAAGAAAGGTGACAATTAACATAGCTCCTCCTTGAATAGAAAGACATCTTTGCATGGAGCCATAAAGACATGTCAAGAATTGATGGAGAAGTAATAGAAGACCTGTTGAATATCAGCTTGAATGCACGACCTATCAAGCAAAAAAAGAGGAACTTTAACTCTGAGAAGTACAAGGCAATTGCAGAAGAAGTGGATCAGTTTTTGGCAGTGGGATTCATCAGGGATACTCAATATCCTGAGTGGTTGTCGAATGTGGTGTTGGTAAAAGAATCCAACGGGAATTGGTGGATGTGTGTAGACTTCACAGACCTCAACAAGGCCTGTCCAAATGACAGCTTTCCTCTCCCTCGGATAGACTCGATAGTTGACCCCACGGCAGGTCATAAGGTGTTGAGTTTCATGGATGCCTATTCGGGATATAACCAAATCAAGATGGGTCAGTCTGACCAAAATAGAACGGCTTTCATAACCGATTAGGGACTATACTGCTACAAAATTATGCCTTTTGGGCTGAAGAATGCGGGGGCAACATACCAGAGGCTAGTAAACAATATGTTCAAACATCAAATAGGCCAAAATATGGAGGTGTACATGGATGACCTCTTGGTAAAAAATATGGAGTTCAGGCGGCACCTAGAGGATTTGAGGGAAGCTTTCGGCATGTTACGCCGGTACAAAATAAGCTTAATCCGATCAAATGTGCGTTCGGTGTGCAATTGGTAAGTTCATGGGATTTATGGTGTTAGAGAGGGGCATTGAGGCAAATCCTGAGAAGCAACTGGAAATCATGGAGATGAAGTCGCGCATGAACTTGAACGAGGTCCAAAAGTTAGCGGGGAGAGTAGCGGCTCTCAACATATTTGTATCCTGAGCAACAGATAAGTGCCTCCCTTTCTTTCAAGTACTAAAGAAGGCCCAGGACTGGGATTCCTAGTGTGAGGAGGCGTTCAAGCAAAGGAAAGAATATCTAACTCACCCGCTGCTGGTTAGCCAAGCCAATCAGGGGTAACCTTTGTCATTGTACTTAGTCGCTACCCTGGATGAAATATCAACCGCTTTAGCTCAACTAATGGTATTTAATCCTGTTTTCTTGAAAATTACACTAGTCGCGATTAAGCATCTCTACTTTCGCTCAACTAATGGTATTTAATCCTAGAGCTTTAATCACAAATCACCTCTTGCTCTCATTGTGATTCAATAGATCGAACAATAGTTAACTAGAAAATTACAAGCATTAAGAACAAAGAATAAATACTCAATTATAGAAATATTGAAAATGAAATAACTTGGAATATAAACTGTGTTTAGTGCTAGGCTACATCAAAGCTCTAGAAAATAGAATTAGTTCATTATAAAATTAAAAAGAAAAAGAATAAAATTGGTGTTCTTTATTGAAATTGGTTGATGAAGCCTTTGGCTCTTGCCTAAGGCTATAAGATAAATGTGGCTACAATCTAGCCTAAAAATCTGAAAAATAATTTCTAAAAATAGATGTTAACATGAAAGAAAATATCCCAAGAATAAGTCTTCTCGTCTTTGGGCAAGAGAAATCTCTTTGCTGCCCACAAGACAAGGTTCCTTGCCCAAATCTCATCGACTCTCTTCAGATCTCGCTGCATCTCATGATCTGGATCCGTATTTTCTTCTTTTGTACCAAAATGCTCTCATTTTGCACTAAATTTTCTCATTCCTTCAAATCCAAGAAAATAAATAAAAATATGTAGAAATAAATCAAAATCAATAGTATTAGAGGAGAAATGACACTTTTCATAAATAAAAGAGTGATAGAAATCATATAAAAATAGCACTTATCAAATACCCTCATACCTAAGCTTTGCTCGCCCTAGAGCAAAGATGAAAAGAAAAGACAATTAAAATAAGCATTGGTCTGATTCACAAAATTTATTGCCTCAAGATTGTCTAAAGTCTATAATTTAAAAGAATTATTCAAGATCAATCAAGTCCAAAAGTTAATTCAAAACTCAATTCCACCGCATTATCCATCTCACATTCATGCATACCCATCATTCTCACTTCATTATTAGCTCCTCGGATAGTTTTATCCAGACAAGTAAATCAATAATGGATCTTTAAAAATTTTATAGGCTTGCTTTTCAAATCACTCTCCACTAATATATAACAGAAACTATCACTCGCATCACATATTTTACTCTAAAAATATTCTCAATGGCTACTATTGGATAATATGGGTTAGGAAAAAAATAATTGGGAGACAATTATTTTAAGTAAAAATTAAAATATTAATTAATATATGGAGTGTATTTGCAAAATCTATATAAAAAATTATTATTAAAATATATAATATTATATTATTATTTTAACTTTTGGATGGATAGTCTAATATGGATTAACCTCTGCAATGGTTTTGGCTTTAGCCAAAACATAACTTTTAGTCAAATTTTAGACTTGCCAATGGTTATACCATTGCCAAACATCTTAGGCATCGGAGGTGTCCCATCAAACCCTCCCAATCTCTTCACTTTTTTTGTTGTAGGTGATCGCGTGTGTGAAACTGTAAAACTGTAAAACTTGTCTGCAACACTCTCTGTCGAAGTTCGAGAGGTTCAATCTGATGTTATGGACACGACAACTTGCTTGTGTGATACCCTGTATTTTAGTGTATTTTAATTGAAGGAGTATTTTAATTAATTCAAATAGTGGTTCTCTTGTTTTAAATTTATTGGATTTCTCGTTAGTTTATTTTTATGATTTTTATGTTGTGAAATTTATTTTAATATGCTTTCTTAATATTAATTATTGTTTTGCATTTGAATTACTCTTTAATTTAAATTCTTTTATTTGTGGGCTTTAAAATTATTGTGTTGTTGGATTTTTATTTTTAGAAAACTCTTACTGCAGCCGCTTGTGTAATCGCGGGGCAAACGGGTCTGACGTGGACAAAATAAAAACGCACTGTTTCAATGAGTTTAGTTCCTTTTCGAAATTTCCCCAGATCTACCCTACCTCCTTCAGTTGCCCTCCATCTCTTTTTTCTCTCCCTCGAAAACAATTTCCATTTCGCCGTCGCCAAGACTCTTAGTGTTTCTCTCCCTCGAAAATGAAGACCTTTTTCCCCAAGGCAAATAAACAAGTGCTGGTTCCCCAAAACGAAGAAAACAGAAGCAGCCAAAGTCACGTGCGAAGATATCACACTCACTGAAACAATCTCTGGCGACAACTGGTTTGGCTTTGTTAGGTTTTTATGGTGTGCCTCTGGTTAGAGTGTTTAGAGACTTACCGTCGGGTTTTTGTTTTTGTTTTTGTTTGGAGCAGTAGATGACTGAACGATTGGGGGGACCAGTTGAGAGATGAAATGGGTCGGATTTTGTCACCGGATGGAGGGAGGTAGCGTCTCTAGACTTACTTGTTATGGTACTGTTCATTTCATACGTTTCTTAAAGTGATAGGGTTTTTTTGCATGTAAATTAGAGCAAAGATGTTTGCTTGGTTTGCTTTCAAATGGTGAGTTTACTTTTAAACCATTACACAGTTTTTTTAACCTATAGCTTGACTGGGTACGTGCTTAGCATGAAATAGAAATGTTTACTGGGTAATCCCTAAATTGATTGAAAAAATAGTTCATATTTTTCTTTAAATTTTTTTGGGGCCTTCTGGTTGTTTATGGATTCTGGGCATATGTGCTTGCATAACTGGTTTGAGAAATTGGTTTTACTGTCATTTAGTTGTGTTGGTAGGTAAATAAACTTTACATTATTTAATAGAAAAGGGATACAGTTTGATTTTTCAGTACTCAATTATTAAAAAATTAGAAAGTTCAACCCTTTCTATATGCATATCTATTTTTATTAGTAAGATAGCCACTTATTTAGGAAAAAAACTATTAGTAAGATAACCGCCCTTTAGTTTATAGGTTTACTTGTTTATGTAGTATTATATTAATGAGAATGCTCCTTGGCCTGCTTTCTTTAAGTTTCAGTAGTTTAATTTTAAGTTTTATTTGCACCTATGGTCATGATATCTCATTTTTTATGGAAGTATGTGCCTCTTCATTGTACTATATCCAACTTTCATAGATATTTCCTTGATGGAAGTATGTGCCTCATATGGTTAATATTCAATTCCAAAAGAAGGTTAAGCTTCAAGTATGTGATATATAGACTTTGAGCTTAGATTTTGTTTGATTCTACTTTTTTCTATTTTGTTAAGTAATAGAAATTAATGGGTTTGTTTTGTTTTGAAGTTAGTTGTTCTGTATTTAGATTTCGAGCTTGATGAGAGCTATACTCCAAGTAAGATATCCATTTGTGCTGATGATGGCTTCCACAACCTGAAGGTAAGTTCTCTATTTCAGACTATTGATAATGCATCTGAGTGATTACGTATTTAATCGGAACATGTATAAGTTTGGCAGTGATTTACATCTTTTGTTTGTAAGTGGAATATGTTCTCCAAGTCAATTTGGTTAATCTAGATCCGCTTGTGCTCCTTAAAAATATTTTTAGGAGATAAAAACAATGGAACTTGTCAAGCCAGCTGGATGGGTTTATCTATCCTTGTCTGGAAATGATCCTAGGTAAGTGATTGAAGCCATTTTTACGTGTTCTATTTTTGCTATTTTTCTCTCAACCGCTTGCATATTAATTATCTTTCCTTCTTGGAAATGATCAAATGTAGCCTTGCATTTGAGAACTTCAGAAATTCCTATGAAGAAGCTGTAGCTATTGATTATTATTGATGTAAGCCATGTTAGAGCTAGAAGAGGCCAAGCTACTGCTAGTCACAGCTTAGCAAAAAGGGTTAGAAGGGGAAAGATCAATGAAAGACTCAGATGCTTGCAAGGCATTGTCCCTGGATGCTATAAGAGCCGTGTAATGGTAATGATGCTATAAGAGTAGATGAGATCGATAAGAGAGCGATGATGCTATCCAACGCTAATGAGGAGGTTTTGAAGAAGGAGTTGGTGCTTCTTGATTATGTATTTCAGATTGTAAAATGGTGTTCAGATTGTGTATTTCAAATTATAAAATGGTGTTCAGATTGTGTATTTAAGATATTATTAATTTTGCAAATGTATAGTATCTTTGGTGCTTTATTCTATCTAGGTCCAACTACATTTCCCTCTTCATCAGTTTTGACTTATCCAATATATATATGATGTCTTGAATTCTAACTGAGTAGAATTTATTGTGAGTCATCAAATCCTATTTCATAGGATTCTATGATTCTCTTAGGATGTATGAAATCTGATATACTGTAAACAGATTCCATACCAAAAACAACAAAAGGTGACAAGGAGAAATTATTTGTTAATTTTGTTTATTTTGATACTTGTAAAACCAATCACTCATTCACTGGAAGGGCAAGTGTTTCATTATGGTGCTACCCCCTCCTGTTGGGAACTTTGAAAATGTCATCTTGATAATTTGTTCACACTTCATTGGAGAGATACAAGAAAAAATAGAAGTCCTCAACTGAGAGTTCATCACCAACTCAAAAGTTGATATGCACTTATCCAAAAACAAATCTTGATATACAAATCTGGAATGACGTTACATCCATTCATCCAAAAAAAAATATTACCACAAATTAAAATTCATAAAGATTCATAAAAACTCATAAAAATTCCCTGAAAATTTCCTGAAATACATTCAATACACAACAATAACATTCAATACATAAAAATTCCCTGAAATACATTCAATACACAAAAATACATTCAATCTCAAGGAAATATATTCAATACAAAAAAATGCATTCAATCCCAAAGAACTATATTCAATATGCAAAAATCTTGTCCATCCCAAGGAATTACATCGGTTGTGATCCATCCAACTCAAATTGCATCTGCAACAAATAATATGAAAATATTAACTGTGATGTCGATACAATGTGAAGAACACACGAAGAAGACGACCATGTAGAAACACACGAAGCCATGGTGATTTGAGAACAAGTTCTGAATCTCTGTTTAAAGAACAAGCCTCAGACCACATGAACCCAAAATGGGTTTCGCATATTTCATCTGCTTGAAGAACAAGCTCACACAGAATCTCTTTTCAATATTTCTCTTTCCCGCATTTCTTCTCTGTTTTTTTAAAAAAAATGAAATGACTGATGTGGCATAGCCGACTGCACACCGTTTGAAATTCTTTTCGTTGGATCGATTTTGTAAACCAAGTTCTGAGAATTGGATCTCATTTCTTTCCCTCACTTTTTCTTTTTCCCATTTTTCTTTCTCATCTTTTCTCTTTTTCCTTGTTTTCCTTTTTTCTCCTTCTCTTCTTTGCTTCTTTCTAAGCCAATAGCGCCATCCGTGAGCGACACCACCCTTCCCATTTTCTTCCCTTCCAGCCAGTGACCTCACCCATCCATTTCAGTTCCTCCCTCGCCGTCATCAGCCCCACGTACAGCTCTAAGTCACGCGCCACTATTGGCCACCATCTCTTCATGACCACATCACCATCGGCCCTCCAACCACCCAAACCACCCCTCCTCAGCTTCGATCTGCCACCAATGAAGCCCATCCATTGCATTTTCTAATTTATACTTGTTGGCTTTCGACCCCCGCCCATGCCGCCACCCAAGGCCAACCACCACGACCAGTAGTTTCACCAACACTCCTAAACTATTCCCTAGCCATCCCAAGTCTTCATTTGTCCCTGTTCAAAAGTTGGATTTTTGAGACCCACGACCCTTGTCCATTTTGCACTGTTACGTTGTTGTGCCGCCACTTCTAACACCTCCTTGATCCTTCAAAAGTTATATTGTAGCGTTGTAAGTATATTTTCAAAGAACTTTTGAGATCGAATTATATTTTTGCGCTAACTTGTATTTATTGTGAATTGGTTGGTTGTGTTGGACTGAGCCCGAGGAGTAAGGGGATTGATTGGATTGGAGGATGGAGTTATTTGTGTGATTTGTTTATGCTGGGAATTGTTGGTTGTGAACATTTTTGTCGTGTAATTTATTATTGCATAATTGCATGCACGCTTATGTTTGTAAATGAAAAATGAGTTTTTGCATTATTGCATTCATGCTCACGTGTTTAATTGGAAACTGGGTTTTCATGTGAGAAATGATTTTTGGGTGCGTCTGTATCACAACCCGAAGTCGAGATGGGGTATTATCTCGGTAGAGCTCCTCTGGTCACTCGGGAGTGGAATGAGTGACGTCCTTGGGTTATCGCTAAACGACAACAGGATCAGACGGGATGGTAACGCTCTCGTGCCGAGTCCGTGGCCCCTCTTGCTAGTAGGGGTTTGAGGCTGCTTGGCCAAGAACACTTTGGGCGTGAAACTGGGCATCACTTGTTACAAAATTACTCACACAGTTGTTACCCATTGTGTGACGAATGGAGTCAAAGTGTGCAGATGGTCCCTAGGGAGATTATGGTGCATACACTTAAATTGGATATTTGGGCCATTTTTTGAGAAAATGGCGGGCTTTGTTAAAAAGGATTTTATGCGGACTATTTTTTGGGAAAATGCTGGATTACTTGTTTTTGGGCCATTTTTTGAGAAAGATTAAGATTTGGGAACAAAGGTGGTTACCAAAGCCATCTTCTTATTGTGCCCAATCTCAGGTTTCTTCACTTGGGGTTGTGGCAAGGGTTTCAGAACTAATTATACCAGAGTTAAAGGTTTGGAATGAGAATTTAATTAGAGATCACTTTAATGCGAATGTGGTTGATAAGATATGTAATATGCCTATTAGCAGAAGAGGAGGGGAAGAGAAGTTGATCTAGAACCATAGCAAAGATGGTTAAATCAATGTGGAAAGTGCATATCATGTGGCAAGAGATAGGAAAAGAAGGGAAGAAGGAGAGGGATCTGGAGGGGTGCAAGAGGATGGCAGGTGGAAAAAAATCTGGAACTTGAATATTTCAGGGGCCACTAAACATTTTTTATGGAAGGCATGTACCAACTCTCATCCTACACTTTGCTTTATAAGAGGAAAGTTAGAAATAATGATAATTGTCCCATAGGCAAATCAGAATGTGAGACAATTTTACAAGCTTTATGGCAATGCACAGCTGTGAATGATGTATGGGCTGAGAAGGAAAGTGGTGTGCAGAAGTGAAGTGTCATGACAGAGGATTTATGAGTCTATGGGATAGGCTCTTGTTGAAGCTAAATTCTGGTTTATTGGAGGAGATGGCAGTCATTTTCAGAGGCATTTGTCATAGATGTAATGAATGTCTTTGAAAATCTGTTCGTTGGTCCTTCACAGGTTATTAAAGGGCCTTTACAATCCCTATCTGATTTTAGAGATGCAATGCAGATGAAAGAAGTCAGTTCAAGTGGTGGGAGTCCAGTGTCTACCATAAAAAAGTGGAAGAAGCCTGAAGGAGGTTGGTTTAAAGCCAACTTTGATGCAGCAATAGATGAGCAAAACAGAACAGTGGGGTTGGGAATTATCATCAGAAACAGTAAAGGGGAGGCAATGGCTGCATATAGTGAACCTCAGAGAATGGATGCCAAAGTAGTTGTGGTTGAAGCCCTTGCTATGAGAAGAACAGTTGAAATTTGCAAAGAAATGGGATTTAGAAGAGTGGTCGTTGAAATTTGAAATTTGCATATAATTACAGGATGTTTGATCTTTCACTTTAGTTTTTGGCTGTACGTAGAGAGGAAGTCACCACTGAGTCACCTCCACAAAATTTTTTGTCGCTTTGCTTTCAATTATTTGGTTGGGTGGGAATGGGTTTAATTAATTCACTATTCTTTTCCCTACATTATATGGCATCAAAAATTCTACTCAACTTCTTACTATTCACACCAGATTCTACACTCCGTCTTTTTTTTTAATTTTTTTTATCAAATATATTTTTATATAAATAATGAATAAAAAATTATAAATAGTTTAAAAAAAATAAATTAAAAAAAAATTTAAAAAAATTTAAAAATATTAAAAAGTGTGAAGTGTAGAGTGTGGGGAGGATGAATAACAAAACCCATATGGCATATTCACAAGGAAGTATGGCACATCATGTATAAGTACATGTGTTTACATACGACATTCTACAGATTCAAAGTACATGAATTTCCTATTTATAACTATATATATAGGTAGATAGGTAACTATATATAAAGCTACATATATAGGTGGTAATTGTATTTACAGTACTGCCCGAAAAATTAAAGCAACTGATCAACTCCCGTACCACAAGGTAATTAAATAAAATTTTAATTATAGAATAACTAAGGAAATACCTGTCCCATGCTTCGTAGACTTACGGTACGGCTCGTGCAATAGGTGGTGCATGCATGTTAATATTATGAGAAATGTTTTAATTATAAAGAGATTTTATAAAAATAGATTTATAAATTGATGTGATTTAATATGAAATGTTAAATTATAAAAATATTTTTATTATAATGTATTTAATTAATTAATTTAACGTATCATATAAATTCATGTCAGTTTAAAATTTTATTTTTGTATAATCTTTTTGTGGTTGTAGCATTTTTCTAATATTATTGGAACAAATGGAGACACTATAGATCAAACAAAGTTTAATTTTAAGGAAAATATTAAACTTCCTTTTAATTGTAGGATAAATCACTTTTGAGCGAGGTTCTGATCGTGGTTTAACCTTTTTTCAGATTGGTTTATGCGTTATAAAATGTTTTGATTTAGATCTTGTTTGGATAGTAAATTGAAATGAGATGAAAGTTGAAATTTGAATAAAATATTGTTCAAATATAATTTTTATTATCATATTTATTTTAAAATTTGAAAAAATTGAATTGTTTATTATATTTTGTTTTGAAAGTTTAGAAAAATTATAATAATTAGATTTGATAAGATGACTAATAATTATAAGCTGGCATGTGTAAAAAAATTCACATTCAGCATGCCAAGTTGCAACAAAAAAAAAAAAAAATTCAAAAATTATAAAAATAAACAAGATAGAAAAGTCTTAAAATTTTGAAAAAAAAAATAAAGTAGTAGAAATTTAAAAGTTATAAATAATAAATGAACAGAAATAAATTTTAGAAATTAGCAAAAAATTAAAACTGAAAAAAGATTAAAAAAAGGTTTAAATTATTAGAGAACAGAAAAGGGAAAAAATGAAGAAACGTTAAAAAGAATTTTTAAGACACGAAAATTTAAAAAAACTATAATCTTATGTTTTGTTTAACATTATTAGAAAAAAAAAACTCTAAAATATATAATACATTAAAAATGATTTTAAGACACATAATAAGTTAAAAACAAATTATAAGCTTATGTTTAAAAAAAAATATAAAGTAAAAGTACTACCAGTCTGAAGTTATAATTGAAACCTTTTGTTATCTCAAAATTAATTTGGATCTAAAAAAGTTTCATTCATGGCATTTAAACCCCGAGTGATCAAACAATTCAAGCCTATAATTAAGAATATAATGCTCTTTATTTGAGTTAATAATAGAAGAACTATGGGATGAGATCAGGATGACATGATGTGGATCAATAAAGATGGATTTCGTTAAATTTTAAGGTTTCAAATGACACATGAAATGGGTTGACATATAATATTTATTGTTGTCTATGTGTATTGTTTGGACGAATTGTACCTTCTTTTTAATAATAGAGATGATTTTTTAAAAGGAAGACTTTGCTTCGATGGCATCTAGAATTACCAACTCCTTTGCAATTAATTTTATTAATCATGACATGCATTACGCAAATCTTAATGATTAGCTTTGGGATGTAATGATCTATCTAAGGAAATTATTCCCACTTCATAAAGCCTACTGGACTTCAGCCCAATACCCGGCCACAAGGATCCAAGACCATCCATAAAGCAAGGTGCCTATCAGGAAAAGGAATCAAGTGACTAACGGGATACACCTGTCTGACATCATTCGGCCACATTCCGAACTTGGAAACTCATATGAAACATAGCGGGAAATACGGAGAATCCTCAATCTGCTGACATAGAAACATCGGCGGCTCACAAAGGATAAAGGTAGGGCCAGGGAACTGTGCCACATTAATAGTACCATCATAAACCAAGTTGCATTAGAGGATTCTGGCAAAATGAATAATATGAAAGGCACGAACTACATAGGGACAAACATGATCTATTTTCTCTATACTTATGGTATAAATAGTAAGCCTCAGGCATGATCGACTCAATGGTAAGGCCATTTAGGCTATTGCCTAAAGCCTCACTCTATATAAGGCCCCCAAAAATAAAAATGAGATTTTTTTTTAATTTTTTTTAAAAATTAATTTTTTTGAAAAAGGAAATAAAAACCATTTTATTAAATAAAATTTTAAATACAATGATTTTTTTTATATAAGTAATACAATGAATTATTTATATTTTTTAAGATCTTGTTAAATTGAGGCATAAAAATTGAATTAAGATCTCATTTTAAGTTGTTGTTGTAAATATAAATTCACAAAAATTGTATTTAAAGATTTTAAATAAAATCTCATTTTATTGAAAAATTTAAAAATATTTCATATAATAATTTATATTTTTTTGTTTTATAATTATGAAAGACTTACTTAAATTTCGCCTTAGGTCTCAATTTGTATTGAGTTGCCCTTGACTCCAAGTACAAATGTTTTCTGATCTTTAGATTTTCTTACTTATTTATAAACTTTCAAAAGAATTTATTAATTTTGGTATCGGAGACTACCTGACCCTAAGACGTTGTCTTCTTTTTCAACTTTTGCAGGTCCAAATTCTGAAAACTTAAGTTTTCGGGACCTGACCTAAAGATATGCGAAATACGATATTAACAATTTGTAATTTCTGCATATAAAAGTAAAAATAAGAAGAAAAAAAAACTGTACATATATATGAATTTACAATATTATTCTACAGATCGAAGACTGGAGCCGGCCGATCTTTAGTGAGCGCCACCCTGCCGGCGGCTAAAAAGTAGGCTAATTGAATGTAGCGTTGGCGTTGGCATCGACCCCCAACCACTTTGTTGGCTTCCTCACAACTGCCGATTGCTTCTACGTTTAAAAGAGTCTTCGCTCAATCCTCTTTTTCTTGAAAAGTCTTCAGGGCCTATATCTGCTTCTCAACCACATTATCATATATAAATCAATATATTCATTGCTAAAATAAAATGGTAATTGGTAACTCCAACAGTACTATCATGATCTTCTTCCTTTAAAACCCCCCCCTTCCCTTCTTTATATTAACACGGCTTCACTCACTCACCTACACAAACAATTAACATAACCTCTCTCTCTCTCTCTCTCTCTCTCTCTCTCTCTCTCTCTCTCTCTCTCTCTCGTATAGCAATGGGGGCTCATCGTGATCGTTTTGGACTGATCTCAAAATGTAGCACCGAGGGACGTTCGAACCAGACGGTGGCTTCGGACCTAGACGGCACACTTCTCGTGTCACGAAGTGCTTTCCCTTACTTCTTGCTTGTTGCTCTTGAAGCCGGTAGCCTTCTCAGGGCGCTACTGCTTGTAGCATCTGTTCCGTTCGTGTATTTTACCTACTTGTTCATTTCGGAGTCCATGGCAATCCAAACCTTTATCTTCATTTCCTTCGCGGGGTTGAAAGTCAGGGACATTGAGCTTGTTTCTAGGTCTGTCCTCCCCAAGTTCTACGCCGAGGACGTGCACCCGGAGACTTGGAGAGTCTTCAACTCCTTCGGGAAGCGGTACATTATCACTGCGAATCCCAGAATCATGGTGGAACCATTTGCCAAGTCCTTTTTAGGTGCGGATAAGGTCATTGGAACCGAGTTGGAAGTAACAAAGTCCGGTAGGGCAACTGGGTTTTCGAAGAAACCAGGTGTTCTTGTTGGGGATCACAAAAGAGCAGCCGTTGTAAAAGAATTCGGCACAAACATGCCAGATTTGGGTCTAGGTGATCGAGAAACAGACCATGATTTCATGTCGCTTTGCAGGGTTTGTTCTTCTCATTGCGCACTCATTATTTTTTCTGAACATACTTTTTCTGATTATCTTCTTTCCCACATGCACCTCTAACTTTTACTTGCAGCTCTGTTCTCTTTAATGGATGGGGTTATTCAATATTTTACTCCATGAGCTGTACGTTCCTCTGCTCAAAATTAGTAGTACCTGTACAGCTATAATTAAAACTCACATTATATCATCTAGCTTTATTACAGGTTTGGTGAGAGCGTTTATGGCAACAATATTGCTGTTAAGGGGTCCACTAGCGTTTTAATTTTTCATGTCCCCATTCTTCAACGGCTTCTATTTTGAGCCAATATCTTCTTCCCTACGATCGACTATGCTTTTCCAGGCCTTCAGTCATTTTACATAAAAAAAAGAAAAGAAAAGAAAAAGAAACTGTCGGTTCATTCACCCGAATATTTATGGTTGCGCCCTCATTACATTTGGGGATTATGGAGCACACGAGGAACATTCATATCTCGTGGTAATTAGGAGATCATTGACACCCGCCATGAATACATATATTCACGTCCAACCCAATTACAAAGATCTGATCTCTCTCTCTCTCTCTCTCAATTGATGTCTGTCACACTCTTTATCAGAATGCATTTATCATTTTCCGTCAATAATACGCCACCCAGAAAAGCCCAGCTAGATTGGTGCTCCATTCCATTTGGTCGATTTCATCCCATTTCGGACGGTTTCTATTACATCTGATCAAATCCTTTTGCAGGACGATGATCATCCTATTAGTATTCTCAAGATCTAGCTTGTGAACTCTAGAAAGAAAATCATGACAACGGGTTACTTTCATATATATATATATATTTAGTAATCATATAGTGATTTCTTATCATGTAGCCCAATATATAATATGGTAAACTTTAATGAATGCAATAGTTTTAACAATTTTGTTTCAATAAACTAATCTAGCTAGTAAATATTTCTGGAGTATGGTGGATAATTATTAGCAAGCAGTACTAAGGGTATTGGAAATAACTACTCGGTATTTCAACTGGGTATATAATTAAATCAATCCAAATTCATGAACAGTACGAAGATCGACGATTGAGTAAGATTTTCCTGACAAGTTTCTGATGAATGCAATATTTATGTTCGTACGTACGTGGAAAGCTCATGAATTTTGATCAGCTTGTTCTTTAATTTGTGGACTGCAGGAAGGATACATGGTCCCAAGAACAATAAGCGAGCCACTGCCAAGAAACAAGCTATTAAGCCCAATTATATTTCACGATGGCCGGTTATCGCAGAGACCAACCCCTCTGATTGCCCTTTTGACCTTCTTATGGATGCCAATTGGCATTGTTCTCTCCATCCTCAGGGTCTACCTAAACATCCCTTTGCCAGAGCGAATTGTCTTCTACAATTACAAGATCCTTGGTATTAAACTCACCGTTAAGGGCACTCCTCCACCACCACCCAAGAAAGGCCATGGAGGAGTGCTCTTTGTTTGCAACCATCGTACAGTTTTAGACCCTGTTGTCATTTCCGTTGCCCTAGGGAGAAAAATCAGTTGTGTCACTTACAGTATAAGCAAATTCTCAGAACTTATTTCACCCATTAAAGCCGTTGCACTATCTAGGGAAAGAGAGAGAGATGCAGCTAATATTAAGCGGTTGCTTGAAGATGGAGACCTAGTGATTTGCCCTGAGGGAACCACTTGCAGAGAGCCATTCCTCTTGAGATTTAGTGCTATGTTTGCTGAGCTTACCGATAGGATTGTGCCCGTTGCGATCAACACAAAACAAAAGGTGTTTTATGGAACGACTGTACGTGGGCACAAGCTGTTGGATCCTTACTTCGTGTTCATGAATCCAATGCCCACATATGAGATCACCTTCTTGAATCAGCTTCCCATGGAGCTCACTTGCAAAGGTGGGAAATCAGCCATCGAAGTTGCCAACTACATTCAGAGGGTGCTGGCCGGGACATTGGGCTTCGAGTGCACAAACTTGACTAGGAAGGATAAGTATGCCATGCTCGCAGGAACAGACGGCCGGGTTCCATCCAAGATCAAGGAAAACGCCTAAGTTAGAGATCAGAAGAAGCTAGCAAATTAATCAGTATCCCATGATTAATTTTCTGTATTTTTTTTTTTCAGATATGTTATGAAAAATTGATGATAAGCAATAAAAATAGCTTTGTGATGGTGATTGCAATTAAAATATATAAGCTCAATCATTTCATGTACATATTTTTTTTATTTGTTTAATTAATTGGATCATGTATACATGAAAATTAATCAATATTTAGTTTCTGTTATTGGATCAATACATCATGTCAAAGTCGACTGTACTCCTACCTTCTGTGCCTGATAAGAAACACGTCGTAATTTCATATATGCTGCTGGTGGCTATATATCCGGAAATTTAATACATATGAGAAAAATTAGGTACATAGTGTAATTGTAGCATTGATGGCGTTTTTGTCTCTAAAGGCCAATGCTCTCTTGAAAATGATATATAAAACACAAGATTGATATTTTCAACATTTTACATTAATATATTGATCATATTTCTTTAAATTATCAACTATATATATATTAATTATGACGTTAGTGGGTATTATCTGCAGGCCATATAATTCATGATCAGTTCATATCTATCCTACATTCAATTAATCGTGGGATTAATATTGCAAACAAAATTGCTGATAACATTGCTCGTGCGATTGTTTTACTTAATTTAGGTCATAGTGACCACAAATGGCTGCATATAATAATTTAGCTAGCCCTGATGAATCATGATCTACTCCTATATATGTTAAACATAAGTCGCCATAATTAATTTGGTTATATATATATATATATATATATTTAGTATTAAGATCTATGCTCTGTAAATCCTAAGATAGATATTAAACGTAAGATTAAGATTTTGTCACATGCATGATTATCTTATATCACTTTTGAAATGTGTTAAATATATATGCCAAGTCATGTTAAGTTGGTACACGTACGTAGCAAGAAATTATAATAAGTTTTTGACGCCAATTATTATTAATTTCATTCACTAAAATGCATGATTAAGATCGAATTTTTATAAGTTGCTTGTTTTTCGAGGCCCGTACATCATCATCATGTGCAGTTGAAATGGCATATTTTTTAAGCACCACAATTTTTTAAGCCCTACCTCATCATCATGGTTATATAGTACAATGTATAACCATATAAGAAATGTATTCATAAAGATGTTATAATTTTATAGTTCAATATAAGGTTTATATATTAATTAATTTTATAGTTCAATTTAAGGTTTATATATATATATATATATATATATATATTAATTGTAAATTTTTTATTAAATTTAATATTTTGTTTTTTAATTTGGTATTTTTAATTATTCACTTCATTAAAAATATATATAAAAGAGTACAAACAAAACTCAAGTAATACCTCAACTCGACTTGGCTCAGCTCATTAAAAAGTACAAACAAAGATCAATAGATAACTCAACTCGACACAAGCTTGTGTTTGATCAGCTCAAACTCGGCTCAACTCGAGCTTGAACTTGAACACGAGTTATTTGAGTCCAGCTCGACTCGATAACTCAAAAGCTCGACTCAGCTTGAATGAATTACAACACTAGACTAAGGCTTCTTAGATTAAATAATAATAATAATAATTCATATGCATGTACTGGATATGACAATACTCGATGATCTAATGTTAATAATTTATACCTAAATACACTTTCACGTATAAGACAGATTGTAACACGTCTAGTACTTTTGCCACGTGTTCCGACCAACTTTTATTCCTAAATGGTACAACAACGACATCCTCTACAAGTTTCATGGAAGAGACTAAGGGATGGGTGGTTCAAGCTTAATGTTGATGGCTCCTATAGGAGTAATCCTGGTAGTTGTGGAGGGGGCAGGGTGGTGCAGAATGCTAGAGGGAAACTGGTGACAGCTTTTTCGGCTAAGTTTGATTATGGGACGAACGTGCCTTAACGCATGGTTTATTGCTTTGTATGGGACTTGGTCTAAATAGGATTAAAATTGAGTGTGACTCAATGTGGTTGGTACAAGGGGTGAAAGCTACTTTTTGTACAATTTGGTATTTATGAGATTTTTTGGATGAACTAAATAAGGCTATTCTTGGTTTTGAATACACTATTGGTCATCAGTTTAAAGAAGGAAATAAAGTGGTGGATTATCTGGCTAGGTAGGGGGAGGAGGGGAAGAATTGTACATACGTGGGTACTAATGATTTGCCCCGCCATGTGAGAGGTTTACTTAGATTGGATTATCTTGATTTGCCAAATTTTAAATTTTCATTTTGGGATTAGGTTTTGAGTGTTTGGGATAGAATGGTATTATAAGAACAGTAACTAATTGTAAGGTTTTGATAGCAAATTTCGTTTGTTTTAATTTTTCTCTGCCATAAATAAGAGTTTCATTCAATAAAAATTTAGAAGTGTCGTCCTTTTTAAAAAAAAAAAAATTGTCATCATTTTTTAAAAATAAAAAATAAAAGGAGAGAGAGAGTGAGCGATTAAGCTGTAACGTCTAGGTAGTAATTATTTATCTATAATAGGCAAGCAGCTGGTTGAGAAGTCTTGATTGATGTTACCTGATGGCCTAATTTAATTATTTTGTTCTATAGTGGAAGCATTAATACCTGATCACGTCTAGTTAATGCAAGTGCATGGCGTCTACAATCATGTATAGTGGTCGATAGGCCAATTATTTACGGGGTAGGCGGATGATCTTAAAAACCTTTAAGATCTGGGCCATAGCATGGACCCTAATCTTTTAATGAGGCAACATTTCTTCATGGATAGATTGTAATTTAATTTCCTGACTAACCCAAGTTACCAACTGCAATAAATCATGTACCCACAGCTTTACGGACACTGCCTGACACACCCTTAAAAGCTTGTTGGTTCCTTCCGTTCTGCCCAAATTAATAACAAGACAAAAACAAAAGTTTTTCTTTTGGGCCTGTTTGCAAGTAGGCTTTGGGGCTGATTGGATTCTCTATTTGGGTCTTACTTGGGTCAGGCCCATAAAAGTCTTTAGAAACCAAGCTCTAATCCCACACTCATGAAGTCATTTAGCCCTTGAAGTACACTCTCACTCCCAAGTCTGCCCACTCTTGTTCCCGATCCATACGAATGCTGCAACTTAAGCGTTTTGGTCTCCCTTATTTTATAAAATTTTTTAAGGGGTTAAATATCCATTAAAAGTCATCATTCACAAGAACAAGTCATAATTCTCGCGTAAACCCATTTTAATCCAAAGCCTCGGCTTGAGTTAGTCGAAACTAGATTATTTAGTCAAATTGAGAAATTATTTATATCCATTTATAGCAATAAAACATGATTGAGACAAATAAAGCTCAAAATAGGAGAAATATAACAATTAAGAGTGAAATGACATATTCATCTCTCGTTGGGCTAGGCTCGGTTTGTTTCACCAAGGCCAAAAGCCCAAATATTAAGGGCTCAGCGGATGGCGAGAAGAAGACCCAGACCATCAGGGGAAAGATGGAACAATATCCACATGGGCGCACCTTTATCCACACCACATTAAATACCCTTTGTGGGCCATTGGCAATAGATCCTGACGGGAAATTTGTCCTTGACAGAAACTGCCACATTAAATGCAACGACATGCCGCCCAAGGTAGGGAAAGACACCCCGGCACAGAGAGAACAGTGACTTCACTAGAAAAGGGGGTATACAAGCCTTGATACAGGTACAATTCAGATTCATATTTTTATCACAAACTCTTTTTGAAGGAAAAATTAACTTAGGCATTGAAGGTATTTTTTGGCACTCTAAGCCACAAACTTCCTTGATACAGGTCAGGCGTGTAGATTGGAGGGTGCGAAACATGTCCTTAACTGTTGGCATCGTTTATGAGATTCCCCACAATTAGTTAAAACCCATGTCTGTGGGAGATCCTATACTTGACAGAAGTTGCCGCATTAAATGTGACGACAAGCCACCCAACGTAAGGGTAGACAGTACCCCAAGCACTAAGAGAACAGTGCCCAATTGGAAAATGGGATATAAAATCCTTAATACAGGTAAAATTTAGACTCATGTTTTTATGAAAAACTCTCTCTTTAAAGAAAAACTAACTTAGGCATCATATATGTTTTCTAGAACTCCGAGCCACTAAGTTTCCTTGATATAGGTCAGACGTGGAGACAGACAAGATGCGAAACATGTCCTTAACAAAGAGATGGTCAAATATTACAAGTTGCTGGTTGTTTTTCGAACGGTTCTAAACAAACGTAGAAAGCATTTTACAACATTGGCAGCGAATGGCCATAAGAATCAAATAACATGAAGTAAACAAATTATCTAATTTGGGATAAACAATAACATTAATGGGGTGTGTGTGTGTAGTTCTTGATGTTTTTGATCAAGTTTTGGTTTAGGAAGTTAAACCTTTCCATTTGGAGTTTGAAAGCCATTCTTAATTAAGATCATCCTAAATGAACATAATTAAACTAATTGTTAACATCGTGTTTCACACGTTTTTGAGCTGGGTTCAAGAAGCTTGGGTCTTCAGGCTGTCACCCTCACACTTTAAGCAAACACAGAGAATGAGGGCCTTGGTGTTGGTCGGGGAGTCTTCGATGCTAAAATTAGTATATCTCCTTAGTAGTTTGTGCATAAATTTAGATGAATCAGAGAGCATTCTTTGTACTTGGGGGTTGGCTTTTATATTAGGTTTCGGTTGGGGATAACCCTTCCTTGACTTTGAAGAACTTACGTCCTTTCTACTGCTCATTTGTTAGAATCCTTTAATACGGCGTGACTTCTAGGATGGCGTCATTAATGAGGGGTGGCTCCCTGATTCACTTTATCCTGTGAACATTCCCTTTTAAGCCCCCTATGCTTGCTGTCAGGAGATCAAGGGTTCTCCATATTTTTTGCCCACCTGCCTACGGGGTAAGGTGTCATCAGGGAGGTGTCAAGGAGGCGAGTCCCATTTGCGCCTACCGTCCGCTTTCCCTACGTGTGGGTTGCTTCGTGGATGGGTTTCACTCATGAGTCGAGTACTCTGCAGAAGCCCACTGACTCCTTTTAGAGAAGGGTTGTTGGCCATTGCCGGGCTCTCTGACTTACTTCCAAGTGGCTTTTCGTGGGCTTACCTTGTGGGCCGATAGGGGAGAAAACCCCTTTACAGTTACCCCGCTAATTCTCATCGGACTAGTTCGATGGGAATTCTTTTTAGTCTCAGTCCTCTTCATACCTTCTTGTTATCTCCATCGTTGAGATCCTCTTCCTTAGAAGTGGGTGGTTATTATTCTCCCATCTCTTCTACTTACAAGATTCTTGCCCAAGATTATGCCCATGTGGCTTCCTTCATTATCTTAATGATGTCGGGCAACAGTTCTCATTTCGACTTTATTGGCCTGTTTCATGACGGTTGGATCCTGCACTTGGTTGCTCCCTTTCCGCTCTCTTAGAGCACTAGCATTGGTCTATGCATATCCATATACAAAGCCATATTTGCATAATATGACTAAAAAAACATCCACATTGGCTTATGCATATGCATAAATTTGGCTAGCAGTGAACAGTTGTTATCCAAATTTGGATAACAACTATTCACTCCATCAAACATATTTTAATTATTTTTTCTCTCTCCTTCCATTCTCTCTCTCAATATTTTCCTCTTCTCCCTCCCTCAACAACACAACAAATATTCACATACACATTCATTTTATTATTATAATATATTATATATATTTTTTCATTTTATTATATTTTTAATATAATATATAAAAAAAATTATATTTTTTATTATTGCATTTGTATTATTAATCTCAAATGTATATAGTGGATGCTAATTATAAAATATATATAAAAATTTTGATTTTAGAAAAAAATTAATAATAATAAAAAAATAATATTTTATTATTATTTGGTCTCAAATATGCATAAGCCAATGTGTGAGTTTTACTTATGCATATGCAAATGGTCAAATGGTTATGTAAAAGAGGTAATTTTGCATATGCATTTGCATAGACCAATGCTAATGCTCTTAGCATGGATGGTGTCAAACGGTTCCTTCTCACCATGTCGCAACGCACAGTACATGCGGTGGGATGCACCCACGTCTTGACAGCCCTATTGGGTGCGTACATCTCCATGATTTTGTGATGCTAATTGCCACTGCCATTTATTTAAATTTCTCCTCCATTATTTTACATTTTTTCCCTTCACATTCTAACAATTAAACTCTTCAGACGAGACGCCATTTCGTTTCCCACGTCCCATCATGTTGTACGTTTCATGAGATCTGAACCCTTCTAATATTCCCCACTCTGCCACGTGGGTATGGAAGGGGAACCATCATTTCCCTTTTATAAAAACATGGCTCTGCCCCTCTTTTTCTCCCATTTTTTGCATCCTCATCTCCTTATGCTCTAGCTTTCTCATTTCCTCTGCTCAACTCCTCTTCATTTCCATTGTCTTTCTTTACTTCAGTTTTCATGGCTCCCAATAAGGCCGTTAAACCCAAAATTCCCAGGGAACTGGATCAGCCCGAGGTTCACCACGGATCATTCTTTTTCGGGCATAACTGGCATTCAAACGTCACTTCTGAATTCTTATCATCACCAGCTTCCACCTTTCACGTCCAGGAGAAGGTGGTTTTTAAGGTTCCTAGGCCCCGTGAGGGGGCTGTTGACAATGAGGGTTATGCTTCGAAGGTCGTTCTCTTCCCTAGCATGTTCTCTTGCAGGCTAAGGCTACCCTTCCCTCACCCTATTCATGACTTATTGGATCGCCTCACGTTGGCTCTCTCTTAACTCCGTCCAAATGCTTGGAGGATATTGATGTGTTGTTGCATCCTCTGGCCGCTGGCTTTTTCGAAGTCAGACACGAAGCATGTCAACTTTCTAGCTGCGAGTTTCTCCTTACTCACAATGTTATAAAGTGTGAGGGGAACATTTGCAGGTTTAGGGTGACACATGCCCTCAATTCTCTGGAGCCTCACTATCGCAAGGTCAAGGACTGGACTCCCAAATTTTTCTTCGTGTCTAGCCGTGCATGGGAGTTTCCCATCGAGCAGGTGAATCACTACGAGTTCCCTTTTCGGGGCCATATAAGGGTTGGTCCCTAATAACAAAATGGTGCGACCGAAAGCCTCGCCTGAGGAGCAATGACGTATTGCTCTAGTCATAGAATGGGTACTAAAACATCCAGTTGACACCCTTTCGGAGGCCCTCCTCGAGGAGGAAAACATAAGGGCCTTCCTGCCTCACCTTGGACACACAATTTTTTATGACCGTACGATTCCCATGTAGGCTAGAGCCACCCTAGTTCGGAAGCATTCGATGAGCCCTCCTACTGTGGGGAAAGGAAAGAAGGTTTCACGGAGGTTGCTAAGGCCGACAGTAGCCCGTGTCCCCTCCTCGATTCCCTCTGGGGCAGTCATTGGTGTTGATCGAGGTACAACATCCCCCCTACCCCACCCCCCCAATTTGTGCCCCCTTCGCGATCGATGGCACCTATCCATCGACCTAATCCACCAAGGAGCCCGAGGGGTGGGAGCCCCGCCATCCCAAAGACACCGATCTTTCCTCCTTCAACAGGCGCTTTTACCCTTGAGCCCATCCCAATTGCTTCACCCTTGAGCCCATCCCGATCGCAATCCCTGTGGCGCTAGTTGAACGAGCTAGCGTAGCTTGTCCTGCGGGGCAAATATACTCTCGACGCATTTTTATGGGGCCCTCATGGAATTTTTCCCTCATCGATCAACATAGGTGGAGCCTCCTCCTTAGGTAAACGAGGAGATAAGCACCTCGTCTGCTTCCACAATAACTTTGCCATTGAGGATCAAGTCTTCGAGGATGGTGTTAAGGATTGCGCAGGAGGTTCTAGTGCAGACGTGTACTAGATGGCTTCCCTTGGGCCACTTCTCTCCCAACTGTCACCAAAAGGCCTTGCTCTTTCTCTCACCTTCATCGACACCCTGGTGGCCTTGGCTAAGGAGCTTGGCAAGGGGACCCCTAATGGGGAAAGGGTGGAGCCAGAGGCTACCCTAACTCTCGATCTCGCTACTGAGAGGACGACTACCGTTCTTCCTCCCGTGCCTGTCGCCGAGTTATCAACTGCTGGGGCCAAGGCAGTGGAGGTAAGGAAGGAATGGGATAGATTGCAAGGTTTTGGTGATGGACAGGAGCCCCAAGACCTTGGTGAAAAACTCCCTTCCATCGTAGGCCACCTTTCCTCATAGTCCTTCATCCACCTTACAAATGAGGCCATGGGCATTGTCGAAGACAAAGGGGGGCTACTGACCACCTCTCAAAGAGGACCCCATGGAGGCCATCCCTTTCTGTGCTCAGCCAAAAGGGGGAGCTTGAGCAAAATCCCTTGACTGGGTGACTAAGTCCTTAATGGGCTTCTTATCCGAGGTCTTTCGCATCGGTTTGTTCTTTTATGTTGTTTTATCACCTAGGAATCCTATGCAGTTCAGCTGGCCGCTTTCATTGTGGATGGACAGAAAGCCATTGAGGAGAGAACCATGCCCTCCACTCATTGGCACGACAAGCCCTATGCTACGCTTGGGGGAAAGGGAGGAGAAGGAGCAGGTGGAGGAGAAGGAGCAGGTGGAGGAGGAGCTGGTGAAAGCCCAACTTGCTCAGGAAAAGAGCCAAGGGTAGGTCG
The DNA here is from genome assembly GCA_029856935.1 of Cyclocarya paliurus. Classification (NCBI taxonomy): domain Eukaryota; kingdom Viridiplantae; phylum Streptophyta; class Magnoliopsida; order Fagales; family Juglandaceae; genus Cyclocarya; species Cyclocarya paliurus. Next base: position 29,950,400 of record CM056955.1, on the reverse strand, counting down.
AGTTACTACATCGCCAATGGAAGATGTCAGAAATTGAGCTCATCACGACGAAGGAGCAAGCCGAGTTGGCTCTTAATAATGTCCTTACTACGTCAGCGGTGAGGCACTCAACCGAGGGGTTAGTTGATGAGCTGATTGAGAAGGTGGCGGCTCTCGAGGAATTACTGAGCCAGTTGCAGGGCGACAATGCCGACTTGAGGGGCAGTCGGGACACTCTCTATACTTCCCCCGCCGGGGGGGGGGGTGGGGAGCCCTTATTTTGTTGAGAGGTTGTCTCGCCCTAACTTCTTATTTGGTGGAGGAGTTTGGGAGGATTCTGGGGTGTTATACGCCTAGTGTCTCATTGTTAAAGATGACCTTATGCCGACCAGTCGAAAGACTAAACCCGCTTTCCACTAGGGAATAGGCCTAGACGCTTTTTGGTCTAGCTCGCCCCTTTAATTCTCCCGATAAGGCAATATATCGGACGACTAAGAAGGTGGTTTGCTCTTCATCGTGGGACTGGTGCAGGCGTCCAATGCATCACTGGGAAAAATAAACAAGTTAGATTAATCTATCCTTGACCTATAAGTGCGGAATTTCCAAACCTAGGTTGTTTCGCCGAAGACGCTTGGCGTTAATCACTTGGTACTCCATTTGGTGGAAAAGGAGTGAGGCCAGGTGCCCATGGCATCGCTCATTTAGCATTCCTCGAGAAGGTAAATTTTCAGATGATTGAGAAGTCGATCCTCTATTCACCGTGTGGGGGTAGGGTAAGTTGTCAGACAGTTTTAGACTGGACTCACTCCCACCCATTGACATCACAAGGAAGGTAAGTGTTGGTTCAGACTGATGCTGATCTCACTCTTTGTCGAGACGAAGGTTGGAGTAAGTTGTCGGGCAGCCGAGGGGTTGGACCCATTCTCTGTCGCAGGAGGGATGAGATAGGTTTAAGGCTCATCTTACCCTCTATCTCCCACAGGGAAGTAAGTTATCAGGCAGTTTGGGATTGGACCCGCTCTCCCTGTTGATGCTTACGAGGAATGTAAGTGTCGGGCAGCCGAGGGCTGACCCACTCTCCCCTGCAAGAAGGATAGATCAACCTCTGGCATTACTCTTCACTTTGGTGTCTCGTGGGGAGGTAAGTAGTCGTTGATGAAGATTTCACTGGTGGAGATACACTGATGGAGATAGCATCGATGGAGATTACATTGATGGAGATCGTGTTAATGGAGCTTACGTTGGTGGAGATGATGTTGATGGAGATTTTGTTGGTGAAGATTACATTAATGGAGATTATGTTTTATTCCTGAAAATCTACATTCTCATTAATAGAATTTATATATCGATGCAAAAATGTAAATTATAAGTCATAAGATTACTTCGTAGTGAAGCTCCCACAAACACTCGACGTCCCATTGGCGTGGACCATGTGCACCCCGCCCCCCTTTGGATTCAATTCTTGTGCGTAACACTCTTGCCCTAGGACCTGTAAATCAACCTTAAGCTATTGAGCCGCTGAGCGTGGATCAACCGATTATGGTGTTGTATGATGAAGAAGCCTTCATTACCAGTAAATCGACCATGACAGAGGCTGTTGAGGGGGCGCTACTCGCCAAGATGGAAAGTGTGATGGATTCGACTGGCTGAACTATATCTTCGAAGAAGTCCTTCAGTGGCATTGGGGCTAGTTGGAGTTGGGAGGCATTTATTCCCATTTGCATAAAGGCTTCCCAGAATAGGATATCTGTGGAGCTACCATTGTCGATAAGGATCTTCCAAGTGGTGAAGTTGGTGACTAGCATAGTCACCACCAAGGCATCATCGTGCGGATAGAGGACCCCCTCCTTCTCGTCCTCTTCAAAGGAAATGATTGGGGTCTGGTCATTCCTTCTATACTTGGCCTTGCGGCACTTTGCCAAATACACCTCTTGTATCTCACCTGCCTGGCGTACGCTATCCACCCGCAATAAAGCCTCCCACGATGGTTCTGATCTCCCCTAGTGATGGCCCTCCTTGATGCGGTGCGCTAGGGCGATCACACTGAGGTCCTTGCATGGCTACTCTCTACCTTGGGCTCCCTTCCCTTCTTGGCCTTATAATCCCCTCCGTACTTCTTTCACGCAACCTCCTTCTATATTACTGCTCCTACCTTCGGTTGGGGGAGTACTGTGGCTTCAGCTGCCTAGCCTGCTCTCTTTCCTCTTTCAAGGAAAGGCAATCTTCGGTGTTGTGGGTGGGGTAATGGTGGTAGGTGCAATAATGGCTTCTGGCGCTCTTGTAGTCATCCTCTTGAACTGGCTGGTGGTTGTCTTTCTCGATGGTGAGCACTGACTGGTGAATTCGAAGGCCTGGGGCTTTTGTTGGGGCTTCTTCCCTCTTATTATCACATGGCCCCTCCTCTAGCTTCTCACGAGCTTTACCTTTGGTCAGCGCCTTCACCTTTTTTTCTGCCTGTTCTAGTTCTTTCCTCTTTGGCTCCATTAAAGCCTGAAGCGTATTTTTGCATTGACATAGTTGTCGGATTGGTCCATGAATTCTCACAAGGTGGTAGGAGTTCTTCTCGCCAACTCTACCATGAACTGGGATCGAGGCCACACTCTTCCCAAGAGGGCCACCAAAGTTATTTTCTCTTCCTGGCCGTCTGTAGCCATCCGCTCTTTGTTAAACCTAGACAAGTATGCCTTCAGGCTTTCATCTTCCCCCTACTTGATGGTGAGAAGGTATGCTACTGGGCGTCTCATTCTCCAGCTCGCCATAAACTGTGTGAGGAATAGACAAACCAGCTCCCCGAAGTTGTTTATGGACTCGAGTGCCAATGACCCAAGCCATACTCTTGTCAGTCCCTTTAAAGTCAACGGGAAGGCCCTGTAGGCTACTTTTTCCTGGAAACCAAGCAAAGTCATGTGCGCTCTTAAGGTTTCCAAGTATTCGAAGGGATCTCTAGTCCCATTGTACATGTTTATGAGGGGCACCCGGAACTTTGGTGGTAGAGGCACGGCCATCACCTCCTTGTTGTAAAGGATTCTTGTGTTGATGAGCAATTGGTCTACCGATGACGATATACCTATTTTCTTTGCCATCTCTTCGTATTTCCCTTTGAGTTTATGTAGCTTACCCTGCATGTTTTTTCTTTCTTCCTTTTTGTCTCCTCCTTCTACTACATTCTTGGATCCCACATGCTCATTGATGCTTGGTTATGCCTCGTTTTTTGGCTCATTGGTGGCCACTTTGAGTGTCTCGTTTTCCTTCCGAAGGGTCTCCACCTCGGTAGTCATTTTTTCCACTAGTTGTTCCATTGCGGCAAGCCTCACTTCCATGTTTGTTGATATTGTTTCTTCTTATCCCCGAGTTGTCTGAGAACAGTTATCACATGTATACAAAGGACACGTGAAGTCTACAGAGATCCCATAGACGGTGCTACTGTTAACGTCGTGTTCCACGCGCCTTTGGGCTGGGTTTCAGAAACTCGGGTTTTCGAGTTGTCACCTGCATACTTTTAGCAAACACAGAGAATGGGGGCCTTGGTGGTGACCGGGGAGTCTCCGATGCAAAAATTAATATATCTACTTAGTTGTTTGTACGTAAGCTTAGAAGAATCAGAGAGCGTTCTTCATACCTGGGGCTCGACTTTTATACTAGGTTTCGAGTGGGATAACCCGTCCATGACTTTGAAGAACTTATGTGCTTTCCACTCTTCATTTGTCAAAATCCTTTAATACGGCATGGCTTTTGGAGTGACATCATTAATGCAGTGTGGAGTCCGGGTAGTAGTACAATTAATGCGGCGTGATTCCTTAATTCACTTTACCCTGTAGGCATTCCCTTTTAAGCCCATCCATTCCTGCTATTAAGAGATCAATAGTTCTCTATATTTTCCACCCACCTGCCTGCGCAGGCTCACGTGAGTAGGGTGTCATCGGGGAGGTGCCAATGTAGCAAGTCACATCTGCCTCTACCGTCCACTTTTCCCATGCGTGAGTTGTTTCGTGGATGAGTTTCGTACATGAGCCGAGTACTTTGCAGAAACCCACTGACTCCTTTTAGAAGAGGGTCGTTGGCCTCGGTCGGACTCTCTAACTTACTTCCTGGTGGCCCCGGCCCTCGTGGACTTGCCCTATGAGCTGATAAGGGGAGAAAACCCCCCTTACACTAAGTAAATCAACACATACGCTAATAACACGAAACATGCTGTGAAGAACTTAATTCCTTATAAATTCCTTGGATCTGTAGTCGACTGCAACGCGCTTTTAGATCATGACAAACTGCGCTCATCTTTCCATGAAACGTCATCTGTACGTAATTTCTTCGATAGGGCAAGCGGTGTTCGGGGAAAAAAAAAAGAAACTGCGACAACGCGGTGTACGTTGTAATGATCCAACGATCGAAGTAAACAACCGATTCAGCTTGGCTACGGAATTAGATAAATATTGATACCATGCATCACTTGTCTTAATTTCCTTCTTATGTGATTTCTTCGGCAACTCGATATAGCTGTGGTCAAGGAAAAAATTAAGCGGAAACTGCATGCACAGAGGCGTTAATAAAATTTGTAAAGAGATTCTAAAGTTATTCTTTAGGCATATTCATATTTTTTTTCTCTCCTCAACTTATAATTTCTATCTAAAAAATTTGACCCCCTGGTGTTAATTAATTAATTATGAAATAAAATCAAAACATAAATACAAATATAAATACAAAATGTACGTAGCAAATTGATCGCTTGTCTTTCCAAGAAACATCTTATACAATTTCTGCGATTCCTTCTTCAATTAACGCGGTTCTGGCGATGAGGCCGGAAAAGTGCAGGAAAATGTGCAGCAATATTCCGGAAGCTGCTAGCTAGGAACGGCCTCTTCGAAGATATATACCTTTTCATAATTTTCCTGCTCATTTACTCTCCCCTCCAAGAAACCTCTCATCGGAATAGTTTTATCACAATTAGTTCCGCTGTTCCTGGTAAAGTAAAGCAGTACCATTTCTTGGAGGTAAGCATGCATGTGTAGAACTTTTAGACTTAATTTATGGTTAATTTCTTACAACATATTTTCTCCAGTACTTCTAGGCACTTACTTTTTTAATCTTCTTTCAACTTTAAATTTCTCGTTTTGCAGGTTTACAGAAGCTAGGATCTTAATTTCTATCTATCTAATATATATCAGAACTTTATATTTTAATGCAGTACTAATTGTTCAAACCAATTAATATTGTTGTTGTCTTTGCACTGCAGAAAGCACAGGTTACTGATCTAGACAGTTTCTGATGATCAACATGAAGATACCCATTTATTACCGGATAAAGGGTATCCACTTATTTATGGTTAATTTCTTACAACATATCGTGACAGGGAGAAGAGACAAGACGAGACGAGAATTCAGACAAGATACGTCTCGTCTCATCTCGTCTCGTCTCATCTCACTATCTAAATCTCTCCTTAATTTTAATCATTAAAATAATTGAAAAACAAGTAACGCGCGTGACATAACTTGGAGTCGATCCTTGAGAATCAAATTCTGAAGGAATATGCAGGTATAAAGTGTTGTATTTCTTTTAATAATCCAGTGTGCATGCATGAGTGGATTGCAAGGATATCGGCGGCGCATTAAACCGCCTCACCGTGAAAATTTTGAGAAAAAGAGGCCTTTGCAGCTTAATTGTTTCTTTAGTACTGATTCAGAACTTCTGAGGGCACTCTCTGTGATATACTGTGTTGCAGTTCTGGTATGGGCAGGCAAACTAGCGGAGTTCAGTACCATGTGGGTGTTGATGACATACTTAATAGACATGTGGAAGCTTGACATTACGCATGCAGCAGCGATTGTAAATTTGTTTGCCGGTGCAGCCACCATACTGCCTGTAGGGTTGGCCTTTCTTGTAGATGCTTTTGTGGGTGATTATTGCTGTCTCTTGGCATCCAGCCTTGCTTTCAGCTTTGTGAGTTTCCAAATCTTTCCTCTCTTTTTTCTGATACTTTTAAATATTTTTACAAAAAAAAAAAAATTACAATATTATTAAAAAATATTTATTTAATTATAAAGTAAGAAAATAATAAAAAAAAGTCTCAGTAGTAACTTCCAACCGCAGCCACCAACGGGAAGAGCAGCATTTTTTTTTTTTTCCTTTGGCCCTAAAATTTTTCTGAGTCAAATTATTATATATATATATATATATATATATATATCTAAAAAACATTATTTTTCTTCTAAAAAACATCAAAGTGACACATTTTAGTATATATTCTGCCAGCTTGAAAGTTTTTCCTTATTTTCTCTACTTTCCTTTGCCCAGTCATAACCTTCTTCAATTTCAGTTCATGAATTCCGGTCCTTCAACATAGTTTCATTTATCTCCTGATCTTTTCCACACCCTATATTGAATTCTCAATAATCTACTATTTGTTATGTTTTACTTCTAGAGATGTATGAAATATATTAATTAGTTAATAAATATGTTGATAACATTAATTTTTAACATCTCGAAAAGATTTTATAATGCTATATTATGTTGTATATAACACACAAGCCAATGATGACAATCTAAAGTAAAAGCAAGCACGATCAAGTACACAACACACAATATACGTGGTTCAGTAAATTGTCTATATCCACAAAATTACAAAAATCTTATTAACCAGAGTAGATTACAATCACTCAATCTCAACTCATACTCTCTAAGATGTTTTGCTCTCTCACACAATATGCACTCACTTGACAATTGTTTTCTCTCAAAAATATACAAAAAGTCATACAAAACAAGTCAAATATAACATATTTATAATAAATTGCACTGGAAACCCTAATTTGGCAAAAATTACGTTTTTCACTCGAGATGTATGACAAGCGTGCCTCGAGCGAACATCCAATGAACATTGGCTCTAGCGGGGTGTCGAGTGTGACTTGAACTAACACTAGGGGTTGTGTCTCGCTTGAGCCCACTATCAAGCACACCTCGAGCAAACTCACGAGTTGAGTTTCGCTTGAACCCATTGTTGAGCACATGTTGAGTGAACTCACTATTTCTCGATTTTCTGCTTACAAACCAGTCTCCACATACAACCTAACAATCTCCCATTTGAAGACTAGATCTCCACATACCAGCCACCGTTTCCAGCCAAACTCTATCATCTCTGCAGCTCACAGCTCCTGTCTTCAAGGTAGAAGACGCACTGAAGTCAAGTTCGACTTTAGTATTCCACGTACTTCGTCCTTAATCAGCATATCCACTGTGCGACTCACAACTCTCATTACAATGGGAGTATCCAGCCTTGAAGGGATCGTGGCAACCTCAGCCAACTTTCTCAGACTTACATGAGAAACGACAAAACTAACTCCCTTTGGCTTCCTCATACGTTTCGCGCGATCAATCTTACATTTTTGTACTCTTGTATTTTCTTGCACATCACTTGACCCTGATGTTAAATATAAAGAGTTGGATCTCTTACCATGTGCTAAGACCAGCATCACCCTTAGTGATCTTCCAAGCTTATCTAGAGAATGCTACTGCATTACCGCTGTCATCAAGTTGTCCCACAGAGATCAGATTTTTCTTCAGATTTAGAACGTGTCTGACTTATTGTAAAATCTACACGCCCATGTTTGGAAGTGTGATGTGCACATCATCCACTCCTGCTACATCCAGTGTCTCTCCATCAGCTGCATACATCTTTTCAAAATACCAACAACATAATTTTGCATGATCTCTTGATGTGAGGTACTATGGAACAAACCTCCCAAATCCAACACCCAATTATCAATCAAACTGTGCATTGCAAGAATTAAGGCATCATGAATTTCTTTTACTACTACATTCACAGCATTATCCTCAGCACTTTCTTAATTCCTGTGTGTAAAACAAACACACGTCAACGATGACAATCTAAAGTAAAAGCAAGCATGATCAAGCACAAGACACACAATATTCGTAATTCGACAAATTGCCTACATTTACAGAACTGCAGAAATCTTATTGACCAGAGGAAATTACAATCACTCAATCTCAACTCACACTCTCTATGATTTTTTATTTTCTCACATAATATGCACTCACTTGACAATTATTTTCTCTAAAAAATATGCTGAAAGTCGTACAAAACAAGTCAAATATTACATATTTATAGTAAATAGCACCTAAATACCGAATCTGACAAAAACTACGTCATTCGCTCAAGCGGCATGTCGAGCGCGCCTTGAGCGAACATCCAATGAATATTGGCTCAAGCGGGGTGTCAAGCGTGGCTTGAGCAAACACTAGGATTTGTATCTCGCTCGTAGTGTTCACTTGAGCCAACTATCGAGTACATGGGTTGAGTTTCGCTCGAACCTACTGTCGAACGCATTTCTAGCAAACTCATTGTTTCTCAATTTTCTCCTCACAGACCACTCTCCACATCCGACCCAACATATTATAGAAAAAATAATTAATTGCTATAATATTTGTTCGACCCTGAAGATGAATGTCTGATCCTGCTGGTACGTAACAAAAAAGTCACGTACGTTTATCAGAGTTTTGGTTCTGCTTAGACAATGTTGGTCTGAAAAGGGTAGTCGGTTCATTCTTTTGTGCCAAACAGTTTTTAACGGAGTCAATGATTTGTATCACAAAATTCGATGTACTAATTAATAATTGTGTCACTGCAGGGGTTGGCCATCATGACAGTATCAACATTAACCATTAATGGTGGTACCCAGAAGTTTCTCATGTTCTACATAGCATTAATCCTCAATGCCATTGGGGTATCTGGTCATAGAGTATCCTTGGCTTCCTTCCTGGAGAGACAATCTCAAATCCAAACACTAAGTAACCAAGATGATATAGAGAGGAAAAGGCCACGGAAATTCAAAAGCTTCTTGAAAGGTGACATCATTGTGGTTCTTCTTCTCTACGTTGCCGCTGTTGCACTTTCATATGCGCCATGGTGTGTCCGGTTTGGAATTCCGGCAGCGGGGTTGATAGTGGCAACTCTTTTGTTCGTGAGTGGCTCATGTTCATACAAACATGCTAGACCGCATGGAATGAGTCCTCTCACAACTGTTTGTAAAGTCTTGGTAGCCTCTCTTTATAAGAGATCTTGTCACAACCCTCAGGATGCTAATCAACTGTACGAAAATCAACAAAGTTCTCACTTTGTCCCCCATACTCAGGGCCTTAGGTTCTCTCTCTCTCTCTCTCTCTCTCTCTCGCTGTCTGCAATGATCTCTTAATCATTATTTGTTTAATGCATGCAGGTTCCTTGACAAGGCTGCCATTATAGTCCCAACTCAAACTCCAGACCAACAAGAACAAAACGGGTGGAAACTTTGCAGGGTAACAGAAGTAGAGGAAGTAAAACTCTTAATCCGAATGATACCTCTGTGGACGACCTTCATCATGAGTGGTGTCGTGAAATCCATAGGAGACACTTATTTTTCAGAACAAGCAAATAATATGGATGACAAGATTGGAAACCTTACTGTCCCAGGTCTATTTATATTACAGGCCTTTTACCAAGTTTCAAAATTAGTATTCACTGAACTATCTTCCAAAGTAGCTAATAAGTTGTTTCAGAAGAGTTCGGGCAGATGTGTAGGTCCCATTGGAGTCATATCAGCAATGGTATTTTCTATCCTATGTTGCATCATAGCTGCAAAAGTGGAGACAGGGAGGCTAAACGTGACAAAGAGTGTTGGGTTAGTTGAGGAACCTAGTGAGGTAATCCCAATGAGCGTGCTCTGGCTTCTTCCACAGTTTTTCTTTCTTGCTGCCGTTGATGGAACATCTGAGTACCTTTGCGAGGACCTTGATGAAGTCTCTGGTTACTGCATTGCTCGCTTCTATAGAGGTCAGGTTCCTACCTCCACAATGATCCGCTACTTGAGACTTTTCACCAAAGCTGTATGCGGAGCAGGAATTGTGGGCAGTGTCATTTTAGCTGATGTGGTTAGTTCGTTCAGCAAAATGGGAGGCACAAGTTGGTTTCAAGACACACTAAATAGAAGTCATCTAGATAACTACTACTGGACAGTGGCAGTGTTGAGTTTCATAAATCTTGTCTTGTGCATCTTGGTGGCAATTTGGTACACCCGTCAACACCTTATGTTGATGATGTGGGATGCTGTTGTTGCCGTTAAGAGAGTAGTCCTCTATTTTTATGCTCCACTTGTTTCTAGGTGATGAGGTTGGAAACATTGGTTTTGGTTGTTTTTGTAATCCAGAAGAATGATAATATATATAAGCTCAAATGTACAACCCTCACCTAGATTTTTTTATAAAAAATTGGACTGCACTATAAAAAAATAAAAAAAGGTGAAAATTTCACTTTTTCTTGGTATGCCCATTTTTTTACAAAAAAGTCTTGTGCATTTGGGGCTTAACCCTATAATTACTCAATCCAAAATTTTCAAATTTTCTACTCCACTTTTGAATCCGGTTATTTACATTGGAGATTGATTTTGGTTGCTTTTTAAATCATATTTTAAACTTAATTTCCCAAGAAATTCATGAAAAGATGAATTATCTCTCTAATCCTATGATCATTTTTCTTCAAAACATCTTAAACATTTTCATCAATTGAGGTGGTTCAAAGTCTTTGGTTTAGGGGTGGGCGGCAGGGCTCCGCCATCCCGCCTACCCCGTCTGGCCTGCGCCTGGCCTGGGTAGGGCCCTCTATAATACCCAGGCCCAGGCCTACAAAAACAATTTTTCAGCTTCAGAAGACCCATGCAGCGTTTAGCGGAGTATTTGTTTTTCCTTTTCAGTTCCTCTCTCTTTTGAATTTAGTGCGACTTGGGTGTTGCGGCTTTGTGGCTCTTCCAGTTTCTGTTCGACGTCAACCCATTCTCGTTGGAGCAGCATGTGGGCGACGGTAACTCTCTCCTCCACCCTCTGTTTTCACTGATACACAAACTCCCACTCCGTTTCTCACACACATACTAGGGAAAAACCTCACCAATTTTCACATTGCTTTCAAACTGTGCCATCACAGTGGTTTGTATCATCGCCACACTCCCTATTGAACGCCGATCAGGCCATTTTTTTTTTCGTTTTTCTTTTTTCTTTTCTTCCACTGGATTCACCCCTTCACTTGAGGTTTACTTTTTTTTTTCACACTTGGTATTAAATTTCAGTTCTTCTTTCCTGCTACAAACCATGAGACATCATTTTTTTTTTATTGGGGGTTTTTGTGTGCCGTCATCCTTGTCCTACAGTGGTGAGTCCCTTCAAATTCTTTTTGGGTATTTTCGATAATATTAATTTTTACTTCGTACACTATCATTAGTATAACACTCATAAAAACTTTTCACAATTTCTTTTCCTCTGCCACCGCAGCGTTATCGCCGCTGTTTGGAATCTATAGAAACTCCCTCACCAACGTCATCGCTAACACCCCAAATAGTATTGTTTCCACTTACTAATTTTCACGGGCTGCGCACACGAACTTAGGTAAGATATTCAGAATTTAGGCTCATTGTCGACTTTATTTAGGGGGCTATATTAATGTATTGTGGTTGCTAGAATTTTTTTTAATAAATGATATTATGTGGTTGCCCGGGGTACGTGTTGCTCTTTGTTGGTCATTTCAGGTTGGAGTATTAACTGTTGATTTTATGTTTGGTTGTTGAGAGTCTATAAGACACTATCGAAGTTGGGTGATGGATTGTTGAGCTGATATGAGGTTTGCTGGATTAAAAAAGAGGTTGTTTGGGTTGATGATCATGGACTGGTTTGGGTGTTACTTTTGAGTTGGAGTCGACTTTTGGGATGGTTTTTATGAATATTTTGTGTGAAGAGTTATGTACGGTTGGTTGTGTAGGCGTGCCATGTGTTGTGAACTTATTCGGGATTGGAATAAGTGGCCGTACAAATTATGCTATGACTAATGTTGGGCTATTATAAACTTAACTATTGATTGGCTTATCCAGTTTTATCTCTTAAGGGTTATAAACTTTGGTTAGTTAAGTTGGTATACTTGCTTGGTATAATTATTAACGTGTTCATAATTATTATAATATAGGTTATCGTGATGCAGCTAGAGTACAATTTCAAATTTTAAAGAATACACTGCAAAAGTCAGGTAAGCGAGGTTCTTATGCTAAGCTTTACACAAATTATTTAAACTAAGGTTGACTTTCTGAAAATTTTGCATGTTTTGTAATGAAATGGGAACTTGGGAAAAGCAACATCGGTCATTTATTTGCATCACTCATGAAATCATACGAAAGAGTGAAAATGTTTTTTGTCATGCATTGTGTAGACATGAGCTTTATTTTGTCATGTTGTCTCTTAAATGTGAAAAATAGCGATATTGAAAATCTAAAAATTTGCACATTGATTAGAAAGATACTTTGACTTTTATTTTCAGGATGTGAGAATGATCTGAATATGTTTCGATACTCTGTTTTGTTTTGATATAGCATTTGAAAACCTTTGGCATGGTGTACTGATTTTGTATCTGACTCTGTGTTTGCTCTGCTTTATTCTGCTCTGTTTGGATTGGTACCAACTTCTCTGTCTCTAAGCGCACCCATTTTGAAAACAAAATAGTTTTATGTGGTCTTTCTTATGTGCACACTCAGGGCTCCGTGAAGAATAAGGAAAATATTTCACCTTTGTTTCTGCCAGGTTTGGCTACCGGAGATAGCACAACTATACCACGGGAGTGAAACATGATCTCTGCTCTGTGAGATGCTCTGTTTTGATGTGATGATGATGCTCAGGTTATGTTATGCCAAAGTACTCTGGGTTTTATGTTGTAACATCCCGATCCTAAAAGTGTATTTTTCTTATTATTATTATTATTATTATTATTATTATTATTATTATTATTATTATTATTATTATTATTATTATTATTTATTTTATTATTATTTTATTAGATATATTTTGAGGTAGTAATTTAATTTGAATAGGATTTCTTTACTGGTAATTATACACCTCAGTTATCGTTCCGTTTGGTCTAGGAGTTCCTAATTTGAAATTATCCCTACCTCAAACACTTCAAAACTCTAAAATCCTCTCAGTGTCCCTTTCCTTGTGAGAATAGTTTTCCAAAGTTCAAATCAAACTCAACCCTCTCCAGATTACTCACGATAGCTCCCTACCCGTCATCTATAAAACCCATGAGACCCTTAGCAAAAACCATAAAACTTTCACACACTAGCCACCTTAGTAGCCTCGGCAGACAGAAAACCACTTCCCAAAAATCCACCGTAACACTACTCCTCATACCAAGTCAGCCACCTCATCGGAAACTACCACAGAAATCGTCGACGGTGAGTTTTTCCCCCACCCCGACGTACGCTGTTGCGGTTTGAGCCAACCCGTTGATATTTTTCTCTCCCCCTTAATCGGCAATGACTTGTTGGCCGTGTACTTGTGCTGCTGTCGCCAACCACCTCAAGGGACTTTGGAGTTCCACTCTCGGAGCCAAAAATTGCCAACCAATCCAACCCAGGTGAACCCGCTTCCTTCCGGTAAGTCCTCGACCCAAATATCTCTCTCCCCATGATCTGCAATTCTCGGACTAACTCCCTCACTCTCTCTCTTGCGTCGCACCACGATCAGAGGACCTAGTCAGCATCATCAGTCGCTTCCAGCCACCCTAGAGCCGCCATCGCCTCAGCCTCCTTTCCTCGGTGAGTCCCCTGTTATCGCACGACTCCCTCCCATATCAGGAGCTCGCTGTACCTTGGCCTTGTGCCATCAAGAGAGAGAGCTTCTATCTGTTAATAGTAAAATGGGCCATGGGCCTTAGGCCCATTCGGCCAGAAGCCTTCTAGGAGGCTGATCTTCCACAAAGGGCTTTCTTGAGTTAGTATTGGGCCTAGTTTTTCTAAATGAACTTGTTGGACTTATTTTAGAAACTCTACTAATTTAAGTGGGTTAATTTTTGGATTAACAAAAACTGCTTTCTATTATTTTAAAGTGGGCTGGAATTTAAGCTAGCTTAAAATTTATGGACCCAAAGGCACAATTTTTATAAAAGATATTCAAAGGATTTTAAAGTATATTGTTGAGCCTATTATTTAATTAATATCCAAATTGACTTTTAAACTGGATTTTTATAAAATTATTAAGTTATATTTTTAGAAGTCGGGGAATATGTTATGAGTTTGGAAGAATATTATCTCTATTTATGATCTTAAGCATTTAGAATAATATGACACATCTTTCTAGAAAAGTTAGTGACGATTAGTGTCTCATATAGGTCACGAGCTACGACGTGAGATTGTGGAAGCAACGCTAAGAGGTAATTAGTATGATCATATAATTGCATGTGTATTTTAAATGTTCCAATTGTATATGAAAATGTGATATTTGTCTACGCTACACTATGAGTTAAGTCAAAGTTAGATCCCTTTCATGACCTTCGATGAATTATAATGACATGCATGTAAGTGAGCGTATGTATGTTATGCTACTATGGATTGCGATGTGATGGATGACATGTCATGAAAATCACATGTATGCAATGTAATGTCATGAAGTATTTAGATCATATAGGTCATGTATGTTCATGTTCTCAGATCATGTATGCCATGGAATGTTTATGTTCAGATCACATTATGCCATGTCATGTTATGTAATGCTATGCACAAGTGTATGTCATGCTAGAAAAGTTCATAAAGTCCAACAAACTTCTCATGCATTAAGAAAGATAAGATTTTAAGGGTGGCACGGACCTAAGCGTGTTCATCACAAGTTATGATAAGAATGACACGGACCTAAGCGTGTTCATCACAAGTTATGTTTAAGGATGACACGGACCTAAGCGTGTTCATCACAAGTTATGTTTAAGGATGACACGATCCTAAGCGTGTTCATCACAAGTTATGTTTAAGCGTGTTCATCACAAGTTATGTTTAAGGATGACACGGATAAGCGTGTTCATCACAAGCACGTGTTCATCACAAGTTATGTTTAAGGATGACACGGATCTAAGTGTGTTCATCACAAGTTATGTTAAGGATGACACGGACCTAAGCGTGTTCATCGCAAGTTATGTTAAGGATGACATGGACCTAAGCGTGTTCATCATAAGTTATGTAAAAGGTGACAGGGACCTAAGCGTGTTCACTACCAATTATGAAAAGTGGTGCCACGGACCTAAGCGTAGTTCACCCTATGTAAAGGGGAACACAGATTTAAGCGTGTTCACCACCAGTTAAGCTATGCGGTGCTACGGACTTAAGCATGGGTCACCATATGATAAGTGAAAGACAAGATAAGCAAGTTATTTATGCATTCAAGTTATATGTCTACTATGTTTATGTACGTTTCCGCTCATGCTAATGGTGTAGATATATGTTATGGGAAACTGTGATGATTTATGTATGTAGAATTGTTCAAAATTAAATCAAGTTATGGTTACAATATGATTGTGAATCTGTGATGATGTATGTATGTTATGAAGAGTCTTTCAAAAATTAAGTCTATGCTAAGCTAAGCTATATTTTACGGTATGATGTACTATTTACTGAATATTCGACTCATTTTTGTTTGTTTGTTCTCTGTTTTCTCTATGTTTAACTATCACAGATGATGATTGTGAAGACGCAGAGTTGGAAGGCCAGGAGTAGATCTAGTGTAAAGACCTAGAAAGGAATGAGGGTTGTTTACACAAGAATTAGCTTAGTTTATGTTTTTCTTTTATGTTTTCAGTTTCAAGTTTTGAAAACAATTATGTTCAGTCCAGTTCAGTTTTAATATTTAATACTCTTCAATAAATGAGGCATTTCAGGATATCAATCTCTTTATCGGGCATTATGTTATGAATGCTAGTAACATTTCTATTCTACGGGAACGGGGTGTTACATATGTGTCTTAAAATCATCGCTCTATTACGTTTGAAAACATGTTTTGTTCTACATGATAACTCTGAAAAATATTTTGTTCTAGATACTATACTCTATAAATGCTCATATTTTCATGCTAGTATATATCCTCTACTTATTGAGTTGTTGATAACTCACCCCTTATCTCCACAATATTTTTCAGATATTTTGGATACTTCAGCAAAAGTTCAAGAATAAGAAACATGGATAAGGCTATGTGAGCATCGTGAAGAATAAGCAAAAGATTTTACCTCTGTCTTTGCCCGGTTTGGCCACCGGGGATAGCACAACCCTACCAAGGGGGTGAAACATAGTCTCTGCTCTATGAGATGCTCTGTTTTAATGTGATGATGATGCTCAGGTTATGTTATGCCAAAGTACTCTGGGTTTTATGTGTCTTAAAACCATCGCTCTGTTACATTTGAAAACATGTTTTGTTCTGCATGACAACTCTAGAAAATATTTTGTTCTACATACTATACTCTGTAAATGCTCATATTTTTATGCTAGTATATGTCCTCTGCTTACTGAGTTATTGATAACTCACCCCTTATCTCAACAACATTTTTTCAGATATTTTGGATATTTCAGCAAAAGTTCAAGAATAGGAAACATGGGTAAGGTTATGTGAGCATAGTGTATTAAATACAAAGAGGGTACCTATTGTTGGAGAAGTTTATTTAATAGCTTCATTTTGCTCTGTTGGCTTGGTACTTTGGGAAAGTTGGCATTTATTTTGTGACTGTCGTATTCTTAGTTAATTATTTTGGAGTAAATTATTTAAAACAATGAGATCTATGAGTAATTGAGGAGTTAGAGTTTATATCTGAATTGTGATTTTTTATTTTTAAGTGATGAGGAGTAACTCTTTGACCTATCTGGGACCGGGGTGCTACACCCTCCTCCTCAAATGGGTGGGGCCTGCATATAAGTACCAGAGGATGGGGTTCGGGATGGGCCCAAGCTTTACCTTGTCTGCCCACCCCTGGACCAATTTATATATATATATATATATATATATATGTATATATATAAATCAATTATTTGTAATAAAACGAAGTTGTTTTATCTTATATTAAGTTAAAAAAAAAAAAAACAACCATGTTTTTGAGAGTTTAAAATCAAGTTTTTGTAATAAAATGACGTCGTTTCATCTTATGCTGAGTTTTTATAAATAAAACGACGATATTTTGGGATCTCTCTCTTTCTCTCTCTCTCTCTCTCTCTCTCTCTACTCTCTTTTCCTCCGTTTTTCTATCCTCCGATCTTCTTCCGTCATGGTCTCTCTCTCTATGGCCATTGCCCCCCGCATCCTAACCCCATTTCTCTCTCTCTCTGCCTCAGTTAGATTGTTGGATTTTTTTGTTTTCTAGTTGGTTGCCAACAGTGTGTTAGACGAGCTAAGCGAGCGGTCATAGGGGCCAATATGTCCTCCAGCATGCAGACTAGGGCACCCAAGGGGCCCAACTCGCCCTTTCCACCTCCCTCTCTTTCGTTTAGCTCATGCAGGGGCAGGGAGAAGAGATGGCGGCCCCAATCCGGTAGGGTGACTTACAAAGGATTTGCTCATACACAGAGAAGCCAAAATTCCACCTTCCTAGTCATTAACAATGATCCCTAGTCCCATCCTCTTCTAGAATTATTGCTGGCATTCCAACTCACCTTGACCACATCGCAACCTAGACTTGCTAAAATACTTCTAGGTTCTCCAGAGCTTGCTACAACACTGATCTCGAGCTTGTACACTTATTTTCAAATATAAAGTTATTTCTTCTCAGCCATATGTTTCTCAAAATGATAGCCACTAGTTCTAAATCTTTCTGCTCCAAGATTGTGACCCTTTCCTCCCAAATCTAATGAAAATCTTCTTCACTGCTTGACCACTTCTTGACAGGACTTACATTTTCTGCTCACACATCATTTGAAACTCCACAACTCCATAAAGGCATGGCATATAGCTTCCTCTTCCCTTTCACTTATAAGGCATAGGGAATTCTCAGTGATATTCTTCTTTTTTAGATTGTGCTTAGTAGGCAATATATTGTATATTGGCTTCTAGATAAAAGTTTTAACCACTCCTAGTACGTGCATCTTCCAGACTTCTTGCCATGTCACACCTTCATTGATATCCCAAGATGATTCACCCTTCATTTTTTTCCTAAGACACATGTCCAAGTGATGGGTACTTCTCATAGAGAAGCAACCTATTTTGGTATATCCTCGTATCCTTTTATCTTGTTTCCCAGTTCTACTTAGAGGAATATTGCACACTACTTCAGTTTTGTCCTCTCCCAATATATCTTTTATAAGATCAACCCTCCAAGAGCCCTTTTATTGATCAATTAATTCACTCACTTGAGAATTTATGTATAAGATTCTTACTGGAGATTGAATGCATAATGAAGGTGTTGGAATCCATTAAACCCCCCCCCCAAAAAAAATATATTTATATTATAACCATTTCCAATCCAGACTAACCCCTCTTTCAACAATTTTAGAGATCCTCACAAGCTCATCTATATTAAAGATGGGCTAGAACCTAGTTGTGCTTTCAATAGTGTCTCCTTTCTAAAATACTTCTTTTGAAATATTCTTGTGGCCAAGGAGTTTTGGTTAGTCAGAAATCTCCAACACTATTTAGCTAGCATAGTCTTGTTAAAACTCTCAAAGTCTATCAATCCTAATCCTCCAATAGCTTTCGCTTCCCCCATCTTATTCCAACTTTTTCAATGTATTTTCTTATCATTGTTCTTATACCCCCACCAGAAGCTTGCCATCATAACAAAGATTTCTTTGCACAATCTTTTAGGTAGCATAAAGAAACTCATATGGTAAGTTGAAATAGCTTGAATGATAACCTTCAAATATATTTCCTTTCCAGTTTATGATAATAACATATTCTTCTAGCTATAGAACATTTGCCACACTCTGTCTTTAATACCTCTGAAGGTATTATATTTATTTTTTCCTACCATTGTAGGTAGCCCCAAATATTTCTCACAATCTCCACTTGCTCTAACCCCCATACCCTCCAATATTTTCTTTAGCTAAGTAGCACTTACATTTGTGCTGGAAAAACAAATAGATGTTTTTTGTTTGTTAAGGTACTGCCCTAAAGTTGTTTCATATTGATCAAGGATCTAACTAATTCTGCTCCATTTCAGCAAAGTAGCTCTACAAAAAACAATGTAATCATCTATGAACAGAAGATGATTTACTCTTGTTCCACCTCTTGCAACAGAAATCCCCCTTATCTCTCCCTTCCTTTCAGTTGCATTAATCAGTATACTCAACCCTTCAGCACAAAATAAAAATAAATATGGAGACAAAAGGTCACCTCATCTCAAATCTCTAGAAGGGTAAGTAACAGTGGTAACACATTGCATAATTAAAGATGTGATTTTTTCCTTGAACCCTAGCGTCTTCATGACTGTCTCAAGATAGGTCTGTTCAACTCGATCATATACCTTTGACATGTCCAATTTAAGTGTCATCATTCCATTTCTGCCCTTTTGTCTAGTCTTCATAGAGTGGAGAAATTCATAGGCCACTAAAATATTATCAGATATGAGCCTCCCCGGAATAAAAACACTTTGATGGTTTGATATAATGCTGGGAAGTATTTTTTCAACTTGTTCGCTAGTCTTTGCAATAATTTTATAAATTACATTACATAGACTAATAAGCGTATACTCACTAACTGATACAGGGGATTTAACCTTAGGAATTACTGTAAAATGAGTATAATTTATATCTTGATCTATTCCCTCTCCCTATAAAAGATTTGAACAACTGCACTAACCTAGTCTCCAACAGTACTCCAATAGGCTTGGAAAAAACATGCGCCATAGCCATCTGGTCCTTGTGATTTAGTGGTCCCATCTACTATGCTACTGTTTCAATTTCCTCTCTAGGTATATCCTACTGTAAATCTTCATTCAAATTCATTGCACCTGTCACTCGAGGTAATAAAGAGTAAAGGTTTGATTCAATAACTGCTTTAGATGGCTTTGTAGATTTGTAAATCTCTTCATAATGCTTGGTAAAAACGTCCTTCATATCTTTTTAATCTTCTAATAATCTGTTGGATGTATCAAAAAACTTGGCGAATCCAATTATTTTTCTCTACTGTGATGCACATGCATGGAAGGATTTTGTTTATTATCATCATGTTTATAACAAGTCCTTCTTGCCCTTTGTTTCCAATATGGGGACCTTCCATATCTTGCAATCTTCTAAGGTGCTCGACTTGTTTTTTTATCTCAGCTTCTTTATTTCTATTTTTTGTCTTACTCCAACCTACTAGAGCCTCCTTACAAACATTCAAAGATTGTTGAATCCTCAGCATTGTGTTTGATGATGTACTTCCTTCTAACCAATTCTGCTTGATAACCTCTTCATAGTCTTCCTCCTTCATCCAACTGGCTTCAAATCCAAATAGCTTAATTTTTCTCCTATTGTTAGTCTATTCTGAGTTCACTGACAATAAGAGTGGCTTGTGATCAGAACTTCTTGGTTTTAAGGTATCCACCCGCACTTCCTTGAAGCATTCTCTCCATAAATAATTTGAAACAACTCTATCCAATCTTTCTTTTACAAATTTCTCATCTATATACCTATTAGTCCAAGTGAGTCCACTTCACACTTTACCTTTCTCCTCCAATTTTGGACCCATGGAACTAATTTCATAGTCCAGAAATTAGTGTATCAACTACATCTATCTGTTCTATATATGAAGCTCTACTCTCCGATCATTGGAAGTGAAAAATTAGGTGCAACAGCGAATTAACTAGCAAATCATACTAATATATAAGCAATCACAAATATCAAACTAAAATAAAAAAAAAACAGTAAAAATAATAAACACAAGATTTTGGTCACAATTGGAAAACTTTTAAAGAACTCTTCAAGAGAATAACCATGCAGTTTAGGTGCTTAGCCAATACTTTCAAATCCACTATAGAATTAATTGATTATAATCAGATTTAGACATTCACAAACTTGTGCTAACTAGAAAGCTAAATTTTAATCCCACGAGTAAGCCACTTAGTCTCTGCAACAACAATAACTCTGGAAATCATTCTGACCAATAAACACGTCCACTCTAATAGACTTAATTGCAACAACCCAAGAACAAAGTGATCAAAAGTTCAACAACACATCCACACTATATATAGTTAAACAAATTGTTTGGATTGCTCAGTATCTCACAATGATTTTATCTTAGAGACAACAACATAAGAATTTTTGAAATATTGCTCAACTTTGATACAAAATTTGTGCCTCATCCATTGATTCATTTTCTTCATGGCATGATCAATGATTGGCATGCAATTACAATAAAGTTGTGATAATTATTTATTCATTGTGTATCGGTAGAGTTATACATAGTCCGTGGGTATTGATACCCTTACTCAGTATCCCTTTACTACCCAAGCTTACGTCGCGTTTTTTTTCTTCTCATTCTCTCTGCTCTATTCGAGATTTGACATGAAACTGCCGTCAGAAGCTTTCTCCATCTGAGATTGAAATTGAAGCTTCAGCAACACACCCACAATTTCCCTTCGTGCCCAAAACAGCTCGCTTAGCTCAATGGGAACTCCCCTCCCAACCAACGATGAGCCACCGTAAACGGCGCCAACCTGAGATGGGTCTACTCTCACACATGAACTCTCTCTCTCTGTCTCAAAAGTCCCCCTTTGTGTCGCTTTCCTTTTTTGGTGGCCAGCCACTGTTCAACAATGCCAGCTCGAGGGAAAGTCCTCCACAGTCCACGAGCACACTACTAGTGAAAAGAAGCACCGGTGGCTTCTTACCAACATAAAGGTAAAACTTCGGTCCTCCATTTATCTTTCTTATGTAAAGAGGTCTTGTTGGGTTCTTTTAATTGCATTAATCATCAAAGTCGAAAACTTTGTTTGTAATCCATGATTATGTCAGTCAAAATGAGTATTTTTCATCTTGAAATATTTCTTTCTACATGCAAGTTTAACCCATTGAGCCCAAATGCCATTACAGGTTTGATGCCTGAGAGGAAGTGATTACGCCCAAAGAATAACATAGTAGTTCTAGCACAGCTTTAGGGTGTCGATTCCTCAAGAAGACAGATTAAAGAAAATACAACAAATAATAAAAAGAATTAAAGGAAAATATTTAATGATCAATAAGGAAGAACTGGTTTTGAATGCAATTTAACATATAAAATTTATAAGGATAAAAGTAATGATTACTCAAATTATAAATAGTAAAGCATCAAGAATTCCTTGCACAAATCAGGTATTTATGTTTATTCTTGATTCAGTGAATTACTCAATTGGGGATTCATCTCCAGAGTCCCCAATTGGAAGATATAGAACTACAAACCATTTTAATCGAAAGATAACTCTTTGATAAATCATTCACTACTTTTTAAAGCTCTGTGAATTATCATCCTTATTGAAAATACCCAGCGACGACAATATACCCAGGGGAAATATTGTAGTAAAGAATTAAATCAATAAAGACAATGAATTAATCCAAACACAATCAAGGATATTAACCATTCTATAGAAAAAGCATGATTGAATCTATTAAAGGAATCAATTCCAAGATTATTTGAAGATAAGAAAATACTATTAATAATTAGAAAATGATAAATAAAAGTTTGCATTAATAAAGAACAATCACATGAATAAAAAATAAACTAAAAACACCATCAATTGTGCAAGTTCATCCCTACCTTTACTTAAAGACTTAGACAGTCTCTCCGAACTGTCTGTCTGAAGTTATCTCTCAAATTTAATTATGTCATTGAAACTCTCTTCCTCAACCCTTTATATAGAACTCCATGCCTTCTCGTATCTTCGCTGGCCACTTCGACAAATTGTCTTTCTTTATTTTATTCTTCCACCGAATGGTTCTTGCGTGCATGTGCGCCTAGGTTCTTTATTATTATTTTTTTATTCTTTTCATTTCCTACCCAACCTCCAGCTAGCGTTCGGCCTTTCATCTCTTTGTGTCTCGCATCCAGCCAAAAGTGAAGAACTCTCGCGTCCGCATGTCTGCACAAACCGTGCATGGTGAAAATGACCCAAAACCTGCTGCCTTGTCTTCCATTGCTGGGCCCGTACTCTATCTCTTTATAATGAATTTTCTTCCCATGGTGCGTCTTAGCATTAAAGCACCATGCTGTGTCTCCAACATAAAGAATCTTTTTATTATTATTATTATTTCTACTTTGAGCCTTCCATCCGTCTAAGCCGCATGAGTCTTGCTTCTAGCTTTTTTTTTTCTTTTGTGTCTGTCACCCAACTGGCTTCAGATTGGAGTACTCTAAGAGAGAGAGTGCTGAGCTAGAGGGAGACGGTTGGTGGCTGTTATTAGCATATATTGTAATTAACTAGTTGTCTACACTCACGTGCACTATAAGTTAGAATGCACTTTAGTTGTTATCTGTACCGAGTATATAAACTTTACTGTACATATTATTCATTTTAATCTTAATGAATAGAGGTATATTCAGAAATTCCTCTCGGTTTCTCTCTTATCATGGTATCAGTTGCAAAACCCTAGCCGTCGCTGTCATGACTGATTCGACTAACGATACGCCTCCTCCTCGCCCTCCACCCCCACTTCCACCCCCGATCGCCCCTCCTCCTTCTGTGGATTATTCAAATCCATACTACCTTCAGAGCGGAGATCATCCCGGCGCGATCCTTGTTTCCCAACCCCTTACTGGGGATAATTTTCTCACATGGCACCGATCCATGTCTATGGCACTCATTGCGAAAAACAAACTCTGTTTCGTTGATGGTTTTTTGCCCAACCCTACTGAGACCAATCCTATGTACCACGCTTGGATTCGGTGCAATACGGTTGTGCTTTCTTGGTTGCTTAATGCTCTGTCCAAAGAAATCGCTTCTTCCGTTCTTTACTTCGATTTTGCGGAAGAGATGTGGAATGATTTGAAGGAACGGTTTGCACAGAGCAATCGCCCTCGCATTTTCCAGATCCGGAAGGCTATTGCTTCCTTGTCACAAGCCGATGCCTCTGTAAGTTCTTATTTCACAAGATTTAAAAGTTTTTGGGAAGAAATGGTTCATTTTCGTCCGATGCCCCTTTGTTCTTGTGGCGCTATCAAGCGGATTGTTGAATATCAACAAGAAGACTATGTCCTAAAATTTCTAATGGGACTTAATGAGTCTTACGCACATTTATGTAGTCAAATCTTGCTTTCTGATCCTTTTCTCCCAATTAACAAAGTATTCTCGCTCATCCTTCAAGAGGAAAAGCAGCGAGAAATTTATTCTGATTCTTTATCCTCTAATGAAGCTATTGCTATGTTAACTAATCATGATTCTAGTCAGATGAAGTCTTCGGTTGTTGGATCAAGGACTGGTAAGCCATCGACCCTCCGTAAGGAACACCCTTACTGTACACATTGTGGCCTCTTAGGCCATACTATTGACAAATGCTTTAAGATCCATGGTTATCCACCAGGATATAAAGCTAAGTCTCGAAACCCTAATCACGCCACTGCCAATCCTGCTGTTGCTAACCAATCTGTCCCTAATTCGGTTATGGCTCCACCTTTTCCATTTTTCCCAGAGCAATGTCAACAACTTATTAATCTTTTACACACTAAAACTAATAACTCATCTGTGAATCAAGTAGGTATAATACCTCCTGATGGTACTACCTCCACTGCACCATCGACATATGCAGCACCTCTCTCAGGTATATCTTCCATATTCTCTATTGTTGACACACTTGCATTTCATTCAAAATCTTGGATTCTTGATTTTAGGGCAAGTGATCATATGATTAGTTCCCTTTCATTTTTTACATCACCACCCATTGCCGTTAATATCTCTGTAAAACTACCTAATGGTTCTTACATTCGAGTCACACACAAAGGCACGGTCAGACTCTCTGAGTCTTTAGTCTTAGATAATGTTCTTTATGTTCCTACATTTACATTCAATCTTATCTCTGTTAGTAAATTAACTTCCCAATTATCTTGTTTTCTCATTTTTTTTACATGATCTTTGCTACATCCAGGACCTCTTCAATTGGAGGACGATTGGAGTAGCTAAAATTTCTCATGGTTTATATCATTTACTGCATACTTCCAGTAGTTCTTTTTCTTGTAATGCAAATACTTTTTTTAATTGTAATGCTGTTACACACAACTATTACCTTTGGCATTGTCGTTTGGGACATATTTCTGATTCTAGATTACATGCCTTAGCTTCTGATATACCTTGCTC
The DNA here is from genome assembly GCA_029856935.1 of Cyclocarya paliurus. Taxonomy (NCBI): domain Eukaryota; kingdom Viridiplantae; phylum Streptophyta; class Magnoliopsida; order Fagales; family Juglandaceae; genus Cyclocarya; species Cyclocarya paliurus. The sequence goes on along the minus strand of CM056955.1, from coordinate 29,925,364 downwards.
TACAAATACAAATCATACTCATTGTGCTATCTGTCCACTTGCTAAACAGAAACGGCTTTCTTTTCCTTTAAGTTCTTCTACTACTAGTTCTGTTTTTGAACTAATTCATTGTGATATATGGGGCCCATTTTCAACTACTTCCTATGATGGTTTCAAATTTTTCCTCACTATTGTAGATGACTATAGTCGCTGTACTTGGATCTATTTGTTAAAATCTAAATCTGAAACGTGATCATATTTACAATCATTCTTCATTTTTGTGGAAACACAATTTAATACTAAAATAAAATCTGTCCGCACTGATAATGGTTTAGAATTTGATATGAAACATATTTTTTCTAGTAAAGGGGTTATACATCAACATAGTTGTGTATACACTCCTCAACAAAATGCTATTGTTGAAAGAAAACATCAACATATTCTTAATGTTGCTAGATCTCTTCGTTTTCAATCTAATATTTCATTACATTTTTGGAGTGACTGTATCCTCACTGCTGTTTATCTTATTAATAGAATACCAACCCCTGTTTTAAATAAAAAATCACCCTATGAAATACTTTTTGATGTCAAACCTAAATATAATCATCTTAAAATCTTTGGTTGCCTTTGTTATGCTTCTTCTCTTGGCACTTCTCTATCACATAAATTTTCTGACCGAGCCCAAGTTTGTGTTTTTCTTGGCTATCCCCCTGGAATAAAAGGATACAAACTTTATAATCTTCACACTCATAAAATTCTTACTTCTCGAGATGTCATATTTCATGAACAACTTTTCCCGTTTAAATCAAATTCTCCATATCATCACTTAACACTCGATACTCATAATATTTCTCCTTCCTTTGAACCTGTTTTACCCATTCTCTTTCCCGATGTTTCACTTCCATCTCCTTTAATTTCTAGTTCCCCTTCCCCCCCCCCATATCCCACTTTCTTCCCTCTCCTCTAATGATTCCACTTCAAATACCACAACACCTGTCCCTCTCCGAAGATCTACAAGAATTAGAAAAACACCTAACTATTTACATCATTATCACTGTTCTTTACTTTCCAATGCTAACATGACTCAATCTTCTTCTGGTATTCTTTATCCTATCTCTTCTTATCTGTCATATTCTAAATTTTCACCTTCTTATCAACATTTTTGTGCTTCTGTTGACTCAATTTATGAACCACAATTTTTTCATCAAGCCATCTCATACCCCCATTGGAGGGATGCCATGGCAGCCGAGATTAATGCTCTTGAAGAAAATAAAACATGGATCCTCACTGAATTACCCCCTGGACAGCAACCAATTGGTTGTAAATGGGTTTACAAGTGTAAATTAAAATCTGATGGAACTTTAGAAAGATATAAGGCTCGTTTAGTTGCAAAAGGATACACTCAACGCGAAGGTATTGATTATTTTGATACTTTTTCACATGTTGCAAAACTAACTACTGTTCGCTGTTTTCTTGCCCTAGCTGCTATTAATAACTGGGAACTGCATCAATTGGATGTCCATAATGCATTCCTTCATGGCACTTTAGATGAAGTTGTGTATATGAAGCTTCCTCCAGGTTTTTCTAAACCTGGAGATACTCGGGTTTGTAAGTTACTCAAATCTTTATATGGCTTGAAACAAGCCTCCAGACAATGGTTCTCTAAATTTTCATCTACACTCACTAATTATGGGTTCATTCAATCAAAATCTGATTACTCTTTATTTACAAAATGTTTTGGTGCATTTTTTATTTTTTTATTGGTTTATGTTGACGATATTGTCATTGCTTCTAATCATTCCCCATCTGTTACTGATCTTAAACATTTTCTCAATTTGCATTTCAAATTAAAAGATCTTGATCCTTTGAAATATTTTTTGGGCTTGGAAGTTGCACACTCCACTAAGGGCATATCTCTTTCTCAGAGAAAATATGCACTTGAAATTATTTCTGATGCTGGCTTATTAGCTACCAAACCTATTGGCAGTCCAATGGACCCAAACCTTAGACTTTCTAAAACTGATTCTGGAGGTCCTTTACTTGATAATCCAGCCTCTTATAGACGCTTAATTGGTCGTCTGCTTTATTTAACTCTTACTAGACCTGACTTGTCTTTTTCTATTGCAACATTGAGTCAATTCATGGACCAGCCTCGCCAGTCCCATCATGATGCAGCAGTTCGTGTTGTGAGATACATCAAGGCTACTGCAGGACAAAGTCTATTCTTCCCCAGTAACTCAAACTTACAGCTAAAAGGATTTTGTGACTCTGATTGGGCCACCTGTCCAGATTCCAGACGCTCGGTTACTGGCTTTTGTATTTTTCTTGGAGATTCTTTAATCTCTTGGAAATCCAAAAAGCAAGTCACTGTTTCTCGATCATCCGCAGAGGCTGAATATCGCTCTATGGCATCAACCTGCTGTGAACTCAAGTGGCTCATCTCCCTTTTCCGAGACTTTGGAGTCCAGTTTTCTTCACCACCAGTTCTCTACTGTGACAGCCAAGCAGCACTCCACATCGCTGCTAATCCAGTGTTTCATGAACGCACTATGCACATCGACATCGACTGCCACATCGTTAGAGATATGGTTCAAACTAAAAGGCTTGTAACTCTTCATATTGCTGCTGAACATCAACTAGCAGATTTTTTTACTAAACCATTAGTTTCAACTAGATTTTGTAATCTTTTGTGCAAGCTGGGTGTAATTAATCTTACCATTCCAGCTTGAGGGGGGCTATTAGCATATATTGTAATTAACTAGTTGTCTACACTCACGTGCACTATAAGTTAGAATGCACTTTAGTTGTTATCTGTACCAAGTATATAAACTTTACTGTACATATTATTCATTTTAATCTTAATGAATAGAGGTATATTCAGAAATTCCTCTCTCTCTGTTTCGATTCCTCTCGGTTTCTCTCTTATCAGCTGTTGCGCTGTGTATGGATTCTACGTGCGCTGGAGGAGAAGACGTGCGACGGTGGTTTCGGATGTGGAGAGTTTCTCATAGTAGCTTGAGGTGGTTGGGCACGGTGGATGGTGGTTGTTCTTTGCAGTGGTTGCTGAGTTGTAGTGGTGGAGGTGCTGCATGCATGGAGTCTGCGTGCGCTGGAGAAGGCTGGGCAGAGGTTGAAGATGACGAAAATGAGTTGTCGTTTTTATCTATGGACTAAACAAGAAGTCGTTTAGCAGACAGAAGTTTTAATTTGACAGACAAAATGACAAGTCGTTTTTGTCTGTGGACTAAACGACAAGTCGTTTAGCACATAGCTGAATTCAATCCAATTAGAAATGACATGTTGTTTTGGTTTGTCGACCAAATGATAAGTCGTTTAGCCTGTGCTGAAAAATAAAAATAAAATAAAATAAAATAAAAAGTTAAATAAAATAAGATAGGTAGAATAAATAATAATAATTAAAGAAACAAAAATAAAACTAGAAAAAGAAAATAAATAAATAAATAAAGATAAAATAAAACTAGACTAAAATATTAAAAATGTGTTGTGCATGTGAAGAAACAATATCAAATTAAATCACAAATATTAAAAACAAGCATAAATTATGCTATTAAACAAATTAAATTACAACTTAGATTTATGCCTTTTAATCATTTTTTCATCTAAAATCAATAATAAAATAGTAAAATAATTAAAAATATATTAATTTTAACTGTATAAAATATACAATAATACAAATCAATCAAGAAGAAATGTGCGAAAATGAAAGTTTGATGTCTTAAATTGTGGTTTTGAAGTTCAAAAGGTAAAAAGAAAGACTTTTTTAGAGTGGCAGAGCATAAGCTCAATCAAATCTTGGACAAAGCATAGCAGAAGGGAGAAGTAGGGCATAAAAGAAAAAAATAAATGTAGGCTTGGATGGTAAGGGGAATAGGGATAGCGAGAAGTAATAAGGGTATCATTACCCATAGGCTGTACTTCCCATAAGTAGATATTAACTTGTCAATTTTATTTTAAGATTGAGTTTAAAAACTCATAATTGCTGAAAAGTGATAATATTTATATCATAATATAATTCTTTGACCACTATATTGTAAGTAATCTTAAAATAAAATTCCATTATATAAAATCGAAACTCTAAAAAATTCTGGAACCTCTGTATGACGTTTTGTTAGTAAATATTGGGAGAAGATGGTCGAAGCCCATTTCAGTCTATACCACCTCCATCGATGAGGACTTCAAGATCGATATTTTGTGTCCTTTTAAATTTTTTGTAAATTTTTCCTAATTTTTAAAATATTTAACTTATTTTAAATACCTAATCAACATTTGAATTCTAAAATTTTAAATATTTAGTATTTATCATATGTTCTTGATTTTAGAATGTTACTAATGTATTAAGAGTAATACTATATGTACTTATATTTCATGATTCACTTCATCACTCATATGCACACATTAGTACATGGAAAATGTTATTTCTATTTATAATTTTTTATTTACGTAACAATATGTGATATGTGTATATGCTAAAAATTATAAAATTTAAAATTCAAACTTTGAATTTTAAAAAATATGATAAATGAGTCTTGTACATAAAATTATAAATAAAATTACAAGTACATGTAGCATTATTCATTAAAAAATATATTTATAATTCTAAAAATTTGACCCGGCCGAAATTTGAAAACTCGACTTGAGTTCGAAGGACTCGAGCCAATTTAGATATTTAAATTCAATATTAGAGCAGTGGAATATATAGGTACTTAAAATTTAACTACAATAGAACAATTTGATGAGGTAAAAGTTTGGTAAAGTAGAATATATAGGTACAATAGAAATGATTATATAATTTCTCTTTTCTTATAAATTCAAATAAATTGGTTAAAATAGTTAAATGTTTTCATGAAAAATCATAAAAAAATTATAAAAATTAATTTAAAAATTAATTTATTTTAATGTGATACAATAAATTATAAAATTATTTTTTATTATAGACTGTATCTGAACTTATTTGAATGGAATCTCTAGTGTGTGTAGCATTTCTCTTACTAATATAGTTAATGCTTGAAGGTATCTGTGAAGAGTGAAAGTCACGGAATTCAAAAGCACAATCTTACATGGCGGTTTTAAAGTAGCTAAGCCAAAGCCACTGCCAGCATTATAGGAAAAACTTGCGATTCATTAACTCAAAGACAAGTAGTATTTATTAACTTCATTACTGGAGACAAGAGAGTAGAGAGAACCTTTTGGAAAAGGTTCTCTCTGTCGTTGGAATATCACCCAGATGGATGTAATGGACCCAACTTGACTAATTCGAGATGGTCACTCTCCAAAAGGGTTAGGGATTAGAGAGAGAAGGAGAAATCGAGAAGAAGAAGAAGATCCAGTGCTTGAATGATCTGATTTGGGGACTTTCCCTCCAACTCGTTCTATTTATATTGATTGCCATCAAAACGGCCACATTTAACAACGGATACAATTGTTTCAAAATACAATTTTAAAGCAAAATGACTACATAATAACTAATAAGAAGAATTAAAATGACATCGTTCTATTAAAATCCTTCCTTATTAAAACACAACCCACACGACACCATTTCTCACTTTCCACTTATGTCCAACTACCATCAACTCACAACTCTGGCTTATCTCCAGTAAAGGATCTCAGAAAGTGCTCAAGACACTTATTCACAGCTTCTGTTTGGCCATCACTTTGAGGGTGATAGGCTAAAGAATATGAGAGATTAACCCCTTGCAATCTAAAAAGTTCCTCCAAAATGAACTAGTAAAGGTTGACCCACAATCAGAAACAATGGTTTTGGGTAAACCATGCAGCTTAAAAATATTGTTTAGAACTAATAAGGCCACTTGAGCAGTTGTAAAGGGATGTTTCAAAAGCATAAAATGTGCATACTTGGACAACCGATCTACTACAACCATAATAACAGAACATCCCCTTGAAACAGGCAAACCCTCAACAAAGTCCATTGAGAGGTTAGTCCATACATGCTTAGGAATAGGCAAGGGTTGTAAAAACCCTATTGGAAAGACATTAAACCTTGTTCCTTTGGCACACTTCATACTCATGAATGAACTTTTTTACATCAGTTTTGAGACTAGGCCAATAGAAATCCACTCGAGCTCTATGCAAACATTTATGGAATCCAGAATGGCCAGCTATTGAACTGGAATGTATGTAGTTTAGAATCTACTGCTTCAGAGGCAAAAAATCAGGCACATAAATCCTATCCTTCTTAAACAAAATACTATGCCTCAATTTAAATGAAGGATTAGATGTAGGGTCAGACTGTAAGGTAGAAATATGTTGTTGTACACTCTGATCTGCTTCATAAGCCAATCTCAAATCTATCAATCAGGTTAGTGTAGGAAAAGACAAGGCTGCTAGCTGTCCCATTTCCTCATTATGATCGTTTCTGGACAAGACATCAGCCACCTTGTTCTCCATCACCTTCTTATATTCAATAATAAATTCATAGCCAAGTAACTTAGAAAGTCATTTCTGTTGTGCAACAGTTCCGATTTTCTGCTCTAGCAAATATTTAAGACTATGATGGTCAGTCCTAACCACAAAAATACTTCCCAAAAGGTATGGCCGCCACTTCTTAACAGTTCACACTAAGGCTAGCAACTCCTTTTCATATGTGGAAAGGGATAAATTCTTACCCTCCAAAGTTTGACTAAGAAAAGCTAAGGGTCTCTGATCTTGCATAAGAACTGCTCCCACACCAATTGCACAAGCATCACATTCAATAACAAATGTTTTATTAAAGTCAGGTAAAGCAAGGACAGGAGGACTTGTAACTGCAACTTTCAACTCATTAAAAGATTTAGTAGCAGAATCATACCACAAAAATGCACCTTTTTTCAATAAGGCTATCAAAGGGGTAGCAATCTGACCATAACCCCTAATGAATTTCCTATAGTAACCTGTCAAGCCTAAAAACCCTCTCAATAACTTTAGATTTTTAGGGATTGACCAAGTAACCATAGATTCAAGCATTTTAGGATCTGCCCTCACACCTTCCCTTGAGATCAAATGGCCTAAATACTTAATTTCTTGGCAAGCAAATTTACATTTCGACTGCTTGGCATACAATTGATGTTGCTGTAATTTTTGTAACATAGTAGTCAAATGAAATAAATGGGATTCCATGTCCTTGATGTAGACAAGTATGTCATAAAAAAAAATGACAAACTGTTGAAGGAATGGCCTGAAAACCTCATTCATGAGGCCTTGAGAAGTTGAAGGGGCATTAGTGAGTCCAAATGACATTACAAAGAACTTATAATGCCCTTCATGAGTTTTTAATGCAGTCTTGTGAATATCCTCATCCCTCATACGTATTTGATGATATCCTGCCCTAAGATCCAACTTAGAAAAAGTTGTAGAATCTGAAAGTTCATCCAAGAGCTCATCCACAATAGGAATGGGGTATTTATCTTTTATAACGTTTCATTTAATGTCCTATAGTCAATGCACATCCTCCATGTGCCATCAAACTTCCTGACTAGCAAAACAGGAAAGGAAAAGGGTGATTGACTAGGCCTAATGACCCCAGAATACAAGAGCTCCTAAACAATTTCTTCAATTTTTATTTTTTGATAAAAATGCATACCTATAGGGCCTAACACTGATAGGAGAAGTTTCCTGTTTCAAATGGATCTTGTGATTATGAGACCTATTCGGTGGTAAACTTGTAGGCTCAGTAAAAACATTCTAATATTGTTGTAGAAGCTGCACCACTTGATCTTCTACCAAGGAAACATGCTCAGGCAAGTTAGAAGTCACCAACTGGAAAAAAAAAAAAAAAAAAAAACCCTTCTTGCTACAACCAGAAGTTTTGAGAGACTCTATATCATCAATAAGGTCTACCTAAGATACTGTTAACCCTTTCAAAGAAATAGTTTGACCCCCACACAGAAACTGCATCTTCATATCCACAAAGTCCCACAAAATAGGACTCATTGAAGACAACCATTGTATTCCAAGGACAGCATCACATCCTCCTAAAAGAGAGTAAAAAAGTCAACTATGAAATGTATGCCTTGTATCTGCACTGAGACAACCATGCATTTGCCAGTATTATCAATTGTTTGGCTATTGGAAACTTTCACTTTAATAACCTGACTGAGTTCTATTGGCAACTTGCATCAAGAGGCCATTGCAGTATCCACAAAATTGTGGGTGCTGCCAGTGTTTATTAAGATCACCAACCTCTTCTTGCCAACATAACCAATAAGTCTCATTGTCTTGGGCCCCGAGGCCCCTATAATAGACTGCAATGAGATGGAAGCTATCTCAACTTCAACTTCATTAGGCTCAACAACTTCTTCACCATTAGTATCAATGCCCCCCTCACAACTAGAGTCAGTAAAAAAATATTCCATGCCTTCCAATAAAAACAATTTTGGTCTTACACACTTATGGCCTTGGTGCCATTTGTCATCACAAAAATAACAAAGGCATTTCTACACCTTTCTTGCATCTGAGATTCATAAACCTTTTGATAAGGTGCCTTAACTAGAGGTTGAGATTTTGGTGCTCCTAAAATGGAAGGAGCTTACCCAGACTTCAACATATTAGACTCTGGACTAAACTTACTCAAATCAATAAGTGAATTCCTCCAAGGCCTTCTAATGCTCACCACATATTGTTCCTGAATTTTGGCTAAGCCAAATGCATCATTTAGAGTTAAATTATCCATCATCCTAACAGACAGCCTAATCTCATCACATAAGCCACTTATAAAATAACTCCATTTATTCTTCTCAAATATTCCTTTAATTCTATTGGAAAAAATCTCAAATTCAGCTTTATACTCAGTAACTGTACTGACCTGCTTGAGATATGTAAGACTCTATTGGATCATCATAAGGAGTAGATGTAACGCCCCGACTCCAGAAGTCCATGGAGTTAACTCCTGTCACCTGATAATCAACTTCAACAATACTAATATATTTCCAAAATCCAAAATATATATACTTCAAAGGCTCCAAATCAAACATAAATACTTCTAACTCAATTAATCACACATACTCATATATCAGATCCTAAATACAGTAAATCCAAAAACAATAGATCAACTTCTCTACAAGTCTCAATTAACATAATAGGATGAAATAGAATTTATATAAGTCTTCATAAACCATCTGGACATACTAAAATCAATCTACTAAATAAATAACCACCAACGACATTAGCATCCCGAGATACCCAACTACTATCCTCAACTACTATTGCCCATAAATTCTATTACTAATCCTCAACTGGATCATCAAAACCATCTGAAAATATTCTGAAAATAAAGGGATAAGTTATCAACAATTTAGTAAGTAGAGAACATATACTAGCATGTAAGCATGAGCATTTACAGAATTTAAAATGCATAACAAAATATTTACTTTCATTTTTGCAGAAATCATACACGTAACAAAATATCAGAGCGAACTTTTAGAAAACTTTCTTAATCAAAAATTATTTGGCATATCATAAACTGAAACATCATCTTCATCTCATATTAGAGCGTCGCATCAGAACAGATACCATGTTTAACCCTCATGATAGGGTTATAAACCACTATTATACATGTGATTGAGTCGTATACCATGTTTCACCCCGTGGTAAGGTTATAAACCATCATTATACCTGTGGCTGGGCCGTATATCATGTTTCACACCCGTGGTAGGATTATAAACCATCATTATACCCATGGCAAGGCCTTAACAGAAACAGAACAGAGCATCATCGGAACCAAATCATATTCAAATATTGAATCAGAAATTCATGCCAGAGTTTTTAGATAACACATCATATCAACCAGAATACTGAATAGTTTTAGATCATTTCACATATTCAAGAATAACATAAAAAATTTCTTCATTTAATCAAAGCAAAACTTTTTGGATCTCATATTCGCTCTTTTTCTCATAGTTCAAAAATAAAATGCTAAAATCAGCTCATGTAGACACCAGCCATGACAAAATGTACTTCATTCTTATACATATTTCATAAGTAAATGCAAAACAAATAACTGAGGTTGTTTCACATTTATTTTCAAAAAAAAGATGTATATTTAAAAATCAACCTCGTTCCATCTTATTTTTATGTAAAGACTAGTATAGCAACCTCTCTTATCTGACTTCTGTATATTATCTACAACTTGAGTCTGAACTCTAACAGTATCACCACCTAATCAAAACATACGTCAAACATTTAATAAACCAACCCAGTAAGCTACTATTTATTGAATAATAACCCAAACCAGCCACTTTTAACTCAATATCTATCATAAAAATTAAACCCGAATAGTCCCCTTCTCAAGCCATTAGCATTTAAACTCCAACACAACCACTTAAATCTCCACTCAACAGCCAAACACAACCCATACAGCTTACCTCTTACCAATATGCATTTAATCAAAGACAACCAACACCAATACATTGCTCCACCCTTGGTCACCGCTATTCCCAACCAGCCATGCAATTATAAATCCTACACAGCCACCACATCAATTACACATTATCCACATTTAAATCCAACCACGTAAGTCCAAAAATACCACACTCACTATACAACTAAAATATAAAAGTTTTCAAATAAAAATTAAAAATATAGATCATAATATCAACTATATAAAAAAAATGATACTATCGCTATAGATTAACTTACCTAAATTCGTGAGTTTAGTACGAGGAAAACGAAAGCGAGCAGACGTTGCCTAAAGATTATGTCAATGCCATGTGACACAAAGTTGCGGTATTACTTGTGATTTACACTTGCAGTTAGTGAACACCACTATCAAATGTTTCATAAGGGCATTACCTAATAAAGTCTCAAACGGCTTTGCACAACCCGATTCAAAGCAACCCACAAAATTCTAAGCCCAAAAATCACTAAAATCTAGTGGAAGAGATAGTGATCTACACAAGGAGAGATTGAGTGATCTGAGTGTGTGCACGGTGAAACAAAACAGAGGATGAAAGGGCCTGTGTGTGCATAAACAGAGGAAAAAGAAAATGATGAGAGTAAAAGTGTGATCAGTGAGTGGGAGGGGATAGTTATCAACGATAGCACTCCTAATGAGAGGACTCAATGATGACACTAGGATTTCGAGACCCACGAGAAACTAATGCAATCACCCAAAGAAAATCACGAAACTATCGGAGAGGCAGAGAGAGAGAGAGAGAGAGAGAGAGAGAGAGAGAGAGTGGCTCATCGTCGTAGAAACCAATTGGCGGCGACGAAATTTCGAGGACTAACGAAGTCGCAACACCAGTAGAGGATGAACCAAAATTCATGTAAGAGGGAGAGTCTGAGTAGTTCAAATTGTTGAGAGGGAAGTTTTCATGTGAGAAACCGAAAATAAACCGCAAAAATGTGGGGGGAGCTAGAATTAAAGGAGCGAAAAACCAAGAGAAGGGATGAATGGGGAGAAGAACCTGGGCATGACGGAGAGAAGGTTACGGGGAGCAAAAAACTGAAAAGGAGGAAAGAGATTTACCTGGAAACGGTGCCATATAGAGTCTTCTTGGCAAGGGCCTTCGTGGGCCTAGCTTGTGCTACGGGGCAGGGCCTTAAGCCGAGTATTACAGTAGAACCAAACTTGATTTAAACAGCTTTAATGAAATCCTCCCAAGAATGAAAAGCTCTTGCCTCACTAGCATCCTGAAACCAGACTAAGGCTTCTTCATCTATGTGGAAGGAAGCAAAAAGATTCGTTAACCAGGAGGGACCTATTGATATAAGAAATATTGATTGACACGATAGATCCATGGTGATGGATTACCACCACAAAATCGAGGAAAGTCCAGCTTAATTCCCTTAACATAGCCTCTGTACACAGCTTCCCTCTGTCGCACCTCTCCCATGCCTTCCTCTATATCTACATTTCTCTACAATGATTTTGGATCCTGAAGATTCCGATTAACTACACCAAGATCATCAGAGTCATGACAAGAAATCCGTAAGATTTGTTGTAAAACCTTTTGAAATTTCTTATTCTGAGCTTTTCTTTCTAATTTCGTAGCCTCTTACTGCTTCAACAATAGGCCAATAGCATCTTCGATTTGCTTCTGTTGCCGATCTAGCTGCTGCCGTAAGTGATTCATTGAGTCAACTATTTGAGCATACGAACGTGTTCCTTCTGCTATAACTGATACCAACTGTAATGGACCCAACTTAAGTAATTCGAGATAGTCACTCTCCAGAAAGGTTAGGAATTAGAGAGAGGAGGAGAAATCGAGAGGAAGAAGAAGATTCAGTGCTTGAACGGTCTGAGTTGGGGACTTTCCCTCCAACTCATTCTATTTATATTGATTGTCATCAAAACGGCCACGTTTAACAATGGATGCAATTGTTTCAGAATACAATTTTAAAGCAAAACGACTACGTACAAACTAATAAGAAGAATTAAAACGACAACGTTCAGTTAAAACCCTTACTTGTTAAAACACGACCCACACGACACCGTTTCTCACTTTCCACTTATGTCCAACTGCCATCAACGACCACCTCCCTTTCTGTTCTTCAACAGACAGCACAGCGCGCACAGCACCTGCACCACCTTGCCCACGCAAATACTTCCACTCCAGCACCTTCTCAGCCCATAACAATGGACGTGATCAAGTCCCAGCAAATATCATCGAGGCCCATCGAGAAGGTCATCGTTCACCCACTGGTTCTGCTCAGCATCGTCGATAACTACAACCGAGTGGCCAAGGACACTCGCAGGCGAGTCGTCGGAGTCTTGCTCGGTAGCTCCTTCAGAGGCACCGTTGACGTCACCAACAGTTATGCAGGTCCTCGTATTCAAAAACTTGCATTCAATTTCTCTCTCTTTTGCTCCTCTATTTTCTCAATTCTGTTTAGATCTAAAGAAATTGTAGATATTAGGGTTTTAAGACTAGAGATTTTATCTTTGATATTTAACTCAGTTAGGGCTAGTGTTGGGGTTGCTAAAGCTCTATAATTCTTGTTTCGCAATGAAACGTTGCATTAGTGGTGGATATTCAATCAATGCAGTTAGATTTGGGCTTATTATATAGTGGCTGAAATTTGGGTTTCTTGATTAATTGTTTTTGTTGGTTATAGTCGTGGTTACTATTATTGCTCTACAATCCAAATATATATATGATTGTGGAAATTTGGTTTTGTTTGTAATTCAAACTTGTAGAAATTATAGAAAGCTTTTGTTTTAAGGTTTAGCACTTGCTGCCTTCAGTTGTGAACTTCAATTTAGATAGTAGAGACATACAAAAGAAAGTTAGAAACACCTATATGGAAATAGAAAAAGACACAAGAAAATCATGAGAATACAGCCGGTTAAAGACTACATACTTGACAAAGACAGATCATCTTCCACACTGTTGCGATTTGTGTGTTGCCATATAACCTCTCCAGCTTTCAAAGAGATCTAATAACCTTCTAGGTATAACCTAAGCCAACCCAACTCTACGCCTTTCAAGCCATGTGGCCATCTCTTCCTCTATGGACTCCAATGCTAGTCCGCCAGGCTTAGGCTTCCAAGCAAACTGTTCAAAAAGCAGATGCTTATAATAATACTAACAATATGACCTTCACCCAAAATCATCTCTATAGCAGTGTTCCTCCTATGAGAACTAATCACACGATGGAAAAACGTAGTGCATCTGTCGACCTCTTTTAACCGTGTAGCTCTTGGTTTTTGCCTTAAAGATAAATCCTTCATTAGAATGATCCTTTCAAGATCAGTGATCACTTCTTTTTTTTTCATTTCTTTTCTTATGTTGAAAGATTGCTTGTCCTGCAAATGCCAAATGGCCTCATGTCGACGAGTGGCTGATGTGGTCTTTATGCTTTGTGCTATTGAATGGCTGTTGTGGCATTTTGAAAGAAAATCTAGGAATTATTTCCATAATATTTTAGTGTTAGACGTCACTGATGTGTATAGTAGTTGGGAAATTTTTCAGGTTGGAGGACTTTGTATTTCAATTCAATACATTATTCATAGTATGATGATAGTTCTATTGGGATTACTTTTTCTTAAGGGTTAATATTTTTTTTCAGTGCCCTTTGAAGAAGATGAGAAGGACCTGAGCATATGGTTTCTGGACCACAACTACCATGAGTCAATGTTTTCAATGTTCAAGAGAATTAATGGTGTTTGTTGGTTTGGATTAACAGTGAGTATGATGCTTGTTTAAGGCTTTTCATGGGGAATTCTAACTTCTCTGTCTCTGTTGATTTCTGGTGATGTTTCAGCCAAGGAGCATGTGGTAGGTTGGTATAGTACAGGCCCAAAGCTACGAGAGAATGATCTAGATATTCACAGATTACTCCACAAGTAAGATCTAGTTGTTGGGGGGGGGGGGGGGGGGGGGATTTTTTCAGTTGGCTACTCTTTTATCTATTTTATTTTGATAAGTAGTTTTCTATTCGTCTATTAAGTCATTCGCTTGCGTATTTCTGTGTTCTTTTCTGTCTTTAAGCTACCTTTAGGGCCAGATGTACATCTTTACGTAATGAGTTTTTAATGGAGCCCTATGTGACACTAGTTTGAGACTTTTCAATTAGATTAACGATGTATATTTTTTCTTAGTTTATCAAACAATTTTCCTTTGGACAATTTATATAGAATTTAATGGTCAAAACTTTCATGATTTTCTTGTTTCTCTCTTTCTGAATAGATATCTCCTATAAATCCCGTGCACTTATATTTTTTTGCACTTTGTAATAAAGATTTCTTACTTCCCAAAAAATACAACCATGTTTGGTTATTTTTTTTAAAAAAAAATTCAGAAAAAGTTTTCGACTTCAGTCCAGAGGGTTTTCATTTCCAAAAACGTTTTCTATTTCTTAAAAAAAATACATCCGAGGAACATTCCCTATTTTCAAAACATCAACCATTTCTTTCTATCCATGTACACCACATTAAACATAGGGGCACCAACTTCCAAACAACTGCAATATTACGATGACCCCGAATCCCTCTCCAACACCACAATAAATCCAACACCCTCCTAGGCATAACCCATGCTATACCGAGCCTAGTGAAGATGTCATCCCATAAAGTTTTTACTACTTCACAATGGAGAAGCAGGTGGTCCGCTGATTCACTGTTGTGTTTACACATGAAGCACCAATCTGTTAAGTAGAAGCTACGCTTTTTCAGCTTATCAATGGTCAATAATTCCCCATGGGATGCCAACCAGCCAAAGCAAGCTACTTTGAGGGGAGCATTGTTCCTCCAAATGCTCTTTCAAGGGAAGGCATTGGAGGGGTTAACCGTCAATACCTTGTAATAAGAGCGGACTGAGAATTTCTTGTTACCTGTGAGTGTCCATAGTAGCTTGTCCTCTCTTCCTGGTTGCACTTTCAGCGTATATAATACATTGTAAAAGTTAGCAATGTCATTCACCTCCCAATCCTGTGCAGCTCTAGAAAAATTCATGGACCAGTGTAGAGAATTAACAGTGATACTCATATTATCAGCCACGGAAGCTTCTTTATCTGACACAATCCTGTAAAGAGAGGGGAAAGCGTTTTTCAAGGCCGCATCACCACACCAAATATCATGCCAAAATCTGATTCGTGTACCCCTTCCCACCTCAAAATTGGACTTGTGGTGTATGTCCTCTCATCCATTATGAATGAATTTCCAAACCCCCACTCCGTAGGCCCCTCTTACTGCATTAGAGCACCAATCCCCCCAAATGC
Source organism: Cyclocarya paliurus (assembly GCA_029856935.1). Lineage (NCBI taxonomy): Eukaryota > Viridiplantae > Streptophyta > Magnoliopsida > Fagales > Juglandaceae > Cyclocarya > Cyclocarya paliurus. Next base: position 29,909,710 of record CM056955.1, on the reverse strand, counting down.
TCCCGTATTTAGTATTGATGATACTTCTCCAAAGAGCGTCCCCTTCCTGATGATACCTCCATAGCCACTTACCAAGAAGAGCCTTGTTAAAGGTTCTCAATTTCCTAACCCCCAAACCACCACAAGACAAAGGAGTGCAGACTTTATCCCATTTGATTAAATGAAATTTTTTCCCGTCTTCTAACCCTCCCTATAGGATGGAGCGAGCTTTAATGACTTTTATGTTACTTTTCGTAGTGGGTAGTTTGTAATTAGGTTTTTTTCTTATATACTTCCTGTGTACTTGGGCATTGCCTATTTGCATGGATCATTAAAACTTCTTACTTAACCAAAAAAAAAAAAAAATACATCCAATCATTTGCCTAGCTTTCAGTCTAAAATAGAAAACACAAACCAAAACAATTTAACAAAAAAACTACTTAAAAAAATTATTATAAAAAAAATTTCCAAGTCTACCTTCCCACTTTCACAAACCCCAAAACAAAACACATTTTAAATTTTCCTATCTACTTTTACTAAACCCAACTAAAACACACATCGCAAAACTTCAAAAACAATTCTCCAATATTATCAAAGTTTTCCATACCCAGACATACCCCTTTTTCTTGGTTGGCTTCCATCATATTCTGTCAATGTTTTTTTGTTTTCAAGTTCATTCTTTTGATCAAGTTCTCTGTGGTGTTGTAGCTATGTGACAAATCCTGTTTTGGTCATTATTGATGTCCAGCCTAAAGAGATGGGGATACCCACTAAGGCTTACTATGATGTTGAAGAAGTGAAAGAGGTAAGAAAGATATCATAGTCTCTTGTCCAATATCTTTATATAGAGATGTAATATGGCTAACTGCTGAGTATATTTCCTATGATTTTAGAAGAGACTAAAACAGTTTTTGCAATAAGCTGTCTCCCATTGATCTCTTTAATGATATTATGCATGGTGGTAACAGAATGCTACACAAAAAAGCCAGAAGGTTTTCGTTCATGTGCCTTCAGAAATTGCTGCTCATGAAGTTGAGGAAATTGGTATGCCATGACATGAAAATTACATTTCTGTTGGCATCCTTCAGCATTTAAAACTCGAAAGAAGATGCAAATTGGCATGATCTTTGAATTCATGATCTTTCTTCTTGAGTATTAATTTCATTCTCTTGTTATATGTCAACAGGAGTCGAACACTTGTTAAGGGACGTGAAGGATACAACCATTAGTACACTTGCAACTGAGGTTTTATGTTTCTCCATGCTGTTTCTTATGTTTAGTTGTTGAATCAATCTTTTTTTGTTCAATCAAGCTTTTCAATAAGTTTCAGAATCAAGCTTTTGCATTCTGGATGCCAATCTCTGAACAAAAATATCTTGAAGGAATAGAGTGGCATTTTTTTTTTTTTTTGTTCAGGTTGCTGGAAAACTTACTGCTTTAAAGGGTTTGGGTGCACGACTGCAAGAGATACGTGATTACCTTGACCTCGTTGTTGATGGGAAGATTCCATTAAATCACGAGATACTCTATCATTTACAGGTATAGGTTTTGTTACTTTTTTTGTACATATGAACATTTCTATTCTAGGCATGATTTTGTAACTTGGTTCTTTTCTGTTTCCCTTCGCCTGAAGATAAGAAGATATCTACATTGTTTGGTATATCATTTTTACTGCATCTGTGTTGCCAGTTATTTAAGTCTAATTTGACTGGGTTCAAAGTATTGTTTGAAGCATACTTATCCAGTTTTGTTTCGTCGTGTCTTTAAATTTCAGGATGTGTTCAACCTGCTTCCAAATCTCAATGTGTCTGAGTTAATCAAGGCATTTGCAGGTAACACAAGCCACAAAAATAGACATCCTAATTTCCTTCTAATTTTGGAGGTAGACAGGTAATCTGTTTAGATCTTTAGATTTAGTATCTGACTATCTCCCTTATGCAGTTCAAACAAATGATATGATGTTGGTAATTTATCTTTCCTCTCTCATCCGAAGTGTCATTGCCCTCCACAACTTGATCAATAACAAGGTGAAATGCCCCCTCTTGGCATTAAAAATCTTTTTTTCCCCTTTTCTGTACTGCCACAGATTGTACGCCTGAAATTTATTGGGTTGATCTATGCGGACTGGTTTTTTATTTTGCTAATTTGGTTTTCAGATGTTAAATAAAGAACATGAGAAAGCTGAGGATGCAAAGCCAGCAACAGTCCCACCTGTCAGTGGAAGCTGATTGTGAGGTTTTCTGCCTTTTTGCAGAGGTCTAGCTTTGGGATGGTGTGAACGAATCTTTGCCACTTTTCAGTCCTCTAGCTTGAGAATTTTGTGGTTCTCCATTGTGCAATCAGTAGGAGGGTTCCAAAATTGATATTTAGCACACTTGTTGATTTGTTAGATAAACTCTATTGCGCATCATTTTGTGCCCCTTTCATTTTCGAATTTGGTATAAATTTTGAAGCATTTTTACTGGGAATGGGTAAGGTAAAAACGTTTTGCATCCTCAGTTTTTTTTTGCTGAATGTTGAACAATCTCGTTAGCAGTGTGAGATTTGAGTATTGCAGATTCTATGTATGGTATTTGTTAAGGGGTCCCGCCTATTCCTGCCAATCAGTCCATGTAATGCGATTCACAAGCTGATCATTAGAGTCTTTGCAAATTATCTTTTGCATGGAACTCGATTTTTTTGCCCCAAAATCTTGGAACTCAATTTGCCTTCCAAAGGATCATCGTGGTCTTGGTCTCGATCGTATGCATGATCTCAACCCTGCATTTTTTGCTCAGGTACGTAGACAAAGTAAGTGCTTTATGTTCGAAGTCTCTATCTCACCATCGTTCCTTTTTATAAGCACCGTGGCGTTCCCAGGATTCATGCTTTTGCAAACGGTTTCTTCAAGTGCAGAATATTCTTGCTCAAGGAGCTTTTTGTAGAATTTAAACGATTCACATATTTCTCAGCCATTCCTAATTTTAAACCCCTCTCCTTATCTAATGTTCTTCACTTGGAAGAAGTTTGGGATATTAAGTACTTTTTCTGTTTCCTCTCATACTTGAATGGAATTGCTTATCCAATCCGTCTTTGATTCTCGATTAGCTGACCATATTCTTGCTCTTTAGGTTTAGGTTCCAGTAGTAGATGCTTAAGCTTGGGTAACCTTTTGGAAATGAAACTCGTTCTCTCTTTTGCATGTTTTACTAGCCAAATGCCCTGACTTTGCTGCCCCTAGTCCTTAACCACCCCCCGCCCGCCCGCCCACCCGCTTTAAACTCCTTTGGAAGGTAGCCAGGCAAGTTCTGACAGTCTGAGGGTTGTTCAAGACATGCACTCCTTGGAAGCTGCTAGTGCAATTTTATCTTGCGAGCGTGCCTTCATTTTGGAATTTCTGTTGCTGATCAAAACTCATTTCTCCTTTCTGCAATCATAAAAATGGATAAGGAATGGTGGATGCACAATCTAATAGATTATAATAATATGAGTATACAAAAACAATCCCGCAAATTGACGTAGTTTCATCTGATCCGTTAGATCTACTTTACAATAAAAGTAATTTTATAATCTAACGAATTACATCAAGTCACATCAATTTACAGATTGCTCTTGTAAAATTCATTTTTTGGCTAGAGTACTTACCTAATAATATTACAAGGGCTTTTTATTATTTTTAATTTTTTAAAGAAGATGATGGAATTTCAAATTTTATTAATAAACCATCGCATTTGATAGAGAAAAACTTTTTGCAATAAAAATTTGGGAGTTACAAGTATTCCAAAAACAAGCTTTAAAACTATAATTTGTAAAACTATAACTTGTAAAACTATACTGGTTACAAACGGTATAAAGTAAACCAAACTGTGTACTTATAATAACAGTAGAGGCTTCGTATCAATAGCTATTGGAAATTTAGGAGTGTAATCGGTTGAGTCTAGTATGAGGGGTCATGGACCAATATTAGCGGTTGGTTGGTCTGATTCGGTTTATGAATATATATATATATATATATTTTTTTTACACAAATTAATGCAAAAAGTTTATTAAATTCGTAAAATTAAAATTAAGTGATATTTTTAACATTTTATATATGGTTAATGAATATTAAAAAATTTCATTGTATATATGGTCAATGGTGATCACTTGGATGAAAATTATATAATTAACTTATATAACTATTATATAAAATAATATGTTATATATATAAAATAATACATATCATATATAATATTTAAATACATATATATATACACATTCATATCATCTCGATCCAGTCTGGTTTAAAAAATCCACATCCCAAAACCGACCAATAAGATTATCAGTTCTGAACTAAACCATTTGATTAGGTCGGTTTTTCCACCAATAGTCTTATAACCATAATTGCGATTATCTTAAATTCACCACTGTTTCAAGGTGGGGTGAGTGGAATTGTTGAATCAATTCACTGTAAGGAATGAGCCCGATTTAATAATAAGGTTGGACATACTGAGTTGGTAGTATAAAGTGTTGCCTTAACCCCCCAATTTCGATGTCGAAGTGTTTATGCCAGTGCACAAGAAACAAGAGAAACCAAGCATAAAAGAGCTGGAAAAGCATCTTCAAACCCATCCACAACCAGTTAATTTGGAGTTGCATTTGAAAACATCATCTATGCTTATTTTAATTTTTCCACTATAGGGGTCAGCCATCAGTCAAAACATATTTTCCATCTTTTAATCAACAAATGTTTTCTCCTATGCATCCTGATTTATAAAAATTGATATATTACATGTTTTGACTATTCATTTTTATTAAAAAAAATAGAATAATACTATTTTGTCTACTCAGCTTATCTCTTCATTTTGACACCTCATATATTTTAATTTTTTTCTTACTTAATAGTTAAAAAAGTGATTGTCAGTGTTTTGATATTTATTTTATATTTTTTTAAAAATATTTTAAAATGATAAAAAAATATGAATAAAAAATGTGATTTGAACTAGAGGTCCCTTGCAACGAGCTATTTTGAGCGACAGAGTAGCACTGCTCAAAAAAATAATGTGGCACGATCTAATTTAAGATAGTGATAATATGTGACAATAAATGAAAATAAAATAATTCAAAAGGTTAACGTTAAGAGTTTTACTACTCATAATTTCACACACTATACACTATCTTTATTTTTAATTATTTTGTTTTATTTATACTAAACTAATTGAATTTTTCTACTCATTATTCATATATCACATATTTTTTAAGAGAAAAAAATAAAAAAATTATGTGTGATGTGTAGTATAAAGATAATGCTAAAAATGTTTTCAATTTTAATTACTCGGGAATTTAAAAAAAAGAAAAAGAAAAAGAGATCGGTGGGCTGTAGCTGTATGCGTAGCCGGCAGGTCGTTGAACTAAAATATAGGCAACGACGTCGTAGCTCCCCTCATGTTTCCTACGTTTCCCTTGTACTCTTTCTCGCTTTATAGTCGTGCGGCTTAAGCAGGCTTCGTCGTCGGAAGAAGACGAAGCTGCCCCGAGAAAGAAAGCAGAAAAGAAGCGGCATAACAGCGTAACTATCATATTCTGCTCTGCCCTGCTCGTGTTGTTGCTTCCCTTCCTTCTTTCTTCATTTTTCTCTTACGGTGCCTGATTTTTATTGTCATGGTATCGATATAATTTATCTGCTCCGCCCATGCTTGAGTCGCTAGTTACTTCTGCATACGTGATTTGTACGTAGAAATTACGTATGTAAGGTGTTCGAAGAAATTCCTGAGAAGAAGTGTATGTGTTTTTTTGGTTTTGTTAGCACTGGCACAACAAGGGTAGGTCTGAGCTTATAAAATCGATCATGGCTGGACGGACAACTATTTAGAGTCAAAAGCGTAATGGAAACGAGAAAAAAAAACAAAGACAGAGAACAGTTGCCAATATGAATTCTTGTACTCGCAGTGATTAGGAGTAGAGGATCTTACCAATTCCGGAGTTCAAATTCCTTCTTTTGTTTTTGATCGGTAAATAATAATTTTCTTAAAAAGGCGAAGCCAAGTACACGGGACATATACATGAGCAACACCTATGCATTCAGGAGTTCAAATTCTTTGAAAGCCATTTCTGGCTTTCTTGCCTAATACACTAATAAAAATAGGTTTAGGATGCATTAATGGTATTGATATTATTTATCTTTGTGTTTTCGTGTATTATACTTTAATAAGTTCTGCTGTGTCGCATTGTTTCCTACTTTTGAGCTATTATTGGATTCTGGAAACTAATGTTTGGAAAGGAAGAGATGAATCATATATCATCCTTGCTTTAATCCTGCTCTCACTTTGGAACTAACCCTGGTTGCAGGAGTTTTTGTTTTTCAATTCACTGCCTTCGTGAGTATCTGGTGTGCACAACATGGGCAGAGCTTCAAGGGATAAGAGGGTAGGTTTTTATCTTTTCAGAATCTTCATGCTCTTTTTCTTCCAGCTTTTAGTTACAAGTTGATTCATTTGCAGGATATATACTACAGAAAAGCAAAAGAAGAAGGTTGGCGTGCTCGAAGTGCCTTTAAGCTCCTTCAAATAGATGAGGAATTCAATATATTTGAAGGTGGGTTCACATCGATTATCCTCTCTCTCTCTTCCTGAAGATGACTTTTTCATCTTCTCTACAATTAGGAATCAGGTTAGAATGGAGCTGAAAGTGAAAGCTGGAACATTCTATACAAGCTTCTTTTCATTTCATTTATTATCATAAGACAGATTGAAGCAATTAAATAGGGAACCTAATTTTTCTTCTTATCCTACACACTGAATATCTAGGTCTTTGGGGTATTGATTATCCTTTCTTTGAAACTGAAAAAAAAAATTGCAGTGCCTGGAAAAAGTACTGTGGGAATTTTTCTATCCTCTGGTTTCTTTTACTCTCATTAATATTATTCCAGTTAAGTACATTTTATTATTCATAATGTAAGAAAGATTTTCTGCGTTCAGAATCTGGAAGTAAAAATATTATGGACCCAAGGCCTGGGAATGGTGTGACTCTAACCAGCCAGCCTTGAAATATTTGGCTTCACAATGGTTCTGAAAACGAGTTGAAGTTTGTGAACCTGGATAAACAACTTTTGTCTATCCAGAGATCTCTAAATATCTAACCTTCAGCTGCTTAATTACCATTTGATTTACAGGAGTGAAGCGTGTGGTAGATTTATGCGCTGCCCCTGGTAGCTGGAGTCAGGTATTTGTTAATCGAATGATTATCACCTGCCTATAAACTATTTGTGAAAGTTTATATTTACATACGGATCCATATGAAATCTCTGTGATGGGAAAAATAAAATTATTAATTTTGCTTGAGGGAACTGGAAGCCAGACTGAATTATAACAGTCAACAATCAAATGAATTAATCAATGGTTTTATTATTATTATTCAACAATGGCTTTATATTGGCATACCAAATAAAATAAAGAGTTGTAGAAAACAAGTATTCTACTACTCAGCAATTCCTATACAACATACAACTCATAGCATGTCAAGTAAACTAAGTAATGAAGAGACTTGATAACTTTATTATCACCCTTATTTGAATTTTATAAAAAATAAGAGACTAAAAAACAACTACATGAAAACTAATTAAATGCAAAATGAACTGTAACATCTTCATTCTCTTACTTGTATTTTTTTGTGTATCAAGCGGGCTAGTCATGAGCTTTATAGAAAATGCCACTGTTTCAGATGATGTAAACTTTGCATTGACATTAAATATCAGGGGAAGAGTCAAATTTACATTATCTCTTCTCTTAGCAACTTACCTTCACATCATGCTTCTGTCAACTATAAGAGTCAAATTTACGTTTTCTCTTCTTGTAGCAACTTACCTTAACATCATGCTTCTGTCAACAATAATCTAAGTGTTGTTTGAAATTTAGGGTTCAGTAAAAATATGTTGAGAAATGATAAATAATTTTTCTACTCAAATGATACTTTACACCACATTTTTGGAAATTTGAAATATGTTCCTGCATTCTATTGTCTTGGAGGCGGGGGTATATGATGAGTGATGCACCGATGCTCATAGCAGACTTCCATACTCTATTTACCTTGTGAACAAACTATTTGGTGTTGCAAAATGCAAAGCAACTCGACATTGTTGATACCTAGTTTGTATTGTAGGTTTTGAGTCGGAAGTTGTATCTGCCAACAAAGCTTTCAGCTGATTCTAGGTAGGTTACCTTGTGTATATCAAGTTCTCTTTGAGAGTTTATGCATATTCATGTTTCCTCAAGTTTTCCAGCAGCTGTTTTTCAAAGTAATATTCTATATTTACAATGAACTATGTGGTCCAGTTCTCAAAAAGATTTGGTATGCTAGCTGCCTCCTTGCCATTTTATAAATAGAATAGGTCAAAAATTCATATTAGACTATTGATAGGAATAAAACTTTGGTAAACTTGAGGTTGCATATATGCTAGCACTAATGCATATATGCTGTCATAAGCCATGGTTTTCAATTCTTTGGGTTTGTTGATAATTAGGTCCAATGAGACAAGTTTGTTGTGTTGGAGAACTACCACCAAGCATTAGTAGTATTCTAGGAGAAAATAGCTCATTCTGTTATCCACTACTTTCAATGACCTTTCAAGCGAGAACATAAGAGAAAAATTGTCTTTTTTTAGCAAGTTATTATAGGAGAAAATACTATTGAACTTATTATGTTGCTGGTACTTAGAAGTCACGTGGTCTAACAAACATGTCCTTGTTCTGGTTTCTCGGTGTTGAAATCTTTTGTAATGAGGAGAATGATGTAGCTCTCATTCTAGAGAGGTAGCTGCAGTCTACATTTATTTTTTGAGGAATATCAATGGTGTGAATATGCTAAATTGGGTTGTTATGGCACTTAAATGAAATCACAAATTTATAATCAGGTTTTTCATGTTCCCTTTAATTTGCCTTAAAAGTCTAGTGATCTAACCCATAGCAAGTTAGGTCAGTGGACACCATCAAATGCATGTATGATATTACAGATCTCTTGCTTATCAAAAAAATGATATTACAGATCTCTATAATCAAATTTAAAAGAATATTATAATATCGAATCTTCTACATGCCTGCTACTTCCCTCAAGTCTATTATTTGCTACTTATGCAGGGATAGCGATCTTCCTCTTATTGTAGCCATTGATTTGCAGCCCATGGCCCCAATTGAAGGGGTTATTCAGGTGCAAGGTGATATAACAAATGCTCGAACAGCTGAAGTGGTGAGAACAACCTCCATGCTAATGTTTGTGTTTTTTTATTTGACTGTATGGATACTAATTACATGGGTTGCTTTTCAAAATTGTGTTTCCCGCTCGAATTCATTTTTCTTGTTTTCTAGAAGAATTTCATAATGATTCTTGTTTTTCCTTCCACACCTACAATTTTCCCTGCAAGTTCCTTTAGAATGGTCTCTAATCATTAATATTAGTTGTGAGACAGTAATGTTGAAATATTCAACAAATATTATGGCATTATTATGTTATATATTTTGTTGCTCAAGTGGTAAAGGCCTTGGTCTTTGTGGTATGCTCCCTCCAAGGTCCAAGGTTTGAATCCCACTGGGTGCGAACAATCTCTAGGGGCTATTGGACTTGGGGGATTTTTCTCTTGAATTACCCGATATGCACTTGCAGGAATCTCCTTTCCGAGGGCCTGTGCACCCCCGGGATTAATCGGAATGTTGTTCCCTGAAACTTGGTGCCAGTTTAAAAATATATATTTTATTACTGTTCATCATGTGATCTATTTATGTATTTGATGTTAGAAAACCTACATCAATATAATCTTGACATCTCCTTCGTGCAATCTTTGATATGGTTGAATGGAGCCTTGGAAGGATGATTCAAGTTCAAAAAAGAAATTTGGTTTGACATTGAGGTAGGAATAATTTGATTGATTCTTTAGATGTGAATGGCACGGTTTCCTCTAATCAATATGAGACAAGTGATCTTATTGTATGACGGACAATACAACTGGAGATCTAAGTTAAATGGACTTTCATTTGATTCTCTTGATGAGGATGTAAAGAAATGGTTGGAGAAAAGTTTTGAGGATGGAAAGATTAATGAAGTGGTGAGATCCCTCAACAGTGATAAAGCTCCGGTCTTGATGGTTTTTCTTTGGATTTTTCCAAACATGTTGGAGGTTCTAAAAAAGGTGTCATGCAGGTATTTTGTGATTTCCATACTAAAGGCAAGTTGGTCAGAATATGAATGCAAACTTCTTGTTCTTGTCCTAGAGAAGCATGAGATGATTGATGTTGAGGATTTTGCCCTATCATTCTTGTTAATGGGGTATATAAAATACTTTCTAAATTTTGGCTATATGAATGCCTTGATTCCATAATTCTCTCGGGATTACTGTAAGTGCTGTGTATGTTGGACATAGAAAAGCATACGATCATGTTAATTGGGCCTTTCTGCTGCATAGAAAAGCATTTCTGTATTAGTGAATGGCAGAGGGCTCGTTCAGGAGCAGATTGTCTCTTCTAGCATCCTCGAAGGCTTCTTGAACAGTTCTCATGGCTTGTACAAGTGTTAGCAACGGTTGTTGATGGCATTGTTGGTGAAAGTGCCAGGCACCGAACTTTGGCACAAAGCACAAGTACATGTCTTATTGAAGTAAAACAAACGCATTGGAAAATAAAATAGAGTTCCACTTCAGAACGGATTGGCTGCCAAAGGGAATTTAACACCCTCCAATAGAAATAGGCCACGCTAGTGGTATACAATTTAAAGAGATGAGGATGATCACATGGACTTCTTACTAGAAAAGAAAAAACCTACTAGCGCCATTCTTAGAAAATCTGGTTGTCTTCTTGCCTCATAGTTCATCTTTCTTTTTATCTCAGGTTCTCTCTCCTTCTCTTTTAAAGTATTGAGACAATGATTTTCATTTTGATTTTATTTTGGTCATGCTTCTAATTGGGCAGTGGCATGGGATGTGGGGAGGGAGATGAGGTGGAGTGCCTGATCACCATGGGAAGTTGTCTGAGGAGATCGAGGACTGGAATGGTGGGGAAGATTTCTTTGTATTAAAAATGTAAAATTTTATTTTTAATTGATTCTGTGTAGTTATTTGCTTTGTGTTGTGTTGGATATGACCCAAAAAATTACTAATTCGGTCTTTGAATTTCATTCCTTATTCTCACCACTAGCCTACACGCTATTTATCACTCTTCATGACCAAAGCTAGAAGGAAAACGAAAAAGATTGATACCATAGCAAATGCAGGAAAAATGAAAATTCTGTACAAGTTTCGTGCCTTTCTTTTTTCTTTTCTGTGTTTAGAACCAAGTAAATAATCAAAGTTTTTGGAGAAACTATGAGATTGGGTATGAGATTTGAAAACCATGGAAATGGGAATTGTATTTTGCATTCTGGTCGTTAGGGAAGAGAAATGGTCTGGGGCATTCTGGTCGTGAGGGGCTGGAAGAGAAAGGGTCTTGGACATCCTATGTTATGCGGTTCAAGATAAGTCCACTAGGAGATCTACGTGGCAATATTTCATTAGAGGTTGTTTTTTGGGCATAAGTGGAATGGCCGATTAGAAGATTTTGCCAATAAAATAAAGTGGTATATGATAGTTTTGGATTAGTGTTGTATGCATAAGACGAGTGGGGAGATGATAGACCTTCTATTGCTTTGCGAGGTGCTTTGTGGAACACTATTTTTGAGTTGTTTGGGCTCAATTAGGTTATGCCAAAGACAGAGGTAGATCTCTTGGCCTGTTGCAGAGACAGGTTTCATAGCTCTTAGAGTCCTACTTTATGGAAGCTAATCCTGCCTTGTGTTATGCGTTCATAAGGAAGAAAATAAATGACTAGAATTTTTAGGTTTCACTACTTTTTTCTTTTTCTAGTTAGGTGTATATCCCGTATACTTTTATCTTTTTCCTTTTCTAGTCATGCCAAAAAGAAATGACTAGAATTTTGAGGTAGCTTCATCGCCAATGAAATACTTGGGCCTTCTACTTGGGGCCTCTTTCAAGGCTAAGGCTATTTGGGATGGGGTCATGGAGAAAATCGAGACTCAAGAGGAGATTGGCTGGATGGAAAAGGTTGTGCTTGTCTAAAGGGGGAAGAGCCACTTTTATTAAGAGTACACTTTCTAATCTTCCCACTTATTTTTTTTTATCTCTTTTTCCATTCCCAGCAAGTGTAGCTAATCAAATTGAGCAGATTTTCCGAGCTTTTTTGTGGGGAGGAATTGGAGAGGAGACTAAGGGTGGATTTGGATGTTGAAGTGAGTTGAGTTGAGTTGAGATGATAAAATATTGTTAGAATATTATTTTTTAATATTAAAGTTGTTTTGGGATTTGAAAAAGTTGAATTGTTTATTATATTTTGTATTGGGATTTGAAAAATGTGTAATGATGAGTTGAGATGAGTTGGGGATCCAAACGCACCCTAAGTTCCACCTAGTCAAGTGGAATAAGGTATGTACACCGTTTTCTAGTGGAATGGTTATGGAGGTACCGATAGGAATGGGAGTCTTTATGGAAGATTATTATTGAGTTTTAGTATAGGAGTTTGCAAGGGGGTTGGTGTTCTAATGAAGTGAGAAGTGCGCATGGTGTAGGTTTGTGAAGAATATTAGAAATGGATGGGAGGCTTTTGCTCGTTTTATTAGTTTCGCGGTTGGTAATGGATCCAGGGTCAGTTTTTGGCATTACTTTTGGTGTGGTGATTCAGCTCTTAAGACCATGTTTCCCTCTATCTTTTGGTTGGCTCTTAATCAGGAGGCTTTGGTGTCCAAGTTGTTGGATTGTTCTAGTGGTTCCCCACAGTGGAATGTTTGTTTTAGTAGAGCTACTAATGATTGGGAAATTGGAGTTGTTTCTGATTTTTACAGTTTATTGTATTCTCTGAATTTTGGTAATAATGCGGTGGACAGGATGCTTTGGATGAAGACGGAGTAGGAAGTTTACTATGCGATCATTGTACAAGGTTTGCTCAAGTCAAAGTTATACTTCGTTCCCTTGGAAGTGTATTTGGAAAAGTAAGGTGCTGCCTAAGATTTCTTTATTTGGTTGGACAGCATCTCTTGGGCAACTTTTGACTTTGGATAATTTGAGAAAGAGGGGTCTCGTCGTAATGGATTGATGTTATATGTGTAAGAAGAGTGGGAAGTTCGGTGGATCATCTTTTACTTCACTGTGAGGTAGCAAGGATGTTATGGGTGGAGATCTTTAATAGAACGGGCATTGCTTGGGTAATGCCCAATAGGGTGGTTGTTGGCAAAGATGTAAGGCCAATTCACATATTGCGGATGCATGGAGTATGATTCCTCTATGTATCATGTGGTGTCTATGGATTGAAAGGAATGGTCGAAGCTTTGAAGATAAGGAGTGTTCTCTGGATGAGCTTAGAAATTTCTTCTTCCATACTTTATTTCTTTGGGCCTCCTCTTGTGTTCTTAATGAAGTTTGAGTAAATGACTTTCTTGTATCACTTTCTAGCTACTTATTTTGTTATTATGTGTTTGATATTTGTATACCTCCTGTGTACTTGGGCTATGCCTATTTGCGACTATCAATAAAATGTTATTTTACTTATAAAAAAGTATATCCTGTATATTCTGTGTAACTAGACAACATCCTTTTCAATTTTCAATAAAGCTTAAGATACTTAAAAGAATGGTTAATTCAACTTCAATCTACATGTATAAGTTCATGATAGCCAAATAATTCCAGTCAGTTCTCAGAAACTGTTTTTTTAACTTCCCTATTTTTTCTATTTTCTTCATCTCAAATATCCATGAGTTGCTTAGAAAAATAACTGAATAAGGATGACAGATATAAAGGAATCCGAGATTTTTGGCCTCTCTGCAGTAATTGGTGTTTAATATTTGCCAAGGGATTGCTTGTTGCGTGATGGCTTGCAAATCCCAGATATATCACCCAGTATTTATCTTGCTCTCCCATTTTTTCATTTCAGGTCATTAGACATTTTGACGGTTGCAAGGCTGACCTGGTTGTTTGTGATGGTGCTCCTGATGGTAAGACGATATTTATGGCTTTGACTTTGTTTAGGGTCCCAACTCGCTTTCACTAAGGTTTTGCATTTTTTTAACGTAGCTTTATGCTGTTCTGTTTCCAGTAACTGGTCTTCATGACATGGATGAATTTGTACAATCCCAGCTCATACTAGCGGTAAAATCTAGTTCCTCATATACCTTCCAATGTCTTTGTTGGTGGCAGCTTAATATTGTGGGTACCTCTAGGGTCATACTTACCTTATCCAAAATTTACAATTATGGATACTTTAGGATGATAGTTACCTTTTCAGAAGAAACAGATATACGTGCTAGTTACATGTAAGCTACTGTGCCTTACTATTCAGCTTTCTCACATTTATTTTATATGTTCAAGGCTGGAATATAGACTATTGTGCGGTTTGTCCTTATTATAGTAGGTCCTTTGCAACCTGCATTTTGTCATGTCATTATTCTGATGATTTGTACCTAGGTTAATGCATTTATTTCTCCCCGTTAACTTTGTAGTAATGTGAACAATTTAGATTAAATAATGTGAAAAGTTAGGGAGCCACCTGTAGCTTAAATTTGTGTGGGTATTATTTAGGGAGTTATTGGCTAGGATTAACTGAAACTATTGAAAAAAAAGTAGTGAGAAAGAAAATTATTAATCAATTTCTTCGTGACTTAATTTTAGACCCTAAGACAGTACCCAAATATTGTTATAATATTTTCCAACAACTCGTAAAAGAAAACAAGAAAATCTTAGAATATTTTTCCAACTGAAATTTGAACCAGTGCCGCTGTTCATCCTTGATATTTTGAAAGATGTTCTTCCATTCGACCACCATTTGTGGACCGTGGTTGTATTGTGGCTTTCTTTGTGTTTTAGAGATGCAGTTGGTTTCTACCATAAATAAGTTTTGCTGAAGTTTGTGTTAGATTGTAACCAAATGGGCCATCTTTCTTGCAGGGCTTAACAATTGTTGCCCATGTACTTAGAGAAGGTGGAAAGTTTATAGCAAAAATATTTCGGGGGAAAGATACAAGTCTTCTGTACTGTCAGGTAAATCAAATGCTTATCGAAGCTCTCGATATGAGAAGTCAATTTCTTGAGATATAAGAAAGCTGTCTATAATATATTATTATGTTCAGGGGCAAAGCCTATATAATCATTTTGTCTGTTCAATTTATCATTCATTGGTAAAGTATATTAAGGTGTGACGCAAGGTTTCACTTAATTCTAGTAATAGGATAGATGATACTTACTGGTATTTTGAACGAAATGCAAGAAATAATGAACTTTTGTTGCCCAAGCCAAGGGGCTTGTGTTGGAACTTAGCCATTGGGAGAATGGTTTGTTTCTCTCATGCCCCTAAATCAGTTGTCTCCCACAGTAGCCAACAAGAAAAAAATTGTGGATAAAATCTTTACAATGATTTTTTAGAGTGATTAAGGCCAATCAGGAAATGGCACATTGAATACTATTTCAATCAGTGGGTGCCTACTTATAGGAGTTGTGAGGGATTTCAGTTGATCTTTTGCTTGTGTAATTACTATATCTGCTCCCAGTCATCGTGAAATTATCTTGTTTACACTGCAGTAGTGAAACAAGTTATCGTCTCTGGCTGCACCTAGAAGTGCTTGCAGATCTTTCTTCCTTCTATTTTATTTTCGTCTTTGGCATTAATATTTGTCTATTTTATGCCTAATTTGTGTATGACAAGAACCAAGCCTACACGGAATGTTCATTATCTTTTTGTTCCTTCTGTTGCAGCTTAAATTATTTTTTCCTCTAGTGACTTTTGCAAAACCAAAAAGCAGCCGAAATTCCAGCATAGGTAAGGCCTATATTTCCTTTTTTCCTTCTCTCGTAGGCTCTTGGCACTACCAAAATTCTGTGACCAAATTAAGGAAAATCTATGATATTAGACTAATAATCATCTGTCTGATATAGTTTGTAATCCAAGCTAATGCTTTTAACTTCTTTTCATACAGAGGCATTTGCAGTTTGCGAGAATTATTCCCCTCCTGAAGGATTTGATCCAAAAAACCTCCACCGCCTGCTAGAAAAGGTGGGGAGCCCATCTGGTGCAAACAATCTAGGTAATGTGATATTCCACATTATGTATCTTTTGTATATGTTGTATTTAGTGCTTTTAACAGGTGGGGAGTCCATCTGGGGGGGAAATACTGTCTAAACAGTAATAGTAAATTTATAAAAAGTGCTTTAAGCACCTAAAAAGGTCGAAAATCCACTTTTTAAAAAAGCACCAATTGAAGCTTTTGTTGGCAATCTCCTGCAGATAATGTAAAAACTAGCACAATTAACTTTAAAAGCGCTTTAAGCACATGTTTATTAAACAGTAAATAACTTTTAAATAATAGAACTTTTTAACAAAGCTCAACAATAAAAAGCTCTATTACCTACAGCAATCCCAAACAAGACCCGTGGTTAGAGTTGCATTCTTGCTCAAGGGATTTTGTTTTGAACTTGGACAATTTACAAATAGTCACATGTTGGAATGAAAATTGCAAATCCGGAAACTGAGGCTTCCTATTGAAGTGTTTTCTTGAATATTTTTGGTGGTGCTGTAGCATCTTAAAAAGTGTTTTGGGGAGTTTGATTAGTGTCTTGTAAAATTTTTTAGTGGTGGTTTGGGAAAAAAAATAAAAACAAAAAAGCTGGAGGGATCTCTCCCCTACCTTGCGGCCAGTGCAAAGGCTGCATGCGAGGATGGTAGCCCTTTCCTATTTATTTATTTTTTCTTAACATGTAGGTTGTAGGTTTTTTTAAAAAAAACCAGTTTTGGAAACTGTTTAAAGAAAGGGACAAAAATCTTGGTAAATGTTCTCAATGACAGAAAATAAACAAGCAAAGCGGACCTTCGTAGCTTTCATGTTCCTTTTTGGGCTTTTAGTTGAATTATAAGAAGTCCTGATTTGATTCTATTATGATATGTCTTGTTGGTGGGAGGAATGATATAACGTTGGGTAACAGATTGCAGTAGTGGATGGTTGGAAGGGCCAAACAAGGTGTATATCCCATTTCTAGCTTGCGGGGACCTCTCTGGATACGATTCTGACAGGTCATATCCATTACCTAAAGTTTCTGATGGGATCTACAAGAGTTTGGATCCTGTACAGCCCCCAATCGCTCCTCCTTATAAGAGAGCTCTTGAATTGAAGAAAGCATCCAGTCATGGAATCCAAGAGCTTGAAAAGCTCTCCCTTGATTCTTGATCCTGGACATTTATCTGTGTATGCTACTCAAAATGGCTTAATTTGTTATAGGAGAGTACCAATTGATGAATGGATATACAAAATTTAGCGTAAACCTTTGGACATTTTGTTGTTCATTAAACAATCATTGGTCTTTGTCCTGCTGTTCTAAATGTCCCACAGATTGAAAATGGATCTTTGATGACAGACTCAATTGTTTCCAATATGCCTGCAAGCAAATCTTGAGATAAATTGATGGTACCGAGGGCTGGCCAACGGGGTCTTTGCAACTCTGGCCTGTCCGTTGAATCTGCCGGGCTGCAGGGGTAACCCGGGTGGGTAGATAGAATAACTACTTGATATCAGTCACTATTTATCATCTCACACCTTACATCCGATAAAAAATATTCTCACCTTATGAAAAAGTTATAAATGTGAGGTGTGAGAGTAAATAGTGACTGATGTATATTATAGAGAGAAATAAAACAAATATTTGATTTTCCTGCTATCTTTATCTCATCTCATCATTACAATTTTTTCATATTTTTATATAAAATATAATAAACAATTCAACTTTTTCAAATCCCAATACAATTTTTTCAAATTTTAATATTTTAAACTTTTATTTTAACACTATTCACAAAATTTTTTAAATATTTCATCTTATCTCACCTACCAAGCATAACTTAATTTCTTCACAAGTGGGAAAAGACTTGAAACAAAATAAAAACAAAACTCTAACTAGATGTTACTTTCAATCAAATTAAGTGCACGTATCACCCAATAATCTGAATTATGATAGACCACACACTATACGTTACGCAACAAAAGAAGTTATAATTTGGCCTACACGTGAGGTTGGACCATGGCCTAATCTTAAGAGGATATTCACCGGAATACACTACAATTCTCGTTTAGCCTCGACTTATATAACAATTGACTTTAAAACAGTCACCTATTATTTATTTCTTAGTCTATTATTATTATTATTAATCATTTAGAAGGGTATGCCGAGTTCTGAGTTTTAAGAAAAAAAATAATATAAATGAGAATAGAGGATTTAGATATGAGTTGAGATGGTTTTAGATGAGTTGAATAAATTATTGTAAAAATATTATTTTTTAATATTATTATTGTTTTGAGATTTGAAAAAGTTGAATTGTTTATTATATTTTGTGTGAAAATTTAAAAAAATTGTAATAATGAGATGAAATAAATTGAGATGAATTTTCAATTCAAATCGAGACTTATTCGATCACAAGTTTGCAATTATTCAAGAAGTATGTGGAACTGTATCGGCATGTGGGGCTCATACGACAACTGTAAAGAGGAGTGAATGGTCAAATCTTGACAACCTGAGATTCAGGAATTGGATGGAGTAGTGTGTGTCGCATTTTGAGCTTCACAATGGGTGGTTTATGGGGCCAAGGTGCTACTTTGGGCAGCTCGTGAGGCACACTCACCCACCTTTTGCGATATCACTTCTTGCCGATTATAGATTGGTTGCTTGAGAATCTGATAGTACGATGCGTGTAATTTAGAATTGATCAAAAGGCGATTGGAGGGGTATATTCATCCCCCACTGGGCTAAGCCCAATCCACCTCGATAAGGCCCAAATGCCAAAAGATAACTTGCCCACCAAATGGTAAAGGAGGAGAGGGTCCAAGGTCAACATTGGAAGAGGATTAATATAGGAATATAGGACAATACTCATATTGGCATGCCTTTGCTCGAATAATCTATAGGAGAGTCACGTCACATTAAATGACTTAATACGGATAGCAGGTAAGAGATCTCAGTGAGAGGTTGTCCCTAATAGGACGCTTAGATAAAGGCCGCATTTCACTACGTGTCATAGGAAACGCGACCCGAAAAAGCCATGCCACATTTAATGTGACAGCGTGACACCCAATAAAGTGGGCGAACATCTCAGGCATAGAGGAAGCAAAGGTCCTACCTAAGTAGAGGGGATATAAAAGCCAAACCTAGGTAAGGTAGGGAGGGATTATTATAAATAAAAACCCTCTGCACAAAAAACCTAACTTATATATTGGTGGCGTCACCCACCCATCGGGCCTTCACGTTTTTTGTGTTACAGGCTCATTGAGCTTGTTGGCCAAGATGCGAAAGGTGTCCAGAAGGGTGGCCATTTTTTGTTCTACATTATAGTAGGAACTAATAAGAAATTCACATCCATACCGCCTTCTAAGCATGGGAGGAATTGGGAGGAGGGGCCGAAGCTTCTACCCTCACTCAGTGGCCCGTTTCGTGAATTGAAAGGAGAAAGTTTAGAGACAGTAGGAGAAATACAGAGAGAAAGGGAGGGTATAATATATATCTTTTGAGGTAAGAAGTTGGCATTGTTCTAAAAGAGCAAATGCATCACTCACATCAGATTTAAAAGCTCCTTTCAGTTTTACTGGAAACCGAGCAATGTTTGACTCTGCGTGGGCCAGCCAAGCGCAAGACATGATTTATTTGAAAACGTGCCTTCATTGCATTATTGGAAAGTATATAGACATAGAAGGGTAGAGCAGGAACATCAAAATGACAGAAATTTCCAGTGACAAAGGCCTCATATAGAACATTATTTATTTTGTGGGGATGGGTTTTGTCTAGGGTTAATGCAGGAGCAACCAAGTTGCAGTAAAAGTTATAATAGAAAAGTGCAAAACACTTCCATGGGAATTGCACGTGGTTTTATATTTCTATTTTAAGTGGTTGGTGACTAATTAACAAGTAACTCCAACAGTTACAAACAGCATATTAGCATTTCTCTTTTTAAATACCGGTACCCCATGCAGCACAATCCAATTTTTCTCTCCTCTTTTTGCTTGAAAAGAGAGTTGTTAATGATTCATATTTCATTTTAAGAATGAAGTGCAGATCTAAATAATTGAAGGCAGAGAATCTATGGAAAGGGCCACAGAGGAGCAAGCAACTCGCCATCATGCAAAAGCCAATTTGTCAAACAAGAAGTTTAGCTGTATGGATATCATCACCTCAGATATTTTCTTGACAGAAAAACCCGAAAAAGGAAAAGGAAACCATCATAGTGCCGATTAGAGTGGGACCCTTTATAAGATTACTCATTCATTGAATATCAAAGTAAGAGATCTAATCTGTGACTTTGTGCAGATTTTATCAGCTCCCAACCCACACTGCAACACCAGCACCCACCCCAACTCTTAAAGAATCTATAAACTTAGAGCACGTGAGAGTGCGTGGCATTCAATCTCATAGATTCACTGTGCAAATATAAATCCAAAATGGTGGAGAGAACAATGGAAATATTGATAATAATAAAAATGTTGCAGACAGTTCATTATTTCTTTGTTAACTGCACGGGGGTGATAAAGTAAAGTAGGAGTTTGTGTGGTGGTAGTTGGCTTAGAACGACAGTTATATTCCTACGGTCACTGACTCCAATGGGTAGTTTATTAGATGAATACCTACGTTTGAAACAAACTCATATCAACTTTATCATTATATTTTTTTTAAATTTTAACATAAATATAATAAATAATTTAATTTTTTAAAATATTATAATAATAATAATATTAAAAAATAATATTTTATCAACTCAACTCATCGTCCAAACAAAAAATATAAGATGAAACTCAAGTTTTGTTCGAAGTTTGTGCGGTGGTAGTTGGCTTAGAACGTCAATTATATTCGTATGGTCCGACTCCATTGGATAGCTTATTCGATGAATTAATGATACGATGAAACTCAAGTTCTGTTCGTTGCCATATGGAACTCAAATGAGTTAGGTTGGGTATAAGTTTTAAATAGATAAATCATATATAATTTTTTTATAAAAAAATAAATTTACTTATAAAAAATAATTATTTTTATATTTTTTCAAGATGAAATTTACTTTTTTATAAAAATTTATACAAAACTTATCTATTTAAAATTTATACAAATCATTTCTCAACTCTTCCAACCAAACAAACTGAGTCGTAATATGATAGAGATTAATGGAAACATTTCCATTATTTTGTCCCTCACTTTTTCCCTAATTTTGACAGCCAGAAAGATCCTCATCCCCTAATCAGATTAACCCGCAAGCAATGTCTTGACTAGTTTGTCTATTAATTAAAAAGGAAAAAGACTCTGAAAAACCCGTATGAGAAAAGTAGGAAAAGTACAGAGAAAGAGAGTTACCCAATAGCATATGCTGAAAAACCCTTTGTCTGATACCTCCAAAAGTTCCGGTTTTGGTCCTCGGAGAGAATATCCGATATGAGAACTCCATGTTAGCCTATGAGATTCCTTCAAAGGAATACTCGCCACTATCCCGAATGTTTTATCCATCATGTCCCCGAAGCCAGCTCAAACATACACACCCACCCTAACATATTATTTTCGCCTATAATTATATACAGCATCTCTCCTCACCATCATGGTCACCTCTTCTCTCTCTATAAATCTCTCTCCTCCCTCTTTCTCTACCTCTCCTTCTTCGTCTGCTTCGTCTCTGTGCGCTCCGATTTCTCTAAAAGCTTCGTGCTTTAGCTCCCAGACTACAAAACCCATTTCCCTGTTTTGCAAACGGCGGGCTGAGAAGCCAAGAAGAGAGCTTGTTGTGGTTAAGTCCAGCGATATGACTATCAGAGAGGTCATGGACGATGAGGAGGAGGGACCTCCGCTGCTTGACCCGGATACCGTCTCTAGACCTCGCCGCATTGCGCTCTTCGTTGAGCCTTCCCCCTTTGCGTGAGTCTTTCTCTATTTGCTTCTTAATTTGTTACGAGTAAACAGAGTTCCTGGTGTTTATTCGGATTGGGTTTTCAATAATGAGATATAGGTTTCCTCTAATGCTTTGCTACTTTTGTTTTGACTTTGCTTTTGGTGATGAATTTGCGATTATTTGCATTATCCGTTGAACTTCTCCTTGTTCGGGTTCGGAGATATATTGAGTATCGGATCTGGTAGCTCCTCTCCACGAGAGGAGCTACCTTCAAGACTCTGTGAATATGGTGCGCGGAAAGACGGTCATTTGTTTTCTTATTTTCGGAGCTTACATGACATTTGGCTATTAGTTATAGCTGCTTGTTGATTTTGATGGAGTTGATATCGGATTATCTTATCTTTTGCCGCACTCTGCCCTTACTTTGTGGCATGGTCAACGGTCTATGAGGTACAATTAGTGCTTGGTGCCTTCTATTAGAAAGAAATTGGTCTAGTCTGCTATGCAATCTGACTGTGTGCTGAGGATTAGATCTAACTGAATCCTTTCTGGATGATCGGAATGTCTCAGCTATAACTTTGTGGATGTCGTTCTTATGTGCAGCATCACTTCAATGGTATTTTCTTTTTGTAGATGCGTGATTGTGCCAATTCATCATTAGCTGCTTCTGATGTACATGTTATTTGATGAGAATGTGTTCTTGGATGAATTTAGTTTGTTCAAAATTTGCTGTAATTCTATACTCACTGACCTTTTACGGTTATTGGTGCCATGAGTTCTGAATGTATGATGTTATCTCAAACTTCAAGTTGTATGAGTGGATTTTTTACGTTAGCTGTGGGCAATGTGCATTTTTCCATGTGATGCATCTTCATTCCCTTATTGACAAGTGTATCGGTTTTAAAATTGTTCATTTTCGTGTTGCATACCCATATTGGGTATGAGGCTATGAGCTATCACCTTTGTATCTCTATGCACCTACTGGCCCTTACTTTTATGTTTTCCTCGCTTGTGACAGGCCTTGAAACCTTCAAGCACAAAATCTAGAAACTTTTCTTGGTGGTTTCCTCTCATATATCCATAACCAATGTCAATCTGTTGGTTACTCCTATTAAAAGATCCAACTTCATTCCAGATTGGAGAAGCCACTCTTCAATTATTGAGTATTTATTTTTGCTGCCTCTGGACTCTGATGTACTGTTTTCTTTTCCGAGCTTGAATCTAATAGGAAAGGTCCTTAGTAACTCTGGGGATGCAGTTTGATGGCTTTTCTTTGGGACCCCTTAAGAGGAGAATCCATATGCCGTAAAACTGGTTGTAAGCCCAAGAAGCTGTTCAAACATTCTTAACATTTGAATACCAAAAATTTTAGTTACCATTATAAATACGTTTCATCTGCATTATGATTTTGGCAGAGATGTCAATAATGTTTGACACAATTACATACTCTGAGATGAGTACGGTTCAATAAGGTCACAAATAAGGCTTTAGCAGATGGTCTAGAAACATGTGAATTATGATAAAATGTAGCAGTATGAAAGGTTGATGATCAATGAAAGTGAAATGTTCTCTGTTACTCTTGCAGATATGTGTCAGGGTATAAGAACCGGTTCCAGAATTTTATCAAGTACCTACGTGAAATGGGGGATGAGGTACAATCTTTTTATCTCTGCAACTCTTTTATCTGTTCTCTGTAGATGTCCTCAACTTAACCTCTTAATGTTAAACCATCCAAGCCTTAAGCTGGCTTCATTGCAAGTTCAAAGCTTAATGTGCATTAGGTTTTTTTTACTGATGTCTTGTTTATTAAAAGCTCATTCCTCATGATGATATTGAGATAATTTTCCTTAGAAATTCAGATATATTTGGTATTCACAAGCAGTGCAACAATAAAATCATCCAATCAAGACTGATTTTGAACACAATCTTATTCGTGTTTTAGCATTTGTCAAATTAATAATTAGACTGGCGGATCTAATACACAAAAGAAGATTTTAACATCTTTTTTTTATATATTCTGAGATGTCCTTGCATGACTGGTGCCATTGGCTCATTGATGCATGGTGTAGGTGATGGTCGTGACCACGCATGAAGGTGTGCCCAAGGAGTTTTATGGAGCAAAATTGATTGGATCACGGAGGTTGATCTTGATACCTAATTTGAAATGATTTCTCCTTATAAACCTCTTCAGCATGCCTAATTAATCTATCTTACTTAAGACAAAGTAGTAGTGAAAAGACCCCTCTTGTTACAAATATTAGTTGACCATGCTGTGGCCTTCCCCTGAATTGCACATTCCAAAGTTTCTGAAGATTAATTTTAATTCTTAACTTTACTAAAGTTGAACTGAAGAAAATGTCCGACCCATTCAGTGACTTTTGAGGTTGCCTTCACTGAACCAAATTGAATCTGACCCATTTTGTTTTCTAATCAGTTTGCAATTTTGCTTTCCGCTACTTACCCCTCACCCCCTGTTTGGAACAGCCCTAGGTCACATCTAAAGATACCAAAGTTTTTTCTTTTTACAAATGCTTTCAGCTAGACCATTACTAAGTTCCTGACAATCGTGTATTTTCTCTGAACCAAATTTCTTGTATCAAGTAATGTTCGTTTGTCTTTTTCATGCCTTCATCATGGATCAAATCGTTCATTATATCTGTGCAACCAAGATATTTTCATATGGTTGATCATCTAAGATATCCTCATTTAATTCTCAATAGGGCTTACCTTTTTCAATCCATAAATGTGTTGAGTGCCTTGTTCAAGGTTTCATTATTTCCTTTAACATCAAGCAATCATTCAGTTTCACATTTATTATTTGTTCAGGCCAACTATGTATATTGTTTGACTTTTGACTTACTAACCTCCAATGATTTCTGTTTTGAATAATGATCTAGCTGTGAAAACTTTGTTTTTCTGCCCAGTTTTCTCATTTGTGTATTATTACTTCTCCAGCTTTCCCTGCCCCTGGTACCAGAAAGTGCCACTTTCCCTGGCACTTAGTCCTAGAATAATTTCAGAGGTTGCCCGATTTAAGCCTGACATAATACATGCTTCATCACCTGGGATAATGGCAAGTTTTTTATTGCTTCTTGTTTCTTTTTGTGATAGAACTTGTGGTTTCTTTCTTTTTCCTTTTTCTTTTTTTTTTCTTGGGGGGAGGGGTTTCAGAAGTTAAAAAGAGAAGAATATTGCTTTCCCTACTTGGTGACAGTTATTGACCGTCACTTGCAGGTTTTTGGAGCTCTGGCTATTGCAAAACTACTGTGTGTCCCCATAGTGATGTCATATCACACTCATGTACCGGTGTGAGTTTAATTCTTTGCTTTACCAAATCTTGTAATGCATATATTACAATTACCTTCTCATTATTAAATGTGTGGAACATCAACAAATTCATACACATCTTCACATATAATTATAATCCAAGTGTAAATTTTCCACATATTTAAGGCAGAGGCCAATTTTTGTTTTCATTGGCAGATACATTCCAAGATACACGTTCAGTTGGCTGGTGAAACCCATGTGGTTAGTTATAAGTATGTGCCCCCCCCCCCTTTTTTCTCGCCTCCATTTTTAATTATTGACTGGATATTAAGCTAACCTCTTGGTCGTTCAATTTCAGAATTTTTACACAGAGCAGCTGACCTTACACTGGTGCCCTCGGCTGCCATTGCTAGGGATCTTGAAGAAGCTAGGGTGACGGCCGGTGAGTATGAACGTACAAGTACCTTGTTGAATGTAAATATGTAGTTGACCTTAATTATTGCCTCTATAGTATATACAGTTATGCCCCCAATCGTTTTCCTAATCTTTCTATTTTTTAAGATTTTATTCTCCCTGAAAGTGCCCTTTGTGCTAGTATAGACTAAGAAACTTGTATCATGCCAGGCCGCTGTAGATTAAGCTGACTGGCTTTCTTACGTTGCTTGTTTTCAGCTAACAAAATCCGTCTTTGGAATAAGGGCGTTGATTCTGAAAGCTTTCACCCCCATTTTAAGTCACAGGAGATGCGAGTAAGACTAAGGTAGGTCAATTCTCTTGTTTTTTTTTCATTCCATCTTCTCATTTGCACATACTAGGAGTTTCACTTTACTGCTCTACTTTTTTGTCCTATGCACAGCAATGGTGAACCTGAGAAACCATTGATAGTTCATGTTGGACGAATTGGAGTGGAGAAGAGTTTGGATTTCCTGAAGAGGTAGTTCTCTAGGCACCAAACCTTAAGTTCATATATAGCTCAGGGAGGGATGGGCTTATCATTTCTTGTATTTGTGCCTGTCTGTTCTTTTTGTAATGTTTGACATGGTTTTCTCCGCTCCATCTGCAATTTTTGACATTTGGAAAACATGTTCCAACAGGGTTATGGATAGGCTTCCAGAAGCACGAATTGCTTTTATTGGAGATGGGCCATATAGGTAATATATCATCTGACCCATCATGTAGTGCTTTATTTCTTAATGGTGTTGAAGGTCACCCCAAGACAATGTCAGTCGTCTTATGTCAGATTCTATCATGTCTATAGCCCATCTCTTGGATGGGGATGGAGATATCACAACAATCAGAAAGAGGTTCCAAAACATTGAATTATGTAGTCTGTCCTAACCAGCTCCAGTATATCATTATTGTGAACTGAGCTCATGTAGCCTACAGAATATGAGATGTTAATTTAGTTGCATCAATTTGGCCTGCACTTCATTTTACAGAATATACATTCTTTCTTGACAGGGAGGAGCTGGAAAAATTGTTTGCCGGCATGCCTGCAGTATTTACAGGGATGCTAGGAGGTGAAGAGCTTTCACAGGCATACGCCAGTGGGGATGTATTTGTTATGCCTTCAGAATCTGAGACACTTGGGCTTGTTGTTTTGGAGGCCATGTCTTCAGGAATTCCTGTGGTGGGAGTTCGTGCTGGGGGAATCCCAGAAATAATCTCTCCAGAGCAGGAGGGAAAAACTGGTTTTCTTTATAACCCTGGTGATCTTGATGACTGCGTGAGCAAATTGAAGACTTTGTTGTACAACCGAGAGTTGAGAGAAGCCATGGGGAAAGCCTCACGTGAAGACATGGAGAAGTATGATTGGAAGGCAGCAACCAAAAAGATACGCAACGAACAGTACAATGCAGCCATCTGGTTCTGGCGCAAGAACAGAGCACAACTACTCAGACCTCTTCAATGGCTGGCAAAACGCCTTTTCCCATCCCCAGAAGTTATATAAGTGATGGAAAATTGTCTTGGGGTTTTCATTACTGCTTTTTGCCACCTTTGCTCTGGACTTCAAGGGAACCCTTGTGGCATGTACGTGTGATTGATTGCCATGCATTCATCTGTTGTACATAATGACCATAATATGGTCAGATGTGCTGTATTTTGTGGCATAATCAGTCGGTTTAATGTAACAACATTGGCAAGTTTTGAAGCTTAGTGTTCCGTACGTGTGGCCTTCATCTCTGTAATTTTCATTCTTCCACAAGAATGGCTTCTTATACATGTTTTTAAGAAACTATATATACATTCATATATTCATTCTTATCGCATATATGAGATTCTCGAAGACTATATAAGCCTGGATATATCAGAACCTCTAGTTGAAAATAAAGTTTTCTTCCCGGCAGAAGTTGCCGTCCTGGCGCAAAATATATAGTCCAGGCGTGGGCACCAAGGTCACTATTTCAGTACATACCCTGAATCATCTGTGGCACTGGCTTTGTATGGTTGCGGTCGTTCTCAACTCCTAGAGGGTTGAGGCATTCAACCAAATACTTGTGCAACATTTTCTACGTTTGACATCAGATTTCTTCAGTGGAATGCCTTCATTTGCCCAGAGTTAAAAATTGAGCTTTTAAGGTTCCGTTTGGATGTTGAAGTAATTTCAGATGATCAGAATTGATTTGTAAATAGTAATATTTTGTAGGTATCATTGAGATGTGTTTAAATGTATATAAGTTTATATATGTTTGAATGTATGAAATAGGTTGAAATGTATTTGAACTTTTTTATAAAAAGTCAAAAGATATTAGATTCTATCAATGATTAGTTTGAGATGAGTTGCGATGATTTCATCTTCCAAACACAACAAGCCTTTAGAAGATATTCAATGAATTCAGCTCACGGCACTTCTACGTCTATCCTAAGGTTTTCTCCATGGGATGCCCGATGGCCGGTCAGCGTGAAGGACACCGGATTTTGCATTTTTCACAAAGAAATTTGTGAACATCCAACTTCTTTATAGTTTTCTCTTAACTCCAAAATTCTGAAGTCCCGGTTTGTATTTGAAATTCATCTCAATTTATCTCAACTCATCATTATAATTTTTTTAAATTTTCACACAAAGTATAATAAACAATTCAATTTTTTCAAATCCTAAAACAATAATAATAATAATAACTAATATTATAATAATATTTTATTCAACTCATATAAAACCATCTTAACTCATCTCTGAATCCAAAATATAAGAGAAATATATATTAATTAAGAGGAGATTTAGACTGTGAGTTAAGATTTTTTAAAATTGAAAGTTGAAAGTTGAATAAAATATCATTAGAATAGTTTTTTTTTATGTTATTATTGTTTTAAAATTTAAAAAAAAATTGAATTGTTTATCATATTTTGTGTAAAAATTTAGAAAATTATAATAATTAGATAAGATGAGTTGAAAGATTTTTATATCCAAACTAACTCTTGTAATATTTATTGAATATTTAATGTCAGAACTATTTATGAGAATTTCCTTAAAAATCGTTTTATTTGTATTTCTCCCGCATATAATAAGTCTTAAAATTCGACAAAATTTTCAGAATATTTTTATTAGTAATAAAATTCACCACAATAAGTAATCGGGTACATATTTATTTTTTTCTTAATCAGGCGTATTATCTTTTAAATCATAAATCATTATAAGTACTCAATTGATAATATACAGTGTAGAATAAAAAGTATTGATACAGTCACAAGAGTAATGCTAAATACAATATTGAGTATACAAGTCTCATACATTATTTCTTAAAAAAATGAATTTATAAATTGACGTAACTTTATGAAGTACCTTAGATTATAAAGTTACTTTTATTGTAAAATAAATATGTTATATATTAGTGTACCTTTAAAAGTACAATAAATGTTTAAGTTATAAAGAGATTTCACAAAAATAAATTTACAAACTTATGCAACTTGATGTAGTACCTTAGATTGTAAAACTATTTTTATTATAAAATAGATCAAACGTATTATACAAAGTTAATTATGTTAATTTGTATATTTACTTTTGAGAAATGATTTGTGTAAGGAGTTTTTTCCCCCTCTGTCTCAGCGAGCCTGAGAAAGGCAAATAAAGAGACAAGAAGTGAAGGCCCAGCAGAATAAGTAGACTCTTCGGCCCTGCCCACGGGTAGGCTCTTCTAGATGCTACCTGTATGAGGGAACGTGTTGCAGGGGATGAGACTCGTTGACCTGGAAACACCTTGAATAGTATCCAGCCTTTGAGTGCTTGTTCGCGTAATGGGCGAGAAGTAAAGAAGACCCTCTCTGACATGAAAGCCATCGATGGACTACCAAGGACACTAGTAAGCTGAGGCGAATCAGAGAACCACGCCGCAATAATAGCACCACTACCCGACTTACTTGTCATATTAATGATGTCGTCACAAAGTCACGCCGCATTAAATGACTCTGAAAAAAAGAATAATACGAAGGATACAAACTCCATGGGGGCAGACACAATCTATCTCTCCCCAGACTCTGTATAAATAACAACTCCCAGGTACAAGAAAATTTCTTTGATCTCTAGTCTCTCTTACTTAATTACAAACTTTCAAGAAACTTTACTAACTTTGGTATCAAAGACTCATCGGCCACCATCTCCCAATTGCCTTCTTCTCTATTTTCGCAGGTCTAGTTCTGAAGATCTGAGTTGCTGGAACCTGGTATAAAGGTGTACGAAACACAACGTTAATAATGGCGCCGTTTGTGGGATCGTTATAGATCTTTCGTGTACTTCGTATACTTGCGACAACCTATTTCAGACAGCTCAGAAGCGACACTGAGGAAGCCATGGAGGCAATGTTGAAAACCATGAAAGAATGGGTGACGAAACTAACCGGCGAGGTACAAATGCTTTGCAAAAAGAACGAGGAGCTCAGAAAGCCTCAACAAGTGCAGGACGAGGAAGTAGAGCCTAACGATAGCGAGCACATGGGGTCTCGAAACATAGGAGTTGGGGAAAATAGGGAGGAAGAAAGGAAGAACATACAGGACGAGGTCTATAATCTCAAAGGAAAATACGAAGAGATTGCAAGGAAGTTCGGCACATAGTCATCGATGGACCAACTACTCATGAGCACTGGTCTACCCTACACGGAGGAGGTGATGGTTGTGCCCTTACCACCAAAGTTCAAGGTCCCAACAATGGAGATGTATGATGGAGGGAGGGACCTCCTTGAGCACCTTAAAACCTTCAGGGCTCACATGACATTGCATGGCTTCCCAGAAGAAGTGGCATGCAGGGAGTTCTCGCTGACCCTGAAGGGGCTAGCACGAGTGTGGTTCGGGTCTCTGGCGCCTGGATCCGTAAACAGCTTTGGCAAGCTGGCTCGACTTTTTATGACCTAGTTCATGTCGAGTTGGAGAAGGCGGCGTCCAGCAGCATACCTCCTCACCATCAAGCAGGGAGAGGAGGAGAGCATGAAGTCCTACCTATCCCTGTTTAACAAGGAGTGCATGACCACTGACAACCAAGATGAGAAAATAATCCTGGCGACGCTTCTGGGAGGGTTCTGGCCACGATCCCAGTTCATGGCGGAGCTGGCAAAGAGGACTCCCCTGATGCTGCGAGAGTTCATGGATCAGCCAACAACTTCATCAACGGTGAGGACACTCTTCGAGGCTCTGATAGAGCCAAGAAAAAAGAATCTTAAGTGAGCGAAAAGGAAGGCTAGGGCCCTGGCAAAGGCTAAGGCCCGCAAGAAGCCAGAGAAGAGTGCCTAAGACAAAAGAAGGGAGGAAGCTACAACGAGGGGACCGAGATTTTAATTTGACACGCTCGCATTCACCATCCATGAGGTCGATACCTCTACTGCCCACAAAGACGATAATTGAGGTATCGCCCACCGTTACTGCACGTTCCACAGGTACATCTCAAACAACACCGAGGACTGCTTCTGGTGATGACCACCAGAAGGGGTAGGTCGAGGTAAAGGAGCACAGACCGAGTTGACCGGCGCAGAAGGGAAGAAAGCCCTTGGTGATGACCACCAGCACAAAAACCACATCAAGACTACCATCGCTCGCCACCGCAGAGGGGACCTTCACTCGAGGAAATCCAGATCATAGCGGGAGGGTTCACAAGCGGGGGTATTTCCTCCTCAAGTAGAAAGACACACGCCAGACGGGCCCAGTATCACGAGGTGTAGTCGGTCGAGTACCACCCCACCAAGCACTGAAGGGGTGAGCTGACCCCGATCATCTCTTTTGCAGAGGCTAACGAGGAGGCGATCCTGTACCCCCAAGATGATGCGCTGGTGGTGACTATGTTGGTCACCAACTTCACCACCTGGAGAATCCTTATTGACAACAGGAACTTTGTGGATATCATGTTCTTGTTCTAGGAGACCTTCACTAGGATGGGAATTGATGCTACCCGGCTGCACCCATCCCCCATGCCTTTGAAGGGCTTTTCTGGGAGTATGGTTCATCCTGTGGGAAACATCACACTGTCGGTTCTCGTTGGCAGCTACCCCTGCACGGCGTCAATTATGGTCGACTTCCTAGTGGTGAGAACCCCACCGCCATACAACGCCATCATCGGAAAACCCACTCTCAACATCTTGCGAGCCGTCACGTTGACCTACCACCTCAAAATAAAGTTTCCGACTCCTCGCGAGGTGGGAGAAATTCGAGGCAAACAGGTCCTAGCAAGAGAATGTTACGTCTAAGAGCTGAAGCAGAAGGATAGTGGGGTTACCCCGGACGACACCTCTAGGAGAGAGTTGGCCATGCACCGCTTGGAGAGCCCTGGTAGGCCTTAGTCTATGACTTGCCCTGCCGGCTTGAGAGGGAGTGGGAAGGTGCATGGCCCCAGAGGCAGTGGCAGAATGAACGAAAACTCCTCGACTGAACGTTTTGTTTCCTTTTCTTTTGTAATGTGTCATTTACTTACTGTAAATTCTTGTTATTTAATGAAATGAGTGATTTTCCAGGACAATGCAATACATCTACTTCAAACTTTCGTGTTATCAACAAAACACCGACAAGACGATCTACAATTAACGAAATCTACAATGACAAAATCATCACCATGTCAAAAGGAGGGAGCGGGTCCCATCCCAAACTGCCTGGACAGCGTACTCCGCAGGATCAAAGGGAGAGCTAGGCCAAACAACTTACCCTGACCCCCATTGTAGAGAAGATCGGACCAGCCACATCGCTATCTAAATAAGTTACCTCCCCCGCAAGGCATTAAAAGGATGAACATGCCAAAGGATGCTTCTCCCTTCCCGCGATGGAATGCGAGCGTCAACAGGCATGAACGTTAGCCATCAGGGTAGTTGGGAATAGGTTAGGCACTAGCGAGGTGGACCGTAAGCTCCGTGCGGCGGCCACCCCCGCCTAGTGCCATGCCTGCAATTTCCTACGACAAAACTCCCCAGGCTAGCCATGAAAAATAAGGAGAAAAAGGAAAAAGCATAGAAGGAAGCATTAGAGAAGAGCAAAACGACAAAAGGAAAACATCATTAATACAAGCAGCTCGGCGCAATGAAATATGAAGCAATCTTATTAATAATAAAAAATTACATACAAGCCGCCTGGTGACGGCGCAGAGGTATATACATTTACTAAAAAGAAAAGAAAGGGAAAGAAGAGCAAAATAAAAGAGTAGCAGTGGCACCAAGAAGCTAGGGCTTGGTGACGTCAAGAATCTTACTGGAGACCTTGGCATTGGAAGCGCAAACCCAGGAACTTCGAGATCAGGATCGCCGGACTCGGGAGCAGCAGTTTAGGCATGGCTGGGAAGATAGGACCCGTAAAAACCTCGAGGATCTCTTTCCTCCACAACTTGCTGCTGAACACGAAAGACTCTTCGTCAACGACGCTCTATCTAAGGTCAAGGTCCCACAAATATTTCTTGAGAGTCCACTAACATAGCTGCGGTCTTTCCAGGATGTGGTCCTGCATCGACCTAAGACTCTCAATACACTCGCGACCCCACGTGAGATCGTGAATGCCCATAATCGACTTCAGCTGCCTGTCCAGACTGGAGGCGACCTCTTGTACCCGGGATAGGTCACCTTGAAGATGTGTTACAAGTCGCTCCATCCGCTGGACGTTTTCCCTCACTTTCTTCTTGAGCCTCTTTCAACGGCGGTTAAGAGTCTCGTTTTTCCTGCACTCCTCCAACGAAAGTCGTAACCTCCTCAGCTCTTGCTCAAGCTCTTCCCTCTCATTGAGAGCACACCGAAGGGCGGTTTGGGTCATTGCGCGAAGGTCCAGGTTTTCCTGCTCGACGACTTCCTGGTCGTTTACAATAAAGGCCGCTAGCTGAGAGGAACCTTGACAATAAGAGAGGCCGACATGCAATAGTCAATAAAGGGAATCTAGAAAATAGTGAAAGAAAGAAAAAAGACGAAGAAAGAAGTCGCCAAACCTCGTGGAAAAAGCCAGACAAACACTTGGTGACCTGGTTGATAGCTTCCACACAACACCCCCCATTTCGAGCAAGGCCAAAGGGGGATAACTTCTACTAAGCCCTTAGCATCAGGCGCTTATGCAGCCGCCTTGGTTCGATGAGCCCCGTCGACAACCTCTTCGGCACGCATTCCTGCTTGGGTGGGCAGATCCTTGCATGAACCTCTCGAACTAGAGCCAACTACAACATTAGAAGGAGACCGCTTTCCATTTGTTGCTCATCCTGGGTAGGCAGATCTTCACATAAACCCCCTGAGTACTCCAACTACAATATCCAAAAAGGGACCACCTTCCACTCGTTGCTTCACCTCCACGACATGGTTACTTGAAGTCGTGGCTGCCCTCTCAATGATGGCGTCCAAGCCTCCATGTGACTCAAGGTCCTCCCCACCTACTGCGGAGTTCGGATGCCTAAGCAAACCTCAACCTCGCTTTCAAGGGAGCGATTTTCGAAAACAGAACGAGCTGAAAAATAGGAGGAGACCCCCAGAGAACGCAGGCCCATGACAGCCCGTCGGGGAATCTCGACAGCAAAAACTCCCTGGAGTAGGGCGTTAATTTCACCTGTTTCTGAGAGCACATCACCAGCATCAGTCGGTGGGGGCAACACTATGAGAACGTCAGCCAAAGGGCCTCTCGCCGGTGTGTCCAAGGACTTCAAGGAAAAAGGTCCTACCGGCACCTTCAAGCCAGTAGGACCACGAGACACTTCCACCAACATAACCAGGGTGACAGGACGGTGGACCTTAGGCGAGGTCGACGTCCGCCCTTCAAGAATAGGGGTGTCGTGAGGGAGCCCGCTGACGGCCCCAGTCCCTTCCAAGCGAGTTTTCTTCCCCTTGCCCGATGGAGAAGGATCCAAGGGGGGCTTACAGGCAGGAATAACCTGAGGCCGGGCAACAGTCACCCTGTCGTCAAAAGGAACATGACTAAAGGGAGGCAAAGAAACCCTTAGGCTCTCTTCAGAAAAAGGGCTTCCTAGAAGATGCTATTGGCGATACGCCACGACTCGGCGAGGGTGGCCGTCGGACGCACCACCTTGTCCTCAAGAACCCTACCCCATTCATTTCGAATCAGGAATTTGCGACAGTTCACCTAATCAACAGGAAACTCCCATCCGCAGCCAGCCACAAAAAAGAACTTTAGTGACTAGTCCTTCACCTTACGGTACCACGACTTCTAGTTGATGAGGGTGTGCATTGCCCTAAAGCTGCAAATGTTCCCCTTCTGTCACAACACCTTGTGAGTGAGGAGTAACTCACGTCCGGTGAGGTCAGCTTGCTCCAGGTCGGACTCCAGCAAGGCACGTCACCAAATGATGCTGCAGCAAATCAGGAGTCTCCAATTGTTCAGGTGAAGCTAAGAATGGGCTAGACCAAGACGATTGAGCAAATCGTGAACGGGGCAAGGGAAAGGAAGCCTCAAGCCACATGTAAATATGGAAGGAAAAATGGCCACTAGAGGAGAATGGCCCTCAGCGTCAACAACACCCTCGTGGGTTGGGGACCTCAAAGAGCACCGATTCTGGCACTTGGTAAGTAAGGGCAAGTGATGCCAGCATCGCCGCTTGAACGTTGGAACTCCATTTGCTACCCCAAAAAGATGGCCCAACATCGCCAACCTCTAAAGCGTCTCCTCCATTGGAAGCCATGGGTTGGGGGGATTTCGTTGAGACCATCAACAAAGAAGTAGAATGTAGCAGAAAAAGGAAAATAAGTAAAAATGAGAAACAGCTGGGAGAATAAGAAAGACAGGAAGATTACAGTGTGATGAAGGTAAATGAGAGCCTAATCTAGATCACATTTATATCGGAGGAAGGCAACGGTTAATCTCCTACATCCCGTGGAAGAAGGGAGAGATATGAGACACTTCGAGTTTCAGAAAATACGCACCACGAAATGACGTGAAGGCAAAGAGCTGCCTGACGCCCTTGACATTGATACAATTGAGAAGATGCCATCAAATTCATCGAAAAACGCACCAACGAAAGTGGAAAGGGAACGATATCAGGGTAGCCAAGCGACGGGAAACCACCTCAAACTTTGGAGTCATGTGCACGTCAGTAGAAGGACCCCGGCCTCAATGAAAATGCGGGTTTAAGATTAATATTAATAATTCCCACCTTACGATTCCGATGAGAATTAGAAGGGTAAATGTAAAGGGTTTCCCCCCCTCTGTCTCAACGGACCTGAGAATGGCAACTGAGGTGATAAGAACAAAAGGCCCAGCTTAGAACAAGTAGACTCTTCGGCCCGGCCCATGGGTAGGTTCCTCTGGACAATACCTGCATGAGGGAACGTGTTGCAAGGGGATGAGACTCACTGATCTGGATACCCCTCGAATAATGTCCAGCCCTTGAGTGTTTGTCCGGGTAATGAGCGGGAAGTACGGGGACCCTCGATCCTCTGACATGAAAGGTATTGACGGACTACCAAGGACACCAGCTGGGTGAGGAGAATTGGGGAGCGAATCGGGAGATGACTTTGCATTAATGACACCACTACCTGAGTTACACGTTACATTAATGATATCGTTGCAAAACTACACTGCATTGAAGGACTCTAACAAAAGGAACAGTACGAAGGACACTGACTCCATAAGGGTAGACATGATCTGTCTCCCCCAGACAGACTCTTGATATAAATAGCAAATCTTAGATACGATAAAGTATCTCTAATCCCTAAATTCTCGTACTTATTTATACACTTCTAAGAGACTTTATTGACTTTGGCATCGTAGACTCCTGGGCCCTAAGGCCACCGTCTCTCAGTTGCCTTCTTCTTTATTTTCGCAGGTCAAATTTTAAAAATCTGAATTGCTGAAACTTAACTCAAAAGTATATGAAATATGACATTAATAATTTGTACATGCTCTAAATTGACAAATTTCGCAGACTTTATAAAAAAGTATACCTCCCAATGAAAAGTGTCAAAAGAAAAATCATTATTTTTTACTAGATCTATTCTTTTACAAAAGACCTCTAGAAAATTTATCTATTTAAATCTTTAAATTGGATTCCTCGTTTACTTTTACGAGATGTAATTGATCGTAACATAGAACTTCTTGAGAAGCATTTATACCGTCACCTTATAAAACATCTATCACGGCCAGCGGCCTTACGACTTGACCTTCCCAACGTCAAAGGCCCCACGTACGAATTTAATCACACGCTGGTGCTACTGTTCGATACGTATTGCATGAACTCCATATCGGTCTCAAGCCCTTCCATCGTTCCGGCCGCCAAAACCACCTCCAGATCCACGCTTCCGTTGCCTTCTCTCCCCGGAAACGCCGATATTTTGCCGTCGAATTTGTTCGCCGCACCACTCCGCACCGCCAATGGTCGGCCCCACCCGAAATCGTTGTCATACATCGGGAATCTCGGCGAGCTCCCCATGGTCATCGATGCACCGTCGAAGTTCCCCAGCGGGAACACACTTGGCTCCATCTCCCAATTCGCTATGCCCCGGCGCACCGTGGCGTCGTCATGCGCAACCACGTTCCGGTGCAGGAGATCGCCGCACCATCTTAGATCCCTTGAAAGAAGCTCCCCGGCCGTAGCTACAGTGGGGATGCTCTGAATGGTGTTGCCGAAATAGAATGGGTCCAGCCGTGGCTCGATCCGGTGGCGACAGTTCACGGCCATCCGGAATGTCGTCTTTTTGGTGGGCGTCAACTTCCTCGCACGTGTCACCGAACGCCAAAGCTGAGCACAAAGCGACTGGAACGACGATATCGCCGTCGTTCGGTTCGATACGTTGTTCCTCAGCCAACCCTCGAGGACAGATGTTATTTTACCGTTAGATGCATCTTTATCCTCATTATTAACGGTTTGCCCACCATCATTACATTGCTTCCCAAGTAACTCCACCGCGGACTGATCGACAACACAGTTATCCACCAGAGTTTGCAATTGGTTATAGTCATTAGCTCTAAGTTTTAGCTTCAGAATCGCTTCCCTGCTGAAGTGAAAGATTCTCTCACACAATGCCACCTCACCAGAGAAGGTCACCTTCGGGCCGCCGGGTGGGAATTTGAGCACCGCCGGCGAATTGAACATGGTTTTTCGGCAAAAGCATGGTGCTTTGGATATCCTCTTCGCTCCTCTGCAAATCTCGGCGAATGTGTTGAAGAAGTGCCAGAAGGAGGTCCCGTCCGTGACGGCGTGGTTGACGGTGCAGCTGATGAAAAGGGCATCGTTTAGCTCGGTGACCTGAACGGCAGCTAAAGGCTTGAAGTGGCCGGAGTAGCTGATTGTTCTATCAAAGGGAAAGAACTCTTTGAAACAGTCAGGGACGTAATCTGGAGAGAGAAGGTAGTGAACGGAGAGATGTTTGGCTTTGGCGTGGATGAAGTCGACGCCCTCATCGTTGCAGACGATGTGGATATGGCCATCAGGGTCGGTGGAGAGACGGCCAGCGAGGGCGGGGAAGTGGGTGAGAGTGAGAGACAAAGAGCGTTTGAGAAAGCAGAGGAGATGGTCGATGGAGTAGGGTGGGCGGGACAGGAGGACACCCTTTTGGATGTACTGACATGAGAGCATGGGCAGGTCGGAGATTGATAGCTTTAGGGGTTTCAGGTCTGATTTTCGTTCTGGAAAAATGGTGGATTTGGCAACAACATTGACTACCGAAGACGAAGAAGAAGGCATCTTAATTTGAGTCGTTTGTATTAGGAATTTTGGCTTTGGTGGGTGTTGTGTGAGTTTATTGGGGGTGAGAATACGCATACAAATCAGTTAGGGTTTAAATAGAGGATCGATCAGGGAAAGATCCTGAGAATTTGAGTTCCGGATTCATGCACTGAAACTGAAGCTGCTACGTGCTTTCGTAGCATGCTAAGGGGAGCAAGATCAGCATTATATATAAATATATATATTTATATATATTTATATTTATATATAACATTTCTGATTCCAATAATTACGTTTATGTCTCTGCAACTTGCTATTTTAGATTAAGGATGACTAAGCCAAAGATGGGCAGTTTCGGAAATTCAACCTAAACTTAATATTTTTGACCAACTAAATGCAGAAGAGTAAATTTATTTGCCATTATCATCTCATCATCTTGTGATATAAGATAATAGATTCTTAAATAAAATATAATAAATAATATCTAATCATTTAATACTACGTCATGAGATGATAAAATAATAATAAAAATTAAGATGATGAATAACATTCCTTAATAAAATTAATTAATCAAGGAGATATATTCACAGTAACCCCACTAGTTAGCAAGTCGCAAAGGCCAGTTTTCAATTGCTACACGTGCTATATATAAAATCCAGCTGCTTCTGGGAAAGGCCAGTACTACCAATAATCCTACTGACTTACTAGTACAAGCAGGCTTATCCCCCTATTGCCAAGATAGTTCCGACGAGCCGAATTCTTTTGACTCCATATAATATTATAAATATTATGATAAACGTGGGATAAATTTAATTGGATCTCTTTTTTTTTTTTTTTTTTTTTCCTTATAAATCACATTTACAATTACTACTAATAGAAAAGTGTCTTCCTTATCTTTCTGATTTGAGAAAGCATTAACAGATCGATGAACCGCGTATAACATGAATGATCGTTGTGAAAAATGTCTTTTTCCATGTCAACATACAATGTCCACAGGAGGTCTTTCCATAAAAATTAATTAATAAATAAATGAAATTGGAGAAAATTACAATACCTACAATTTCATATATATTATGCAAGTCTCGACCTCTTTATAATTTTATCAAGCTTATTAGCCTTGATTATACTGATCTATTATATATCTTAATTAGTTGATCTTTTCCTTTTGGCTCACTAATTATTAGATAAAAAGTGCCAACATCATGCAGCATGGGACAAAGAAAAACTCGGGGGTGCTTGGAATAAGCAGCTAGCTAGATTAATGCTGCTTTTAATTTGAAGTAATTAAAAAATAGTTATAAAAAAGTTAAGCTAATTTATATATGGGCAATGCTAGGGTCTTGCTAAACGTGCCTCTAGTGCATTTGATTTTTTTTGTTTTTCTAAATACTACTTCAACAACCTTA
Organism: Cyclocarya paliurus; assembly: GCA_029856935.1. Lineage (NCBI taxonomy): Eukaryota > Viridiplantae > Streptophyta > Magnoliopsida > Fagales > Juglandaceae > Cyclocarya > Cyclocarya paliurus. Next base: position 29,870,138 of record CM056955.1, on the reverse strand, counting down.
ATTATAAGGAAAAAAAATACACAACTTCATAAATAATCAATTCCTTTACTCTTAAAACAAAAATTAAAATAACCGGACGATAATCTTGAGGAGGCAAAGTATATTTTCCTTTTTATATATATATATATATATATATATATATATATATAGGACATTTCTGTCCGGGTGCAATAAGAGTACTTTCCAAAACAATGTCCTCCGGCCAGATTGTTAAGCGAGGCAGTACGTACGTAGTAGAAGTAAAGAATGCCCCAGATCGATCGTTAGGCTTTGATCTCTAGACAAACCATCGAATTACATATTGGGCCTTCCCTTCTCCAAGATTTGATAGCTAGATTTAACTTAGAACCAAACAAGCCTATTGGAGATATGAACCCTTAACTGTTAGGCCACCAAACAAGAGACTGTGCTTTTTGGTTGGTTAGAAACATTTTTGAACGTGTTCATTACGAATGGAAAAGTTGTGACTTTTTCTTTTTTTTTTAAGCAAGCAAATTTCATTAAAATAAAGATGATACATGTTAGAGAGTGGGGTTCCCCAACAAGATATCTAAAAAAAACAAACACAGTACAAATGTGATAAAAAAAGAAAAAAAAAAGGTTCTGAGACTAATTTCTTAATCTCTACTCAGTCCCTACTAAGAAGGAACCGTCTTAAAAGACGTTTTAAAGGTAAGCCACCGCTGGAAGCAGTGCAAGTGGCTACACTGTAATTGAAAGTCTTGAGGTATTTGTTGGTGAGGTTCTTAGTCTCTCTTACAAGATCACCGATTAGGAAAAATAATAACTCGGATAGACTGGCATAGGAAGAGCAAATCTGCAGTGGAGGAACAGTCAACCCACGCCTTTGGTGTGGCGCATGAGAACCACGCGCCGGTGGAATGGAGGAGGCGTTTGGCCAATTCAAAGGATCGAAAGGTGGGGAGTTTGCTGGGTTGGCGCATGTAGCCAGTAGAGCTGTTGGAGCGCAGTGGCGCATGAAGACCACTCGCGAAAACAAACCGCGCGTGAAGTCCATGAGCCGACTTTTGGGCACGTTTCCGCGACGTCCCAATAGATCGGCGGAAGGGGAATGCCATGGTGGGGCGTGTGTCGACTGTTCATGATCAGAGTGCAGTAGATCTAAGAAAATCCATGCCGGCGGAAAAACACTACCATAAAAGCATATTCACAAATAGGTAGTGGAAAAGAAGAGGAAAAAGAAAATGAAATTGAGAGGAAGGTGGAGCTGAGGCTCACTCCTTCCTCTCCGGCGACAGTACTTGGCGGGATTGTTTTCTTTCTAGAGAGAAGGCAGAGCTTCTCTCTCTAGAACGAGGGGGACATCTCCATAAGTTGTGACTTTTCAAAATTTCTCTTTCATGCATTCTCTATAAATAGGAAATCCCACGAACAAATTTAATCACTCCAAATTCTCTAAAAAATTAGAAAAACACTTCCTCATTCATTTTGTATCTTTCTCTCTTTAGACTTTGGCTATTTTATATCAGGTTCGAGAATTTTCTTTCTTGTGCACTGAAAAGGACATTAACGACGTTATTGTATCTTACGAGTAGACTGTCAAGAAGTCAATACATGTTAAGATTTGGATGCGACGAAATCTACTTTAAGGAAAGCATCCGTCATAACAGGCCTCAACACTGGGTTCGTTCTTTCTAAATTGTTCGTGTTATTCTTTTTTATTCTCTACTTTACAAAGCACATGCACATATATCTCTTATATCCACATTTTCACAACAATCATAGAGTAGATTCTCTCACTTTGTTAAACTAGAGTTGCATTGTTAATCGATTGGATATCAACATGAATTCTAACGAACTTATTGCACTTGAGAAATTTGGAAGAATCAATTTTAAGCATTGCCAATAAATTATGAAAATCTTTCTGACCATGCTTTGACTATATGTTGTTATTGAAAATAATCCTTGTTAAAGTCGTTGTTTCATATCCCAGGCAACTCAGCAATTCGTCTTGATAACTTGCAAGATCCACTAAGGTGAGGGCTCAGGGTGGTGAGGGACATCTCTGATGCCTAAGTTAGACTAATCTTGTTGTGAGGAGTGCGTAGAAGAAAGCATTCAAGAGAGTGAGTATGAGCCAAGATCAAAGCTTCAAATCCATTTACCTAAGCATGAGACGTGCTTATATACCTAGTCGTGGTGGTCACCACCCACTGCTAGTAGATTGTGCAAGGGCGTATTGAGCGATGTATTGGTGGTAGGGTTCCCTTCTGTCATGTTAGCCATTGCCTTGCCGTATTGTACACAAGTTGCTCTTTCTTTCTCCATTAGTCTCTTGTGGTAGGGGAGAGGGAGGTGCACAGACTGTCACGGTTACTAGAGTGGGTGGACGTCTGGCTCTAACATTGCATGCTAGTCCCTCTGGCCATTTAATGCGGCGTGTCCATTGTCCAATGGTATGGGTTGTGGTTCGAACAGGTGACACAACTAGTCACCATATCTGACGGGCCTTCTTGAGCTCAGTCTGACCCTCCTTCATTTGCAACTTTTGTCCTGGGGTTACCCATTGCCGACTTAGGTCACGAGGGGAATGAACCTTATGCGGCCCAAGGTGGGAAATAAACCCCATCTCAACACCCCGCGAATTCTCACGGCATTCATGTAGTGAGAATTCAAAAGTCATTTTTCATGGTTGACGTCCATCGCTTAACTGTTACAACGGGTTATGCCCATGTTGCTGGCATCAGTTATCGCTACCACGCGTGAGGAGGGGGGTTTGTCATCCACTCGATTATGGATTGGTCTGTATCCTCCATGGGCATGATTCTTTATCCTCTGTACCAGGAGCGTGCGTGACAGTTTATTTTCCCCATCATTATGCATAGCAAGGATCTCAAGATTTGCTCTTAACGCTTTGGGCTACTGCTACCATTCTATTGCTCTATTCATGATGTTTTGAACTACCTTCGCTTGGTGTTTGCTCAGCTCTATCCTAATGCATGACGGCACTTGGTTGTGAGTTGTGTGATTTACAGTATGGTGTTGAGCTCCGAGACTGAGAAATATCCTGATTTGACTGCATGGGAGTTTCTTTCTATGTACAGGGTGTTGCGCCTTGATAGACACTTGTGTAGTTTCAAGGTGCGTGGCCGAAGGTGGATCACCGACCTGGATAAGCGCTTTTCCCATATCAAGGACTAGACCAAGTGATTCTTCTTTGTGTCCGGCACGGGTTGGGAGTATCCCAAGGGAGAAGTTGTTCATCAAGAGCTCCCGATTTGGGCTATTTGGGGGGCCATGCAGGATGACAAGTCCATTTTCATCATCCTATCCAAACAGAAGGAGGCCATGTTGGAGGCCATCCTTTCCTGGGTCAAGGTCCATCCCGACGACTTGATGTCAGACGCTATGCTAACTGACACTAACATTCGTCACCACCTTTCTACCCCAGATAGCTCCTACGTCTTAGGTCGGCGTTTCCTTAGAGACCCCCCACTTCTCGGGGCTAGAAGAGGCCTTTTAGTCCCCTAGCGGCTTGTGGCTGGGGGAAAAGACCCCATGTCAACCGCGATGCTTTCGGGGTGTCTTCGAGGGTGAGATCCAAGTACTCTTGACAAGTGTGGCTCCTTCTATTCCCACCCTGCCAACCGCTCAAGCATCGGTGGCTCAAGTAACCACGCTAATTTATACCCCACTAGCTACTCTCGGGGATGAACTGGACGAAGGTGAGGTTGGTTTTCAGATGGCTTTCTTTGAAGCCTTTCTTAACCTTGCCTTGCATCAGTGGTCCCTTTTGAAGACATTTTTGAGCCATCTCAGTCCATTCCCATCAAGGTCCTGGCTGAAGCCTTTGCCGTTGTAGCCTCCACCACGGCGGGTGTGAGTCCCGCCTTAGTGTAGACAGTCTAGGCCATCCTTTTGTGGTCAAACTCAACAACGACAAGGTCTCAATAGTTTCCCCGCCCTTCAGCCAGACCTTCGAGCCTAAGGTTGCCTCATTTTTCTCAAGAGGAGCCCACACTCGAGGCCCCCCTCACTCAAGAGGAGGGAGAGGCGGTTGTGCCTGAATAGGAGATGGACCAAGGATCCCTTGACTTGGGGGGATCCTTCGGCGGGCAGAACATGCGACCTAAGGGAGAGGGTGTTGGTGGGTCACCAGAACATACCTTTATGGAGACAACAACTCCGGAGGCTACAAATATCAACCGGTAGCAACTGACTCGAAAGGCGAAGTGGCCAGGGACATCCCCAAAGAGGCGTCGAAGTCCAGGCCTGCTTCGGGTCGGAGGCCATCCCCTTTGCAAGTAATATGAAATTCACTTGTTTTTCAGCCTTTCTCTCTTTTTCTTTTTTCTTTGTACACTTATCTTTGCTTTGGATTTGATTCCTTGTGGGTGTTAACCATTAACACGAGAACTGGCAGGGAGGTCATGTGACTTGCGAGTCGAGGGACTAGTCTAGTTTGTCCGACTACCTGTCTGGGAAAGCTGAGGGACTTGTGCCTTGCCCAACTTCATGGCGAGTGAAAGGACACGGCTTGGCAGCATGAAGGTCAGCAACTCATGGGACTTGTATCCGACGTGCCATCTGGGCAAGTTAGGAGACTTGTGCCTAGCCTAAACTTCGCGATGAGTCAAGAGACTTAGCTTGGTGGCATTAAGGTCAGTAAGTCAAGGGGCTTGTATTCAACTGGCCATCTAGGCAACTCAAGAGACTTGTGCCTTGGCTAGCTTTGTGGTGAGTCAAGGGACTCGGCTTGGTGGCACGAAGGTTGATAGTGCTTGACTGGCCATCTGGGCAAGTCAAGGGACTTGTGCCTGACCTCAAATTCATGACGAGTCAGAGGACTTAGCTTGATGTTTCACTTATTCATGGGAGATAATTGATGTGGGAATGTATTTCACACATTTTCTTAGTTCTAATTGTTTTGATTCAAAGTGTTTTGTATGTTTCTTAGTTCCTTTTTCTAGAATTTTAGATGTCTTTTACATTTATTTAATTCTTAAAAATTCATGATATTTTGCAGGTGTTTAATTATTAAATTAGGTTAAAATTGGGATGATGTGAAGAAGCAAAAATTGGGCTAGGCCTAGAGAGTAAATCCTAGTTGGTCTGGTCTAGTCAAACCATAACACTTTTCAATTTTTGGGTTCTAATTAGAGCTACAAATCTCGGTTTTAGGTATTGTTTAGATTTCTGAAAAGTTAAGACGTAGGCCTAAAACTTTTATGAGAGCCCAAACCCAAATGTGCCATTTTGAAGTTCAAAACTTAGCTGAAACAGAGAAGTCTGAATCTGTCTAGAAGTTTATTGCAACCCAGACCCTATTTCAGTTTTCAGCCTATATTTGGAGTTCTATAAGTCAGAATAACGCAATCTGAGGTGTGTTTAAATGGATTGGATGGCCTAAAGATATGTTCTAAAAAGAAAAAGTTTCATAGGGTTTGAGAGTAATTTGGATAAAAAAAAAAAAGAAAATGAAATCATAGAAGGAATCTACAAAAAATCCAAATTCGAAATGTGCTAGGAGACAAACTTTATTGTTTGGACCATAACTTCCTCCTCACACATCCAATTGATGTGATTACTAATGGGTTTGAAAGATATCTTAAAGATATCCCTTTAAGATATCTTTCAAACCCATTAGTAATCGCATCAATCGGATGCCAAGATAAGTCCTTAACAAAGGATATTCAATAAGGAGTCTGAATTTTGACCAAGTATTGAATTTTGGATATAATTTGAGTATGGTTGTATTGAATATCCTTTGTTAATTGCAATTGGATGATTTCGATTTTCATTCTTGCAATTTACTGGCCATGAATTGCATGCTTAAGATATTGAATGAAGTAAAAAAGTTGAAGTTCAATATTAGTTTGTGAATTCATCAAACCTTGGCAGTGTAGTTTAGAAATAAATACACACCTTTGTGAACCTACATTCAAGAATTCCACAGAGCATAATGAATTTATATTTAATTTCTGTGATCACGACAGTAGACATAGGATTAATACAGGTATAAGTGTTATACCTTAAAAGAGAATATCACATAAAAATAAAAAAAAAATAATACGGTCATTGTAATTCTTAAAACATTAATGCAAGCAACCAGATTTAAACTCATTGAAGAAATTCAATTGATGAAATTCAAGCCCTAGGAACCTTTGATATTTTGATTTTTTTAGATTAAGAATTTGCAGTCAGTCACATCAATTTGAGATTGTCTTAACAATATAGGAAATTTTATAAATTGGTAATTGAATCTTCTCCTTGTGGAAACGATACTCTTTTTGCCCTATTCTGTTTGTCACGACCCATGCACTTGTGGTAAAGTCTAGGGACCATCAATAACTCAAAAGAAACGCACATTCATTTCTATAATTTGGCTTTTACATATACATTGGCGAATTACAATCTCAGGGAAACAATTCTTCAGGTGCTCGACAGTCCATGGGTGGGGAGCTCCTTCCCTTTTTCTTCCTCCAGGTGGTACAACTCAGGTCGATTGTTGGCTATTATTGCGAATGGTCCCTCCCATCGCAATCTCAACTTCCCTTCCTCTTATGTCATGACTTTAGTTTTCTTCAACACTAAGTTGCATTCCTTGAAGGATCGCTTGACCCACCTATTGAAGTATCGTTCTGCTTCCCTCTTGTCAATCTTCGTTTGCACCTTAACTTCCTGCCTTTTCTCTTCTAGCAGATCCAATTGTTCTCTCAGCCTCATGTCATCAGCGTTTAGGTCGAAGTGTTGCACTCAATAGGACAACATTCCCATCTCTACTAGTATCACTGCCTCGCCGCCATATGTTAAGGAAAACAATGTATCTCCTATTGGAGTTTTGATTGTCGTTTGATCTGCCCATAGGACTCCTAGTAGTTCCTCGATCCACCTTCTCTTCTGGTCCGTCAGCTTTTTCTTTAGGATTACCATCAGGGTTTTGTTGGTTACCTCGACTTGGTGGATTGCGAATGGTCAAGGAAGAGTATTTGAACTCGATCTCGAGTTCTATACACCATTCTCGGTAGTGGGAGGCGTCAAATTGCCGGCCAATGTCCTATATGATGCTTTGGGGGATGCCGAAATGGCAGACCACAGATTTCCACAATAACTTTGTGATGGCTGCAACGGTGGTCATTGCCAAAGCTTTTGCTTCTATCCATTTAGTAAACTAATCCACCGTAACAACTACAAACATTACTCTCCTTTTTCTTGGAGGAAGTGGCCCGACCAAATCCAACGCCCATTGTGCGAATGGCCACGAGGACATGATTGATGGTAACTCTTCTGGTTGATAATACGAGGCTGGCACATGCGTCTAGCACTTTAAGCATCTCCTTACAACATCCTCAGCATCTCTAAGGGCATGGGGCCTGTAGTACCCCACCCTCATTACCTTCACAGCTAGCGCCTTGCCTCCCGAGTGGTTCTGTAGATCCCCTCATGTATCTCAGTTAATATGTACTAGGCCTCATCCTGCAAGACACATCTCAAGAGTGGTTCGGAGAAGCCACTTTTGTACAAGAATATGTCTGTCATCGTGAAGCATGCCTCCTTGTTCCTGACCTTCTGTGCTTCCCCCTTATCATTAGGAAACTTGTTGGTGTCGAGGTATTTCATTATATCCAATGCTCACTCTGGTGTTTTAGGGTTAATGACCGAGACTTCAATTCCTATGGCCGGGAAGTCCACTGTGTGAGTTACTGTGTTTTCTGACAGGTGCGAGTCTTCTTGTCTAAAGGCTATTCACGCCACCCTGTCTGCCTCCTGGTTCTCTTTTCTCGGTATTTGCTAAATGTGGAAGTATAAAAAAAAATTGCTCTCATCTCCCACCAAGTGGAGATACTTCTTTAGCTTTTCACCTTTTGTAGCAAACTCGCCCCACACTTGTCTGATGACTACTTGGGAGTCTGCCCAAACTTCCACTTACATTGCTCTTATGCTCTGGTCTTCGCTAGTTCGGCTAGCAGCACTCTGTACTCAGCTTCATTGTTGGTCACCTCAGGCGAGCTTGATCTCATAGCTGTGTTCTTCGCTGGCACCTGTGAAAATGTGCATCCCCATGCCCCCACCAACCCGGCAAGACTAGCCATCGATGTAGACCTGGTAGGACTTTCCTGTGGGTGCTATTGGCACTTCTTTTGTGAAAACGATGAACTCGGCTATGAAATCTGCCAACACCTATCCTTTTATCACTGCATGAGGAAGGTATTTAATATTGAACTCACTCATATTGGCGGCTCAACTCAGCAGGTGAGGTGTCCCATCTCTGTAGGACCTTTTTGATGGGGTGTTTGTGAGTACCTTCATGGGGTGAGCCTGGAAATAAGGCCTCAGCCACCTGGCGGTGATTACCAAGGCAAAAGCCATCATGTCCATCCATGGGTACCTAGCCTCAGCTACTCTGAACGCGCGACGCATGTAGTAAATAGGCTGATTTCGACCCTCTATTTCACAAACAAAGACTACTAACAAGGCATGCAGCAACACCGACAAATACACCAGCAAATCTTCTCCCGGTTTAAGGTGAGTTAGTTATTCCTTCAACTTGTTGAATGCCTAGCTACATTCCATGTCCCAGCCTTGCACCTTCTTCAAGATTTTGAAGAATGGTAGGCATTTATCGATTGAACGAGAAATGAATCGATTCAAGGCGGCCACTCACCCGACCAACCTTTGTTCATTGGTGATGTTCCAAGGAGGAGGCATGTTCATTATTTCCACAACCTTTTCCAGGCTAACTTCAATTCCCTGCTCGGAGACTATATAGCCTAGGAACTTTCCTGACTCCACTCCAAAAGTATATTTTAACAGGTTGAGTTTTATCTTGTACCATCAGAAGGCCACGAAAGCCTCCCTCAAATCAAGTAAGTGTTGCACTAGCTCTTTGCTCTTGACTAGCAAGTCATCCACGTATACCTCCATGTTGTAGCCTATTTGATTTTTGAACATCCGGTTGACCAATCTTTGATAAGTTGCCCTCGCATTCTTCAACCCAAAAGGCATAGCTCAATAACAATAGAGTCCTCAATCGGTGATAAATGCTATCTTTTTTTCATCTTCAGAACTCATTCAGATTTGGTTGTACCCTGAGTAGGCATCCATGAAGCTGAGCAGTCGACGGCCTGTGGTGGAATCAACAATTAAATCAATGCGGGGTAGCGGGAAGCTGTCCTTTGGGCAGGCCTTGTTCAAGTCGGTGAAGTTGACACACATTCTCCATTGCCCTTTAGTTTCTTCATCAACACAACATTGGACAACCACTTGGGGTAGTGTACTTCCTGAACAAACCCTGCAGCTAGGAGTCGATCAACTCCCTCAGCTATGGTAGCGTACTTCCTAGTGATGATGCTTTAGTGCTTCTATTAGACTTTTTTGGCCTGAAGGTCCACACATAGGCGGTGCTCAATGATGGCATCTCCTTATGGCTCTAGGCGAACGCGTCTCGGTTTTCAACCAAGAGTTGTTTCATAGGCTGTCTCATGTCAGGTCTCATTTTGGTCCCAATTCGTATTGTTTACTCTAGCCTCGAGGGATCCACAGGAACTTACTCCAAGGGTTCGTTTGGTTCTACTTGTCGAAAGGTCTGCTCATCTCAGAGTACGTCTTCATCTCAGTCGTCCAGACTGGGTGGCGATGGAGGTTCCTTAGCGTCGATCGTTTCCATAAGCATCCACACCTCCCATCCCCCACCTCTCAGTTCCTGGGCAAAGCACTCTCCTGCAAGTACTTGCTCGCCTTTAACTTCACAGACTCCAAACTGGGTGGACTACTTCTTTAGATGATAAGTCGATGTGATCGCCTTCAAGTTGTTTAATGTGGGCTTTCCCAATACCGCATTGTATGATGACGGAGCCTTCACCACCAAGAAGTTCGTCATGGTTGCAAAGGTTTTGGGTGCCTTCTCGGTAGAAACTGAGAAGGGGATTGCGCCAACCGGCTGGACTATATCCCTAAAGAACCCTTCGAGCAACATCGGGGTTGATCCCCATCTTAGTGAACGCAACCCAGAACATGATATCAACATAGCTTCCATTAGCAATCAGGATTCTCCATGTTACAAAGTTTGCAATCTGCATGGTTACGACTATGGCATCATCATGGGGATGGATTACCCTTCCATCATCCTCTTAACTAAATGTAATAACAACAACCCCTGTGTGCCACTTCTGACTAGCTTTTCATCCCAACGAGGTTGGGCTACCACCCGTGTATCCTCCCTCTATGGTACAAATTTCGCCCAGAGGATTTCTTGGTTGGGATGAGGCCTGACGTAGTGGGTTTAGAGGCACCTCTCTCTCGATTCTACGCCTTTTAGGACTTTCACTTTGTCATTGCCTCGTGCATTTGTTTCTTCAATACAGGGGAAGTCAGTACCTCATCGGATGTTGGGCTAGCAAATGTTCCAGTTCCTTCACCTTTAGTTTCAAGGTGTAGCAGTCTTCAATCTGGTGCTAGTCGGTCTTGTGGTACGTGCAGTACTGTTGGCTCTTTTGGCCTTGCTGTGCACTTTCTCTCAGGATAGGTGCATGTTTTTCCTGCACATCTAGGCTGGTGCTTGTGCGTTTCCCGCCATGCGCCCGAGTTAACCCATTGCCTCCTTGCCTGGCATCCCACAAGTCCTTCCCGAACCTTTCATGGCCTTACCTTTCGCAGACCCACTAGCCTTTTTGTCAGCCTGCTCCAGCTCAGTTTTCCTGGGGCTGTCTGGGCCGTAATGTGTCTTCCGAATTGATGGAGCTATTTACGCAATCCATTAACTCCCACAGCCTCGTGGGGTCTTTTGTGCTAGCTCTTCCATAAATGGGTTTCTCTCCCATATGCCTCCTAGTAGGGCAGCCAGGGTATTTTCTTGTGTTGGTCATCCATCGTCATCTGTTCTCTATTGAATCGGGATAGGAATGCTTTTAGAATCTTGTTGTCGCACTAATTAACAGTCAAGAGGTACGCTGTCGGCCGTCTCCTTTTCCTGCTCACCATAAATTGTGTCAGGAATAGGCGTGCTAGCTCTCAAAACCTGTTGATCGATCAAAGGGGTATCGACCCAAACCACCCCTTACTGCGCCCTTCAAAATCAGGTTTGAATGTCTCCAAATGCTTGAGAACCCGTGGAGAGTCATGTGGGCTTTGAATGTCTCCAAATGCTTAAGAATCCGTGGAGAGTCATGTGGGCTTTGAATGTCTCCAAATGCTTAAGGGACTCCTTAGACGCGTCATACTTCTCCATCTGAGGAACTTTGAACTTTGGCAGGAGTGGTGCTGCCATGATTTCCGCATTGTATGGTAAGTCAGTGATTCATGATAATACTATTTACTTTGTACGGAACAGAATTTCAAAGGAGATTGCGTTTAAATTCTTTTCAGAAATTACTTGCCTATTCTATAGAAAATCAACTTCACTCCAGAAATATTGGATTAGCATAACGAGTTAAATAGCTTGATCATAAATTAGGATTAGCATATGTTAGCTAGTTCTATATTATTATTCAAATTAGTTCTTTGGAAGCAAGTGTTAATTTACCATACATCTCATGATATCTGCAAACACATCATTCATCATAATTCATTATCATGTTTCATTACACATGTTATAGTTATGTGTGTATTATGCATCTCATATTACATAAGAAATGTAAGTTTTCACAAGATCAAGTGTAAAATAAAGATCAGATTAATCAGATGGCCATTCAGATACATGGTACCAATGCAGTCAGCGTGGATGTGCAAACCACAGACTCAAGCATGGTCCACATCGTATTTTATAAAATCATATCAGTGGTTTCAATCCCTTTGTGGCTACAGGATGCGGGATCAATATACAACCTTGCACACAGGGTTAAGTGTGTTGGTCAATCAGAACAGTCAGATAAGTCAAACAATCAGATAATTCAGATAAACCAGACAAGTCAGTTAATTCAAATAAGTCATGCATGTCATAGCATACGTATGAACAATCATGATTTTAAGTTCTCAACATGAAATATTTTATGAAAAACTTTATGTTAAGTATATTTATGTTATGATGACTTTCATACTGAGTCATCGATTCATTTAAGTTGTTTTATGCCTTTAAACCACCCCAGGTCAGAATATCTATGAAAATAAAGATACAGGATGGGATTTGGCTCAAGGAGGCGTAACAAAGGCCTATATCATATACAAAGATTTTAAGTTATGTTTTTAATATAGAATTCACAAATTTTTTTAATAAACACTTCTGCATAGAATTTTATATTTTCAATATATTTTTTTATAAATATTGATTTTATTTGTTATACAAAATCATTTGTACTTAGTGCTTCCTTCATAATAAAAGAAAATATTTTTAAGAAAAGTTAATAGTTGTACACCGGTTCTCTAGAATTCCTAAAAATGACGTTGTTTCTGACCATAGGGAGCAGGGTATTACTGTGTTTTCTTAAAAAAAAACAAAAAAACAAAAGAGAACAACAATAATGATGATAATAATTGGGTGGATTTTTAATGTTATGACTTTATGTTCCTCTTTTCACTAATTTTAATTAAAGATTATATATATATTGGTCTTTATTTGGTAAGACATTTATTTAGGTAAAATGTTTGGAAGGTAAAGTTTGGATTAATCGAATCCTCTCTCAATGCGGTTTTCTTAATTAATTTTTCTCTCTTTCTCAGGTATCAATGGACCGCTTTTTTCTTCTTTTTTCATAATTCTTTGTTAAATGGTATGAGAATTTGAGAGGTGGTTGGTAGTTATGTTTAAGAATCGCCGAAGATGATGCAGACTTCCAGTACCCCATGATCATTACAATATAAAAATGCTCATAAAACCCTTTGTTTACTATAAAACCACGTCTTTTATTCATAAGTCAATAATTGCTCAAATTTGGATATAGGTGAGTGTACATATTAGCCACTTGGAAGACAAGCCAACCGGCATTATTTGGAAACCATCATTAATGTCTATACTACAAGAAGTGAAAAGCATCAAAACCTCCTTAGTTATTGTGCATAAAAATGCTTCATACAATGTACTAGTACGAAGAGCAATAAAGTATATTTCTTGCATTGTACTATTTTGTGTAGAGCTCATATTTGGATAACCTTGGTGTTGGAATTGCAATGACTGGATTCTTCTTCTTGATAGAAAGATCGAAAGTGTCTGAAAAATCCATCTCTGAACCCTGCGGCAATTTCCACTCGAAGGAATGAAAAAATGAAGCTAACATATATTTGAGTGTTCTATCCCCTAGTGCAAGCCCTGCACATATTCTTCTCCCTGACCCAAATGGAAAATACTAAAAATTGTTGCCTTAAAAATCAAATCTACCATAAGGATCATTTAGAAACCTCTTAGGTTTAAATTCCAATGGATTGTCCCAATACTTTGGGTCCCTTTGTATAGCCCAAACATGCAGCAAGATCTTAGAACCTTTGGGTACATGGTACCCTCCAATGATACTAGATTCGCTTGGAGTACGAGGTACTAGAAAAGGAACAGGTGGGTGCAAACGCAACGTCTCTTTAATCACAACATCTAAGTAATGTAATTTGAGCAAATGAGATTCTTCAACTAAGTTGTCCAACCCCACGATTTCTGTTAATTCTTCAGTGACTTTTCTCATTATCTCTGGATTCTTCATCAGCCTTGCCATCGCCCATTCTGACTGATCGTTATGGTATCGGTTGCAGCCACCACTATGACCTATTTGAACATGAGTGAGTTCATTAGCTAAATTGAAAATTGGGAAAAGCAAAACCAAAAGAAAGTTTGGATGTCTATCATGAATTAGTTAATGTTATAAATGGAAAACTCGACCCGTCCAGTTTAGCTCTAAAGTAAAGAAACACAAAAGTAGAACATATATGTACATACCAAAAGCACGGCCTTGAGTTGGGTCATGCTCATTGATGGTGCACCATCGTTTCGCTCCCTTAGTTCCAAGAGGACTTGCAAAAAGTCCTTTAGTCTTGTCTGTCTCGTTCCCTCTTCTTTAGCCTTGGCCAAACTCTTTATCTGCTTGTCAATGGCATATTCAAATACTCCTTCAATGGTTTGGGAAATCCTCTTTGCTTTCCTTTTGATCCCTTGTAAATCAAAACTTGCTAAAGCCGGAAAACGGTTCGAAATATTTAGTTTTCCTAGAAGGATCAATAATTCTACAAAGATATGCTTAAACTCTGCTCCAAACTTAGCCCCTTCCTCTCCACGTAACATGCCACCCCACAACATGTTCATGATGGCATTCATCACCATTACAAAATGCTACTTCCCCTAAATCTATAGGGTTGCCTTTTTTTCCATACACATTTCTAATGGTGTTCCTTACCTCTTCTTTTCATAAAGTGAAGGTAATATCAAGATTTGTTGGACTTAGCATCTCTCTCACAAACATCTTCCACAACATCTTCCAATTAGGACCATTTGGGGAAAAAGCAATATCGGCTCCACCATATGTGACAGAAAGTGTAGATATGTTTATATCACGGTTGGAAAATATTGCGTCTTGGTCACGAACAACTTCTTTAACTAGCGATGGTGAGCTAATCACAATGCACAATTTGTTTGCAAGCCAAACCTTATAGATGGGGCCATAAATCCCACTCAATTGCTCAAATTTCATATGAAGTTCTATACCTATAAATGGAAGGTACCCAACTATTGGCAAGCCACGGGGACTTGGTGGCAATGGAGGTATTGTAGCCTTTCTTTGTTTCTTGACAGCCCATAGCAACCATAACATTGCAAATATACCGATCGAAACAAGAGTTGAGCTAGGTAATCTCTCATCGCTAGCATAGGACCTCCACCATCCCATCGCAGAAGCTACATTCAAGGGTTGGGTGATGTGAAAAAAAGATCAAAATTAGGAATATGTATATTATGTGTGTTGGGTGGAAGCATGGAGTGGAAGGCAAGAAAGAAAATAAAATGAGACTTATCCATTGAAGTCGAGCATATATAGATATTTCGTCATAAAGAAGACAAGTGTTAGACTTATAAAAAGATTTCATAGAAATAATACTCACATACTATTGTGGTTACGCTATACCATTGATTAGTGGGATGGAAATCACATGGACACTTGCAGTTTGAGTCACATGTGCTTGATAAGTCTTATCATCAACATGTGGACGCTTTAAGTACAGTTCAGTTAGTTAGTTAGGTTAGGTGGTATAGTAGAACATAAATAGTAGTTTTTGGAGGTTTGGGTCCATTTAATACCAAATTTGAATCTCTCTCCCAATTTGTTTTCTTATTTTCTTTACAACTTTCTACAAATTCTCGGAACCTGGACTACCTTTACAATGTAATATTCAACTTAACTTTGAAATATTTTGTTTGGGTCTATTAATATTGGGTTGGATTCTTGTTTACTAGAGTTTAATTTGTATGAGTGTACCATATATATATATAGACACACACACGTGACTCAACCTTTTCATTATTATGTTGAATTAACACAAACAAACTTATATCAACCCATTTTGACTTATTTAATTTAAATGGATTGAATTGAACTTATTAACATAATTTTATATCTTAAAAAACATAACATGTATCAAAATATAAGTATTCAAAACTAGATCAGCAACAAAATCAATTTGAAGATTGATGCCCATAACCAAAATTAATTAGTACACATTTCCAACTTCTCAACACTTATCTAAATATCCAAGCAAAATGGAATTGGGATCCCATAAAATTGACCATCTAAATGAACAAATAAATAAAAAATAAAAAACCTTATTCCACGAATCCATTCCAACATTAATAGTAATTAACATCAAATTATCGAGAGTTTAAAAAAAACAAGGATACTAATGAGATAAGTATATGTGATAATTAATTATATGTGATCAAAAAATAGACTACTTTTATCTGACGCTCCCAAAACCCTCCCCCAAAACTCCCTTACCATCAAGATTGACCAGAGGGGGTGGGAGCTAAGGCTCCTTCCCCCTCACCCCCCATTTCCTTTTCCCTCTGTGTTTCTCTTCTAGGTAGGTTTTGTTTTATTTTCTGTGTTTTTTCAGGCCATCCAAAGGGAGAAACACCATTCGAGACATTCCGGCAACCGACAGACAATACGCGCCCCACTAGGAGATTGCCTTGCCGCCAATTTGCAAAACCTCCAAATGCGGCTTCCACCAAAGCGACGCGTAGCCCACACGTGGGGGTCGAAGACTCAGGAGCTCGCCTGCGCGTGACTCTCATGCACCACCAAGGAACCCTCTGCCGCTGCAATGCGCGGCTGTTCTCAAACCGGCACCTCTGGATCTTCCAAGCTCGAACGACAGTTTTCCCTCCAAATGCCTTTTTGTGCACTGTTTTTTTGCTTTACAGTGTTTTCACATTGTAATTTATTTTATGTCTTGCATTTATCTTTTTAGAAAATAAAAATCCAAAAATGTAATGCCATTCGGACTTAGTCTGAGTGGATTTTGTGTCCCCCTTCCGCGTAGGCGGGCTTGGTGGGGTTTCCAACTCCATATCCCAATTAGTCGGGTATGGAGGTTTGTTTGTTGGGTACTGTTACCTCTATTGTAGATAGAGGGGTGCTTTCTTTTAGACTTCGGTCTGTAGAGATTGCCTCTGGACTAGACCATGTCAGTCACGGTAGTGTACTGGGAAGCTATTAACGTTTGTAATTGACTTATTTTTAAGTCAACTTTGTATATCCTTTTTCATGAATAGAACGAAATCCACTTTTATCAAAAAAAAATTATTTATATGTGATAAGTAAGTATTTTACTGTTTATCTCACCATTCGCATGATATTTTGCAAAGAAAAAAATATGCACATCAGCCTATTGTGTGCATCAGCCAACACACACCCTACATGTCAACTGGTTTTACCGTTTAATTTTTTTTCTCTCGTTGCAATCGAATTTGATGTGAGAGAGAACACTTGAAGAGAGAGAAGTGAGACATTGAGGAGGCAGAGAGTGAGAGCTTGATGAGAGAAAACACTTGAGGAGAGAGAGAGGTCGAAGAGAGAGAGAGTTGATGAGAGAAGGGGGTTTGATGAGAGAGAGCTTGAGGAAAGAGAGAGGTCAAAGAGAGAAAGCTTGATGAGAGAGGTGATGAGAGAGAAAGCTTAATGAGAGAGAGGTGATGAGAGAGAAGCATCTGACATTTAAAAGAAATAAAAAATAAAAAGTGTGTTGTGTGCATCTAAACAGTTGCGGATGACTAAGAAAACTCTTTTGCAAAAGGATATCAAATACAATAGCATAAGAAAACAAGCAAACTAGAGGATAATGAGATTTGAGGAAATACTTTTAGAATTGAAAAATGAAGAGACTTACTAGTTGGAACGTCTAATCTGGATGATTAAAGTCACAGCGCTTCTTTGAGAACAAGAGTTTTACAAATATAGACTAGTTTTTAGAATTCTGCACAACTCATGTTTGAGCACGCCTGCCGCCTGCCTTCTTATATATATAGAGCCTGAAGTCTTGAAGTATTTGCTTCTGATCACTTAATCTTTTATATTCGCTTTCTTTGATACATCATCAATGACGTATATGTGCGTGCCAAGCTACCTACAGTTGCATTCTCAATCGCATTAGATTCATGCATGTAGTCGGGTTTCAGATGAATTCCACGAAAATCAGTCCACCTGGACAGGAGTGAAGTCAAGATTCTGATCTTGGAACGCCGAATTTTCGGGACTGAAATGTCTTTGAGTTTGAATTTTCTAAATGTACAATTAAGATCAATTTTTAGAAAAACAATAATATTGAAAAAACCCATGAATTACAAACCATTTTTCAAAACGGCATGTAGTCGATTTAGTGAAGTAGAAAATTTTTTATTAAATAATCCACCCGTTTAATTACGTTTAGCTAGATTGATATATTGGTGAAAATAACAGATAGTTCTCCCCTTAAATTTACGTGTAATTAACAAAAAGTCATGTTTCTCCTAAGAAGAACGACGATATATATATATATATATATATATATATATTATGCTTCTTCACCCAAATTTTTTCTGTTGCTAATTTGGTTCTTGCATGTGGATCCAAATTTCAT
This sequence comes from Cyclocarya paliurus, assembly GCA_029856935.1. NCBI lineage: Eukaryota > Viridiplantae > Streptophyta > Magnoliopsida > Fagales > Juglandaceae > Cyclocarya > Cyclocarya paliurus. Next base: position 29,852,156 of record CM056955.1, on the reverse strand, counting down.
GTTTTTATCAATTTCTATGTTTGAATATAAGGTATTAAAAAAGTGAATTATCCACCATTTCATAAAGAGAAAGAAGGTAAAATACAATTAAAAAAATGTTAAGAGAACGTGATCATGCTTTTGAATGTGATAGTCTTTGTGTTACGAGTTCTATAAATGGAACATGTGACTGGCGGATCAAGGGGAAAAGGCGCCGGATTGTGTTTGCATGCATTTCCTATATTAACAAATTGTAAAAGATATACGTGGATTTTTGGAAGAACTCGCCTCTACAAACAAAGTTTGTGAATAATTCTCTATTTTATTGATAGTATCATTAAATACTTATAATCAACGTATTGCATACAAGGAAACATGTAGAATAAATTATGAAATAAATGCTAATTGATTGTATGAAATAAGGCAAGTCTGCCTCTTATTCTCAGCCAAAATTACTCATAGTTGCCAACGACGTTCCCACCAACTATGTTCTTTCCAAGTTGGATGTTATACGTCCTTATCATTCCTTCTCTCTTCAAGATTTTCCTTATCCTTAAGAAAAAATTCCGAAAATTGACCTTTGATCACTTGTAGTCTACTTCTTTTTCTTCTTCGTCCTTCATTACTTCTTTAGAAAAAATTCATTTGATCAAAAATAATTTTTTGCAATGATGGCTGGGCACAAAGTTCTCGTCGCAATTAAGCAGAGTCTCTTTCACCTCCTTTCTTGTAACTCGCAAGGACTGAGGCATTGAATGGGTAGTGCTTTTGTTCTTGATAAACTTGCTGAAGGCAATGGGGGGACACAAATCGTTTGGCCTTTACATCAATGGTTTCTTAGTGTGTCTTGTTTCAAATAATCTGGACAGGCCTATAGCATCTGTGATGGACGCTGGCTTTGCAGCTTGCTCATCTGTGCGTATGGACTCCTTGAGTCCGCTAATGGAGCACCCGAGTCGGTGCATGGAAGCCAGGCCTCCAACTTGACTCAAAAGCTGCTCAAACTATAACTGATATTCTCGAGTTGTTCCCATTTGGCGCAACTTACTCAAAGTGTCGAAATGATCCTCAAACATGGTGGGTCCGTAGCGAATACAGAGTCCTCTTTTTAGCGCCTCCCAAGATGTGATTTCTTCGATATCTTTAAATAATTTGTACCACATCTGCACCTTTCCCTCCAAGTAATAAACGGCTAATGGTAATTTTTCAATCTCTACCGTTTGTTGGTAATTGAAAAACTACTCCACCCGGTAGATCCAACTAGTTGGATTGTCTAGGCCATTGTACCTCAGAAAGTCCAACTTGGCCAATTTGGGAGCTGCTAAGTTGTTCCCACCACCATAGTTCCGTTCATTCCTATTCCTTGACCCCGATCTTTCTCCATCACCCGAACTATTGTTGGCCAAAGAATCCACCTTCGCACTTATCTTCTAGAATGTTTTCCTTAAGCGTTCCATAAGACTCCCAAAATTAGCCATTTGTGGTTCCAAACGCTCAACTCGAGAGTCCGCCATGACCTGCTCTGATGCCAAAATGTTACAAGCTCTAGAAATGGAATGTGTGACTGGCGGATCAAGAGGAAAAGACGCCAAATTGTGTTTGGTGCATTTCCAATGTTGACAAATTGTAAAAGATAAACGTGAGTTTTTCGAGGAATTCGCATCTACAAACAAAGTTTGTGAATAATTCTCAACCATTTTATTGATAGCATCATTACATACTTATAGTCAACTTATTGCATATAAGGAAACATATAGAATAAATGATGAAATAAATGGTAATTGATTGTCCGAAATAAGGCAAGTCTGCCTCTTATTCTCCAACCAAAATTACTCATAGTTGCCAACAACATTCCCACAAATAACTCTCTTTCCAAGTTGGACGTTATACATCTGTATCACTTTGTCTGTGTTGGCAACAGTCTTTGTTCATGCATGGTTAATTTGAATGCTCATATGTTTTTTCCATGTGCTGAGATGAGATGCATGCACCATCGCCACATGATAATTTCTCTAGCTAACATCTTTCTCGCTCATGAAATATAATAATTTCTCTACCATCATCATTTTGATCTTTCAAATAACTTTAAAATAAATTAATATTTTAATCATAAATTGTGTGTAGAAATTGTATATGGATGCATGTATAGCATTTTTCATTATTATATACTATCACAGCAACTGGATGAAAAAATAGTAGGGATCATAATGACAGTGGACAAATCAATCCAATGAATGGAAAATAGTACAAAATTTGTAGAATGTGCAAGGCCAATTGAAATGTTGGGGTATGTATTTTCTGGAATAAATTGTTGGATTAATGGAATTACTGAGAAAAATGTGAACAAACCAAATATAAGAAACTCATAAGAGGTATATTTTATATGATTATATATATAATCATATATATATGATTAAGAGACTTTCTCAATAGTATAAATGGACCTCTCAAAGGTATAAGTAGACATTACTCTTGCTGGTTCGGTCTTTTTCTTTCATAGTTTATATGCCCATATTTCATACTTATAAATTCTAGTTCACGGCGTCGTATGTACTAAGTGACTATAGGTCCATTCAGATGCTACTCCAAGAGTGCTTTATTCGGCCTTTGTATTACTGTCTTCCCCTTCCCTTCCTGTCTATCTCCTTCAGTCAGGTAGTTTTGCTTTCGGTGCCAGAGGAAGGATAGAATGGTAGTTTCAGAGTTCAAGATGTCTGAGCTTGGAGGTTTCGCTTCTCTATTGTCTTCCTAAACCCCTTGAATTGTTGCAAAGAATTAGAGACATGGATCAAAGCCCCAGAGTCAATACACAAGTTCTCAGGGCCATAAATTAGGTTAGGCCTTATCCCTTTTTTAAATTATTCTTACCTTAGCTTAGGATCGCCTTTGGAAGCCAGAACGCTGGGGTCATGATGATCCAGATGTTCCCACAAAGCCAGATAGTATTAATAGCATTAATTGTAGTGATGGCAAGGGGATGTTGGAAATCAGACACTTCGTCAGCCCAGGATGTTGAGACCGGGCCATGCGACGGATGTAAGCTAGACTTTGAAGCAGAAAATCCAAGATTTCATAGAAGAAGGAAAAATCAACGTGGTAGATGAACATGAAGCTCCTAAGAACCCCAACGATAGAATGGGAGTTTTTAAGAACTTGCTCCCTAATCACATATATATTTATGTGTGTGTGTGTGTGTGTGTGTGTGTGTGTGTTAGAATTGTATTGATTAATTTTGTATATATCTTTATTATGCTATAAAAGGTCGTGGCCTATATATAGGAGGCCAAAGACTATACAAGAGCATCTCTAAACCAATGTGGGACTCACATAACACATATACACTAACAGCCCCTCTCAAACTCATGGTGGATGAGAGACCACCTTGAGGTTGTCGACCAAATAATGAAACCGAGCCGTAGGATGAGACTTTGTAAAGATGTTGGCAAGTTGATCTTGAGATGAGTCAGAGAGTAACTGAAGAGAACCATGTAGCAAATGATAACAAACATATCACAATTAATCTCGATATGCTTGGTCCACTCATGAAACACATCATTACAAGCAATCTAGATGGCACTAGATTGTCACAGCAAAGAGGAGTGACAGAGGTGAGAAGTACACCTAAATCCTGTAGTAACCATCGGAGCCAAACAAGTTCAGCAGTGGTATCTGCTAGGGCATGATACTCGACCTCAATGCTAGATTGAGAGACAACAGTCTATTTCTTGCTACGCCAAGAGATCAATGAGGAACCAGGAAGGAAGTAGTAGACTGTGGTGGAATTGTAATAAGTGGGATCACTTGCCTAGTCAGCACTAGAGTATGCTCGAAGAACTAGTGGAAACTAAGCAAAGAAGTGCAGACCATGGAAGAGAATGCCCTTAATATACCAAAGAATGCATAGGACAATAGTATAGTGGGTTGTTCGAGGGGCAGACATGGACTGGGTTACCTGATGTTCAACATAAGAAATTTCTAGATGAGTGACTCTAAGGTAAACCAGGCTGCTAACCAACAGTCGATAAAGTGTGAAGTCAGACAATAATTCCCCACTCGAGGGGGTCAGATGTGCATGAAACTCAATGGGTGTATTAGCAATCTTCCTGTTTGTAAGGCCAACTCGAGACAAAAGATCAAAGACATACTTGACTTGGGTTAGGGAAAAGTCATTTGCTGAGGAAGTGATCTCCAGGCCAAGAAAATAACTAAGGTGACCAAGATCTTTCATCTCAAATTACTAATTGAGGAAGTCCTTAAATTCTTGAATGCCATTAAGATAATCACCAGTAATAATCATGTCATCCACATATAGGAGTAGCAAAATGAGACTTTTGTCAAAACGGCGAATGAAGAGGGCCAAGTCATAAGAACTAAGGAAGTAGCCCAAGCGACAAACTGTAGAGGTGAATTTTGTAAACCATGCGCGAGGGGTTTGCTTAAGGCCATTGAGATCACAGCGGAGGTGGCAGACCTTGGCTGGTGGATGAGAGAGACCAGGTGAATGCTGCATATAGACCTCGTCACACAAATTGCCATTCAAGAAGGCATTTTTTACATCAATCTGAAAGAGCTTCCACTGAAAAGAGGCTGCAACAACCAAAAGAGTGCGAAAATAGGAGAGATGGGCAACTGGGGCAAAAGTCTCCTCATAGTCAATGTCATGTTCCTGTGTGGAATCCTTGGCAACAAGGCAAGCTTTATACCTCTCAATAGAACCATTTGAGCCAGTCTTGATCTTATAGATCCACTTACAACCATTCACAGACTTTCCAGGAGGCAAATCAACCAGATCCCATATATGGTTCTTAGATAATGCATCAAGTTCCTCAGTTATTACATCCTGCCATAAAGGATTAGTGGATGCCTCACGGTAGGAGTGAAGCTTGTGCAAAGTAGCAAGAGTAGTGTAATAATGGAAATCATGCATATGATTAGGAAGAGATCTTACCCCAAAAAGAATGGTGAAGGGAAAGATCGTGATCCATAGGCAGAGTAGGTTCAGGGATTGCAGCTGAAGAGGGAGGCAACTCAAGAGAAAGAGATCTTGTCCTAGGAGTGTCCAAAGAGTGAGTAGGTGGAATGCATGGAACATCGGATATGGACAAGTCGGAGAATGATTGGATTGCTCATCTGGAAAAAGCTTTAAAGCAAATGATTGAAAAATAAAGGGACTAAAAGTAGATACCTCAGTAAATAGGTGATGTTCCCAAAACAAAACATGATGTGAAATGCGGAGGCGATGAGCAATGGAATCATAAAACCGATAGCCTTTTTGAGTCTCGCTATAGCCAAGAAAGAAACAAAGGCAAGAACGTTGCTCCAACATTGTATGTTCATACCATTGTATGTTAATGGTATGAACTGCAATAAGGGTAGCTTCATCCCATAATGGGGTAGGAACTTTAGCAAAGAGAATAGTCTGAACTATGTCAAGGATATGACGAAGATTTTGTTTGGCTCGTCCATTCTGCTGAGAGGTGCTTGGACATGAGGTTGGATGTATAGTGCCATATGTTTGAAAGATACTTTGAAAAACAGATTTTTTGTATTCAAGTGCATTGTCAAATCGAAAGATTTTGATATGTTTAGAAGACTTTGATTCAATAAATATGTAATAGGTCAAAACGAGAGTGCATGATATAAACCAAACTATAATGAGTGAAATCATCAACAAATATAACAAAGTAACGGGATCCACCAATACTAGTTATGGGGCAAGTCCCCAAACATTAAAGTGTATTAAATCAAAAATATTAGCAGACAATGACTCACTACTATGAAAAGGCAAAGCAGGTTGTTTGCCTAACTAACAAGAAACACAATCAAATGTATCTTGGGACACAACCTAAAAGATCTTGAGAAACTAACTGTTATATTCGGGAAGATGATGCATGACCAAGTCAAAAGTGCTAGAGGACGAAGGAAGGAGAAACATATGTGATAGCAGAAACACCAACGAGTGGATCGTGAAGAATTGAGGGAAGATGCAAAGTGCTCATTGGAAACATACGCTCCACTCTAGGGCCTGTCCCAAGTGCCTGACCTGTCCTTGGATCCTACATAGTACAACCAGAATAGTAAAAAATAACACGATAGCCAAGTTGAGCCAGTTGCCCCATAGACATTAAGTTATAATAGAGTTTAGGAACATGAAGCACTTCAGAAATAGAAATGTTGAATGTAGAGATAGAGCCTATACTAGGAGCAAGCATAATGGATCCATTTGCAGTGTGTATAGCAAGTGGTGGATGTGCAGAATGCATTTTAGAGAACAAGGATGATAAGGGTGTCATATGATTGTAACATGTAGAATCCATAAGCCAAGAGAAAGACTTACCAAGGAGAACGGAAAGAGTAGAGGAGAAGGATGCAATACTAGACTGGATCAGGACCTAGGGGTAAATGTACCAGGCCCAAGATGCACCAAGCTTAATCCATCACAAAGCTCCATCAGGAAGCAAGAGGGCAAAGACAAGGAAGTTACAAGACTAAAAAGCAAAAGTTGAGGGAGTAAAGCAAGTCAGATGCTTAAAGAATGAAGTGAGATAAAGCTAAACTTCTCACCAACCACTGACAAGGCCTCAATAAAAAGGATATGATCGGATGAAATAAGGAGTTCGACCAGAAGAAGGAATCATCTTCAACCTCAGGACGAAAACTCCAAAGAGATATTATCTTCTCCATGCTAAAGAGGTCTCTGACCTCCATTGCATAGAGAGAAGCAAGGGGCTATGAGAGGCTATAAAATACTCTTATTATAGTGAATTTTTCCTCCAAACGACCAATGGATGTAGGCCATATGTCAAACTACTTAAATCCATGTGTCTCATTATCTATTTATATTTCCTGTATTATTATTCTATTTACTTTTGATGTATGTATAAGCCCCAAACTGTCATCATGGGCTCCAACCGCATCGTCGAGGTCAAAATCATCCTTATGAACCGGAAATGAGATGAGATGATAAATTTTGAAATTTCTATGAATAGTATTAAGGTGGTTTGAGTTAAAATGTTTGAGTTGGTTTTGTAAAAGCTTGTGGGTACCATGATATATGTTTGGATGTAGATGTGAGATGACGTAGTTTCAACTTTTTATGGAGAAGAGAAATTAGGTGGATCCCATCAATAATTAGAAAGTATATTTAATGATTGATGAATGTTTTTTAATATATTTATTTTGAAAATTTCCAACAATAACTTTTTTCCAAATTGATTTATTTCAAAATTTTCAAAATAGTTGATTTATTTCTGCAATAATTTTTGTTTGAAAAAAAAAACTTGACTTCGTATAAACCAATGCAATGCACAGGTTATGAAGTTGAGTATTGTGCTTCGAATAGTCCTAGTGGGTCACCCAACGTATCACTAGTGCATTTTTAAAGAAAAAAATTCTTTTCATTTTCTTTTCAACAATTTTTTAACACTCTTAATCGTCAAAAATAAATACACAATTTTATTAATAGTCATTCTTTAATTATTAAATAATAAATAAATAAAATATTCAAGCAATAATTTTGAGGGGGCTATACTAGCATTTTTTATTATTATTCATCAAAAAATCTTTACAACTTCTTATTATTCACCCACACTCTACACACCATATTTTTTTAATTTTTTTAATTTTTTTTTTTTATCAAATATTTATTATATGAATAGTGAATAGAAAATTTGAAATAGTTTACAAAAAATAAATTCAAAAAAATATTAAAAATTTTAAAAATTTTAAAAAATATAGAGTGTGGAATGTAATGGAAGTTAGCAAAACCCATTATTCATTTTGTTGTTATCGGGGTATGGGTTGGTGCTTCAGAAAGTTCAAAGACAATCAAGCCTGATAGCAACACAGAACACGATAGTCAATTTGCATCAGTGCCTCGAGAGGAAGGGGGCAAGTTTACTGTATAGTCAATGAAGGGCTTCTCAATGAATAGAAACGAGAAAAGTTGAAAAATGCGGAATGAGATGGTTTTGTATCTCATGGTTCATTTGGATACTGGATCTCATATGACCGTACGAAATGGTTTTACCTCTCTTTCAACTCAAGCCCCAAGCAATGCCTAGTCTTTTTCCTATCTTTCTAGGAGTCCTATGCATGGTGCGTGTTGATAACTTGAGACCCACAATGAAAATTAAAGAATAAAAATCAATTTGTGATGATGGATCCATGACAACTTCTAAGGATGTATTTTCTTAGTGAAGTAGTTTCATATTATTTTATTATTATTTAAATTATTATTATTTATTAATTTTTTATTATTATCTACAAATTTCTCATCTCATATCATGTGTAAGCAAATGAAGCCTAAGTGACAATAATTTTTTTTCAAGTTTAAAAATAAAAAGTTGTTTATAAAATACAGAAGTTTCCAAAAGAATGGAAAATAGCTACGATGCTTTTCTTTTGTTCTCAAAAAATAGATATATATATAAATTATTTTTCCAAAATAGTTTCTTAGAGACTACCGTACGTACATGTTTATTGTATTATTAATTTGATAGAAAATGAAACAGTATTACTTTCCTCTTTAATCTGATGAATTTGAATGAAGAACACGTGAATCAATCGATCCTCATCTATGTATCTCGGAATATTAGGTGAGGAACATCTTCCAAATGGGCCATCCACCTCATTACAATTCCTATTGAGCGAATTGGGTTCTCAAATATCATGCATGTATTATCATGCGTCAATCGATTTCCATTACTTGGCACTTGCAGGTATAATTGATATCGTTGACTCCTGATGTCGTACGATATTAAATATATATATATATATATATATATATATATATATATATATATAATCAAATGGTAAGAATGTAATTAACTCGAAAATATCTTTAAAATATTACAAAAAGCTTCCACGTCATGCATAGCACTATTGAATCTTAGATATCCAAACAAATTAAAAAAAAAAAAACAGATTATATTTTAACAAATGAAATTCTTGCACAAGTTTATTCAAATATGCTTATGTAATTTTTCTATTTACTCGAAAAAAAATTGAATCTTGGATCTCGTTTGTTCATAAATCATCGCTTTATATAGCTCTTCCTCTTCTTCGTCATGTTAACTCTGTCGAGTCTGCTCCCACATCTTTTTTTCGTGTCGGAGATCGTTTCTGTATAGTAGTATGATGATCTTCTTGGGTGACTTAACATTTTGGAAGATCACTTGGAGGAGGTAGAAGTGATTGATTAGGTCCTTTGCCATTGTCCACCAAGAATGCCATCTTAAGCCCCCATGTTGTGTGCACCTCCAAATGGCAATGCATAAACCAAACTCCTGCATAATTAACATAAATGCAAGAGATCAATATATAGATTATATCAAGTATATATCAAGATAGAAGCCGGCCGATCGATTATTAGTCAGAATAAAATTGAAGTGTTACCTGGATTATCTGCACGAAATCTGATTGCTACCCACCCACCAGATGGCACACCAATTGTGTTTCTCTCAACAGGATCGATAAGGTTAAATTTTTTTGGATCCTTGTTTGGGTTATAATTTCCTAGTCCCCTACCAACGGCAAAGAAATTAAACCCGTGAAGATGGACTGGATGGTTCTCAGGGGCAATGATCCCAGTGTCTTGCAATACAAGTTCAACCGTAGAGTTGTAAGATAATCTATAAACCTTTGTACCACTATTCGTCTGTAAACTTGATGGTGGGGTTCCCGTATAGTTGAATACATGTGGTGGGTTACCAGGAAAATCAGTGGTGAAGACTCCACCCATGTTGAAGTAATGTGCTTGAAGTAAGGCAGTTGTAGGCATAACAAATGTGACATTGTTTATACTGGCCACCACTCGGCTTCCATTCCCAGCTTTGCAAGTCGGACATGGGTTGATTCCTAGCCCAACAGTGAAGAAAAGTTTGTGATCAACTTTCAAAGGGACTTGCGCAGGATATGTTTTCGAATTAAGGCTTCGTAGGGATTTTATGAATTTGTTTGCAACTGCAGTGGCATTTTGTGGAGGTGGATTGGTAAGAGTTGTTGGAGCACTGGAAAGCGTGCCAGAATAGTGTAGAGTGGCTGTTGCAGTGAGGTTATCGACAGCAATGGGAGAGTCCATGAATGGAGAGGCAGCTACCAAGTACTTTCCAGAGTTTTGATTAGCTGATATAAGGGCATTAGTTGTTTGGCCAGGGGCAATCACGATTGTGTCAAGCTTCACCGGTTTCACATAGCTAGCATCCACTTCCACTATGGTAAGCTGGTGTCCTGCAATCTTGAAGAACAGCTCCTCATTGAGCGCAGCATTGATTATGCGTAGCAAGTAAGTCTTGCCACTTTGGACTGGCAATGTGAACCCAGCTGGACATGATTAAGACAAGTTAATTACAAAATCACTCTTAAAATGTATCTTATAATTTATTTGAAAGAAAGTTGTAAGGTTATCATTTTCGGCCTTTTTGTTTGTTAAATACCTTGTGTGGAACAATTGGAAATCGGCCCTGGATGGCCGTTAATGGTATGGGCATCTGAGACGTTTGGCGCTAATCCACTCTGAAGAGCTTTGTTGATCACAGCTTCAGTGTCTGACTTCCACCATTCAGCTGCGATTTATATGTGTAAAAGACAAAACAAAACAAAATCAAAAGGCAATAAAGAGTTATTGTACGAACTATATATATACTTCCAAATCAAACGCATATTTAGTAGATCGACTAAATGGGTGTATTTTTTTGACCTCACCTAATACAACGACAACTTCTTTGTCGGGTTTTGGGAAGGGATATGGCACGCCACGCTTAGGCAAGATGACCAAGCCACCATGGACCGTCGCCCTTAGCCAAAGAATATGTGCATGCCAAAGAAGTGTGCCCCGTTGGCCGGTGAGAGTGAAGTTGTACACATAGCTTTGTCCTGGCTGGATTGGGCATTGGGTAATGTATGCTGGCCCATCAGACCAACCTGTTCGGATTTGCCTAACACCATGCCTGCCAAATGACAATTAGAAAATTTGAATCATGTGTTTAAGCATATATATATATATATATATATTTGATTACAACTGATGAAGATCTAGCTAGGGATATTTAGCTAGGCAGCTAACCAGTGGATGGTAACATTGTATTTGACATGGTTGACAACTTTCACAAGCACATTGTCGTCTTCCCTGGCATAGAGTGTAGGTCCTGGGAACTGGCCATTGACGGTGACAATGGGCTTGGTTGAACATAGTCTGGTCGTCTTCCTCATTACCACCTTCACACATTACCCACAAGGAAATAAAATAAACTCTTCAATTAGACTCGATACTAAAAAGGGAAGTGCATGATTTGCCTAAATGATGAAAGACTTCAGCTTTCATTTCGTCCAATCGTTGTATGACTATTTTTATTCAAAACAAAATCATGCTTTGGAAACATGATTTCAAGAGATAGTGATCAAGCTGACAGGTGAAGAAAGAAGAAAGATTAATGAATAATGAATTCATGATGGCCGAGAAACCTAGCTACGTAGTTCAATCATGGCTGAACTGCAACACGTGCGACTAACTCCACTGCACCAAAACCAATGCATGCCAATTGTATTGAGAGTGAATGAAGGATCAACAATTAATACATGAACTTACATCAAACTTGTAGTGGCGAACCCTGCACTCGATCAAAGCTGGAAAAAGACACACCAAAAGAACTAAAAACCGAACCCAAGAATCCATTTCTCAGTACGGTAGTACTTTGTCCGGCCTCTCAATGTCTGATAACTCTTTTTTTGGGTTCTACTTCTTTCTTTCCAGCTTGTTGCAGTCATGGAAAGACTGGCCAACGACGCTCCCTTATAAAGTGGGAGAAGTTGCTGCATTCATGCTCTGCTCCAACGTCGTTTTTCCTTGGTTAGGTGAACCGAGGGATTCTTGATTAACAAGACAGACGTACAAGACCGGGGGGCTTGATCCTGATCTGATCATGTCGTGAATGTTACATTAATTAAGTTCTACTTTAATCGACCGATCTGAATATTTTGGAATATATAAGCTAGCTAGCTAGTTTGTTAAGCTCGCTCCCATGGATAAATAAATAAATATATATTTATATAAAGTGCCATTTTCTAATAAATCCAGCTTTTAGATAAATAATGAGTAGAGACCATGATCTCCTTTGTATCTTAGTTTGCTCTATAATATATGTTACTTTAATAGTACATTATTAATTATACTCCTCACATGAGGCCCTACCTAGCTAGCTAGCTAGCTAGAGGCAATTTATCGCGATTAATCCAGGCTGCATTACAAGGAGGTTAGTAATCATTGCTTGATGAATTACTTACTCGACGGTGCCTAACCTTTAATCAATTAATCAGCAGAAAATAATGGACAATAGCACATACTGGCCTAAGGTTGGTATTCACATATAATTAGCTTAAAACCTAGTCAAACTATTTTTTTTTTTTTTTTGTCAAATCATCTAGCAGCTACTAGCTATAGATCTCATGGATATATAATTGAGTTGTACAATTATCTACAATCTCATGGCCAATACTTCTACTGTTCTACTGCCGGGAATATTCAAGAAAAACATGATATGAAAACTTGATTGAGAATAGCTAAAATTAAAAAAACATTCCACAAAAATAAACTCACAAACTGGCATAGTTTCATATAATACATTAGATCTATTTTATAATAAAAATATTATTATAATAATACGTCAGTTTGTGGATTTATTTTTATGATATATCTTTGTAACTAAATTCTTGCTCAGTTTGATTTAGAAGTTGAAGTAGTTAATAAGCCAAAAGAATTTTATAAAAAAAGGCTCCTTCTTGTAGTACTTTTCATGACCCTGGTCTCAAATTGAGTGTGATGTATATTCAGTTGTGTAATTTTCATGGGGGTACACGTCATGGAACTAATATAAGTTGATGCATGCTTGGTACGTACGGGTACTGCTTGATTATCATTAATTAATAACGGTTGAGAAATGGCTTTCAAGTGATGTAAAAGATATATAAACATATACAAGAAAAGGTCAGTCAACAAATAAGGTATTATGATTTGTTTGAAAGCCAAGATTAAACTAACGGTGGGTAAGTACCAACGACTCATCATCCGGCTGGCCAGCACCCTCTTCCTCCTCCTGGCCGCCTCCTAGTCCTCTTAATTCCTTTGTTTTTTCCTTATCACACATCCTCCTAATTTCCTCCCCACCTCCCAAAGCTATTGAGTTTGGTACCAAAAGGATGTTATTTATCTTTAAAACAATGTGATTTATCTTTAAAACGTCACACTCTCTTTGAAAGTTTCTTTCTTTCTTTCTTCCCCCGTCCCCACGTTTCTTTGACCTAAAGGTGTTTGTGGTGGACTCGGATTAATGGTCATTTTCATAAACAAAAAATTTAATAATCTCTTCAAAGAAAAAAGCATGAATATCTTTAAAACCAGCAGCTTGATGGTAACACATACTTTGAATGTGCTAGTTCATTCTACATCAGAAATTGACAAAAAGAAAATGCATTTTTTTTAATTGTGCATTGAATATATAGAAAATAATTTTCATTTGTTTTCACAACCATTCTCATCTCATCTCATCTAATCATTACAACTATCTCAAATTCTCACACAAAATTAAATAAAAAATTTCAATTTTTTCAAATTTCAAAACAAAAATAATATTAAAAATATATATTCTAATAATATTTTATTTAACTTTTACATTTTATCTCAACTCATCTCATTTCACCTCATCTGCGAAAACAAATGAGGCAAATGTTGAGAAGTGAGAAAAAGTTCAATAATTTCTTAAAAAATGAGGTCTTATGGGATTTTGTGGAATTTGTAATTCTCACCAAATATACTTTTGATAATCAAAATTTTATAAAATATTTGTAGAAGAAATCATATCATTTACTTTAGTTCTTTTAAAATAAAAAATACTATCAATTAGGTGTCCCGTTGCGGCCAGTACCGTCGCGGCCAGCATGCATGCCAAGGCGGGCTGCCACCACAAGGTCAACCTGTGGTGGACACAATGTGGCTAACAATGAGCCCTATACATGATGACCACCCTTTTGGTAGTTAGATCTAAGCCAAATATGGTGGCATATAATATGTAACTTGTTTTTCTTTGCATTTTGACTCATTATTAGAAATTGCAACCTTAATTTTTAACATTTTTCGCATATCAAGTGATTCCGGCCGCTAGTTGATTTTAGAAAGTAGAGTAAGACGTTGCATAAGTTCCAAAGACATGGTTTCGGTAGTCGTGGACAAGATGAATTATTGTCCGACAACTAAGCACTTCTTTCTTATTTCTCTCTACATTCCTTGTCTTCACCTTCCATGCCAGTCTTTCTTTTCCATTTTCCCTTTGATCACTTTTCTCCATTTCTTTGCTGCTCTTATCTATATAATTACCTATATATAATTTTTAAAGCAATATCACTTCTCTTCATTTTGTGTTGCTATCTCTCTTGCCACAATTCAACATCATGATATGAAAGAAATCTCCAAATTAAAGCCGTTGAGGATCCATTTACCATATATATGTTGCCAAGTATATTTGATTGATTTATGATAAAGATTGTCGATTTCCTGGTTTTTTTTGGCTGGGCCAGCTACTCATGTAGATCAGACCCGAAGTGACCATATATATTAAGGGATGTATCTACAAACCCCTGGATCGAGACTTTGCACAGTAACACAAGCCGAAGAGCTTAATTAGATCATCGTACGTTCGGCTTCTCCCAATATGGGCATCTCATCATGGAATAGTGTTTTCAACAGTTTACAGTCAAATGAGCACCATGTTCGATTCATTTTACAAGGCAGGCAACGCACTGGGCCAACGCATGATGGGGGTGCCCTTGCTTCAAAATTCCATCCGCATCCCTTTCCGGCCTCTTTGAAAATCTTAAATATAATCGAATTAAATAAGCGTTCACCTTAATTTAAAGCGTAAAGTCAAGATTTCAATTCAAGACATCGATTTAAAATTAATATCATGCTAAAAAAACTCACTTATTTTAAAAGTTGAATTAATAAAAAGAGATAAATTAAATTATTTAAATCACCTATTAACAAGCAAATCATTGTCCCATAAATCAAATCCAGCTGGAAAATTAGAGGCGATAAAACAACTTCTGACTGAACACTGAGATGTGTTCGCCTAGAGCCATAAGGACATGCTAGAGATAGACAACTTGAAAATTGAGCACCACCTCTACTGTAGCCAACGAAGTCGGCCTCCTCCTGGCGTCGAGGGGTTCGTCCGAGAAGCACACTACCCAAAATGGTTGTCCGATATAGTATGAAGAAGTCGAATGAGAAGTGGAGGATGTGCGTCGACTTCACCGACCTGACTAAGGCGTGCCCGAAAGACAAATTCTTATTGTCTTGCATTGACTTGATCATGGACTCTACTGTAGTTCATCGCATGCCAAGTTTTATGGATGCTTACTCGAGGTATAACCAACCAGAGGTTGGTCAATCACATGTTCATGAGCCAAATAAGGCGAAATATGGAAGTTTATGTAGATGATATGCTCATCAAGAGTAAAGTGCCCGAACAGCATTTGGCGGACTTATGTGAGGCATTCGCGGTGCTACAGTGGTACCAAATAAAGCTCAATCCAGCTAAGTGTGCTTTCGACGTCTAGTCAAGGAAGTTTTTGGATTTCATGGTGTCGGAGAGGGGAATAGAAGCAAACCCAGAGAAGTTGAAAGTCATAATGGACATGTCCCCTCCCTGGAACTTGAACAAAGTGCAGCCCTCAACCAACTCGTTTCTTGATCAATGGATAAGTGCCTAACATCTTCAAAGTGTTACAGAAAGCTCAACCTGGGACGGCGAGTGTGACCAGGCATTCGAGAAACTCAAGGAGTGTCTTTCCAGCCCACATGAAGGGCTCTCAGAAGCTGGTGTATTACACTAATCGGGCCTTCCGAGGAGCATAGGCGAGGTACCCCCAAATGGACATGTTGGCCTTCGCACTGGTGATGAAAGCCTGACGACTGAGGCCATATTTCCAAACCCACTAGATCAAAGTTTAGACAAAGGCCCATTTGAAGAAGATTTTATAGTGGCCAAACTTCTCAAGCCATTTGATGAACTAGGCGATCGAGTTGAGCAAATTTCACATTGACTATCTCCCTCGAAACGCAGTAAAGGGATAGGTACTAGCCAACTTTGTCGCAAAATTCATCGAACTCCCTTAAGAGATTCAAGATGCACCTTCAACAAAGCTCTGGTAGGTCTTCGTTGACGGCTCGTCCTACTGAGCTGGCGGGAGAGTAGGGGTGCATATTATCACAGATACTGGTAAAGAGCACCAGTACATGATCAAGTTGGCATTCAAGACCACCAACAACGAAGAAGAATATGAAGCATTATTGGTCGAGCTAGTGGTCACCAAGACATTAGGGGCTACCGAGGTGGAAGTAAGAGCTAACTCTCAAGTAGTTGTCAACCAAGTCTTGGGAGGATTCATCACTAAGGACGAGAAACTGAAGAAATACCTACAGATGGTGTGGAAAAAATGTAACCATTTTCGATATTTCCATATTCAACAAGTGTCGAGAGGAGAGATAAAAGACCAACACGTTAGCACGAGCTACCTCGGGGCAGGAAGACTCTCATGCTAGAACAAACGGTCATCAAAATGGTAGATATGCCTACCATGGGAATCGAAGTCTCGGAAGTAAGGTCAGGAGCACTAGAATGAGCGATGGAGGTAATAAAATACCTTGATGTGAATGAACTCCCTGATAAGAAGTGGGAAGCGCGAAAAGTTAAAAATCGAGCTGCTCACTTCACTATGGTAAACGGGGTTCTGTACAAGCGAGACTACTCGACACCACTCCTGAGGTGCATCTCATTGGAAGAAGCACAATACATACTAGCCAAGATACATGAGGGGGTATGCATAAACCATTATGATGGGAGGGCATTAGCCAGAAAGGTAGTAAAAGCGGGGTACTACAGGCCACACGCCCTCAAAGACACAAAAGAATTTGTTTGGAAGTGCCCAAAGTGCCAACTGTATACCCTAATACTGCATTGCCCGTTGGAGGAATTGATGTCGATCGTGTCACCTTGGCCATTCACGCAATGGGGGATTAACTTGTCGAACCCTTACCCCCAAGTAAGGGAGGAGTGAGGTTTGTAGTTGTCGTCATGGATTACTTCACCAAGTGAGCAGAAGCAGAAGTCTTGGCAACAATCACGGTGAACAACATCACTCGATTCCTATAGAAGGCTGTGTGGTTTACAGGTTCGGAATCACCCGCAACATAATCTTAGACAATGGGTGACAGTTTGACTTGAACTACTATCATGACTAGTGTAGGGAATTGAGAATCAATTTCAAGTACTTCTCCCCATCTGCATGCCAGCGGACAAGTTGAAATGACCAAGAAGACGCTACTCGGGATACTAAAGAAAAAGCTCACTGACTGCCCAACCTCTCTCACTAGCGAAAAGGTAGAGACAAATGACTCATATGCATAAAATAATGACAGAAAGAGACAAGGCAAATAAGCTGGGTAAGAATGTTTCTATATATATATTGAAGAAAATTGTCCTTACTTACATTAAAAAAAATGATGAATGAATAAAAATAAATACAAGACAAGTGAGACAGGCAACTCTCAAGGCTCCGGAAAAGCGTCAGGCATCTGTTTCCTGCCTATAGTGTTGGTGAAGTGAAGAGCCGCACCATCTAACTAGAAAGATATCAGGTTGAAGGTCCTTAATTCGGTCTAGGGATTCTCCATCAAGTGATCCCTTAGCCTATCTAAGCCCTCCTTCTAGCTGTAACCCCAGGCCTAGTCACAGATCCTCTTCAGCTCCAGCATTTGTGCAGAAAGGCAAGCAAAGACCCTTTAAGCATCTGTTAGCTCGGACTGCAGGGCTTCAATCTCCAAGTCCTGAAAAAATAGTTGACTTTGTGAAGTGGCTAACTTGAATTCTAGAGTTTTCACCCACTAGTCTCACACACGTAGCTTGACCCTGACTATGGCCAACTTGGCCTCTAGGTTCTTAACCTCTTTGACCAGGACATCGGGGAGGGATGACATGTGCTTCCACGTCTCCGTGAGATCCATATAACTCTTCTCCAACCAGTTATACGACCTTACGTCCATATCATGATGCTTAACAAGCTTGTTCTTCTCGGCCTAAATGTGGTGACATGATGCCCAGAGTTCTTCGAGCAATGCCTTACAATGATCCATTGCATCATGTAGGTTGTCTCACTCTTCCTCCAAGAGTCTAACCTTGAGGAGGCATTGGTCGGCCTACTCGCAGGACTTGACCAAGTCATCTTGGAGGACAGCCTTCTCATGACAAAACTTGGAGATCTTTTTCTTCTTCCTGCTAGAGAACACGTGGGTGAAAGCCTTCTTGGCTTCGTCTCTTTCCTTATTCTCTTGGATGATCTTTATGAGGGCCAGGGTGGCAAGAGACCGCAGTGTTAGAACCTCTTCTTCCAGTTCCCCTCTCTTATCCACAATCAGGGCGGCCAACTGATCGACTCCTTGGCAAGACAAAGGAATACAAACAAAGTAAACAAGACGAGAAAGAAGAAGGCAAGAAGCCTTAAACACGCATCAAGGGAAATGCTTTACCAAGGAGAATAAGGTCTTCAATTTGTCTGCTTCTCGATTAACTGCCTCGACTTGAGCTCAATCAAAGCCTGAGCTAGCCGTTGGGGCTTCACTTCCCCCAACTCTGGAGGTCTTCCCCCTGGCCCTCAACTGCCAAAGGGGCAAGGAAGGTATATGGGGAGAAGCATTTTCTCTCCCCATGAGTAGCATCCTAAAGACAGCCCCCAGCTCGGATGTTCCCACGACATCAAGGCCTTCTGCCAGCCCCAGCTCAATTATTCCCTCGACCTCGCGGCTAGCCATGGTCTCTAGCACAAGTATTCATTCAGCCTTGTGATCAGCGACCATCTTGTGCTCGAGCACCTCCAACACATGCATCCCCTCAGCCTCATGGATGACCGACCACACTCTCCTGCTCAAACGTCCCCTTAGCCTCATGCCTAGTGACCTCTAGCTGGGTCATCTCCCCAACTTCATGTTCAGCGGTGGTAACCCGCTCAAACACCCCACAACCTCGTGGCTATCCATAGTATCTTTCAGGGCATCTGCCTCGGTCACTGGCCCCAGTTCTTCACCAACTCCTTGGTTGGATTGGGTGGCCAAGACGACGCCACCAACCAGGTGCTCTCCCGACACCCCCGTATCTGTTAAGGGAGGAAGCACCATAGTTAATTCTTCGAAGGCCACAGATGAAACGACCTCAGGTTCAGGGGATACGTAGAAGGGAGACTCAGGGATTGAGACCCTTTCCTTATCAAGATCAATAGCCTGGGGTGGCCTAGAGACCTCGTGAGCAAATCGAGGCATGGCAAAGCAATCGCCTCGGTATCACCCAAGCACTCTATGGCCTCAGCATCAACCATCGCTTAGAAATCATCAACGCTGGGGGAAGAATCATCTTAAAGGGGACCTTAGGCGGCAGGACAAAGACGTGGGAATGTTTTAGTTCTAAGGAAAACATTGTTATTAATTTGTGATACTTGATTATTCGGCTATACCATGTCTTGGAAGTTTCAAATCTTACCCAAATACCATGATTTTATGTTTTGTTTCATTATGCTTTGATTTCTAAGCAATATGTTTGAAATTTGAAGCATGTTTAAATGATGATTTTTCATGTTTTTGCACTTACATGTTTCAGCCAAGGCACTTTTTCACAGTTCCAATTATGTGTTTTGATAGTCCATGTGTTCTATGTTATCATACTATGAATTGAACATATTATGCTTGCTTATCCCATACACGGCATTTCATATGTCAAGTGTAAGTACATATGTCTTAAGTCTCATGTCACATGCATTTGGAGAAAAGTGTTTCCAAAAAGTGTTTTTAAAAAAAGAGTTTAAAAGTTTTATCATGAACCCAAGTGTTAGGAAATGAGAATGTCCTAGTAAAACTCCTCTGTCCACTCTAGTGTGCTTAAGAATAGAGTGGTAATTTCTAGGTCGACAAAGAATCGTCGACGAGCCTCAAATGGGTTCTTTTTAAATAATGCTGGAGCGAAAAATCACCCAACGCTAGTGGGTGCATAAGGCATGTAACCCGACGAAGTAAGGTCGAGTTATTATGAAATCTCTGTTTATAACGTATTCATCATGGTGTAGGGACCGTTGATGGTGTGGTAACTAGTAGAAACACACGGTGCAAAGGAGAACCGCGTTGTGTCCACCCTCTGAACAAGAATAAGAGCTCATATGTTATGAATCACTTGATGAAAATCTTGTGATATGATAAGGATCATTCGATAAAAATCTTGTGATATATTCTGATCATAAGGCAATCTTTGATTAAGATCAACATGAAAAAGAAAGTCAAGAAGTTTTTCTAAAAGAACTAAAGTCTCTGTTATAAGTCTTTTAAAAATGGTCAAATGCATAAGTCAAGTTCCGGTCAAGTCATATGTTAAGTACATATTCATGCACGCATTTCATGATATACCTCTTGTATGTTTATGTTAACTATTGTATGTTGCATGATTACTTATTGAGATTTTTCGAAAAACGCATTAAAACACACGACCAAGCTTCTCTGGGAAATTCTAGCTAGCATTAGTGAGATAGAGATCAATGCTACGATCTATCAACCATCCAAGAATCTAAAATGTGTCATCAGGAATGAAACAACAAAGTGACAGGTCCCGCAATTTCTGTTGCACGAGGTAAGGTGGGATCAAGCCATCAAACGCAACCCAAACGTGGGAATGTGACATGCATGACAAGCATCCCCCGCATACATAGAAGGGAAATTTGCATCTCCTATCGGGCTAGGCCTAACTAGGAGGGATATTTACGTCCCTCTCGGGTCAGGCCAAGTTTGTCCTGGAGGCCCAGTGTTCAGTAGTGTAATTGGCCCATGAATTGCATACAGGAAAAGGAGGCCCAGGGCTTGAGTAGGAAATCAACTAACTTAGAAAGATAGGATGCCACCTACCCTAATACAACCCTGCAAAAGCACATTGACCTCATTTAAGGATCTGATACAGGACATGGATAGAGATCACAACAAAACCTCCTATCACTGATAGAGCGCATGGAAGGCTCACTAGGGCCTCTGACATGGGTTACGAAGTACCTTCTCGACAAGCTGTATAAAAGTCGGATGCCAAGTTAGAATTCAAGATTTACGTTCTCTTACTTATTGGAATTCTCTCCATGGGACAAAAAACTTAAACGCCGGAGGTGACCCTTCAACCCCAAGCCTCTCATCTTCTCTGTGTTGCATGTGACTAAGTCCAATACTTGGAATGCAAAACACATAGTCAACATTAACAGTTTTCAAACCTAATCAAAATGGGATAATGTAATTAAAAAAAAAAAAAAAAGACCCAATGGCACGAGCAGTTCGTATAAATTATGCTGCAATTCCCATCCAACCCAATGATCTTAATTCCTCTCATCCTTCTCCACCCTAGAAAAGACTATGGGCTTTAAAAATGCAAGATTGCTTAAGACTTTTTCTTTAAAAAATATTAAACATTATCTTGCCAACGAGGTCAGAACAGATCCTCTACCCCATTTATCTCATGGATGAAGAGAGTACGTCTCATCTTCTTTTGAAGTGTCCTTTCTCTTGAATCATGTGGAGAAAATCATCTTGGCCTTAAGATATCTCATCCTTAGCTGGTCAAGACCTTACCAATTGCATAAAGCTGGTTCTTAACCCTGCAAAGACCCTAAATCTTTCGGCTAAAGAAACTCATCAATTCCAATTGTTTGTTGTTCTTGGACAACCTTTGGTTCACTAGAAATCAGATTATTCACGAGTCCTCCGACTTTACCGTTGAACAATTTATCTCTCTGGAGTCCTCCGAGTATATAAAGACCATTTTAATGCATGAAGTATTAAACAGCAGTCCTTGCCGGTCCTCCCCCCCCCCCTCCAAAACAGTTTAGTATCCAATCGAACAATACTACTCTTACCGCACTCATCTACCGCTCCAGTCTACAGTTTTGAGTTTTTAATTTTTTTTTTTTTACTTAGTGATTAAGATGCATTTTTTAATAATATTATGATTTTTTATTTTTTAAAAAATATTTTAAAGTGTTAAAAAATATATATATGAAAAAATAAAAATACATCTATCACTAATGTAGCTCTCAGCAGTAGCTGGGAGCGGTGACTATAGCAGAACTATATTCAATCACCTTTGATGTGGTAGTCAGATAAAATGGTCGCACTGCAACAGCAATATGCAGATCACATGATGGCTCTTTAAGATTTACAGAACCAGCTACACAATTAGCATTCATAGGAGTCCAGAAAGCTCATTCCCAAAATATCAAAAATATAATTATTGAAGGGGATTCCCTAGCGACCATCACAGCTATTAATCAACCTCAAAAAGCACGGACTGCATGATGAAAGAAATAGCAAGAGACACAAGATTTCTGCTCAGCAATTTTGAAAGTTAGAAAGCAGTAAAAAATACATCAATTGCAAAATCGACTTGCGCATTCCATCACGCAACCGGCAAATTCCAACAACTTGTATGAAAACATCCACTGATTAAGACTCCTCAATGCTTATTAAACTTCCATAATTGGAAAAAAATCCCCATGTTTAATGTTTTGTTGTATATTATGGACTTATGTTTGTATCAGACTGCTTTTCCATTAATGAAGATTAGTTGCTAAGGAAGAAAATAAGAATGATCTTTTTATATAAAAATATAAATAAAACGAAATAAATAATAAATAAAAACTTATGACATATAAGTAATGAGATGGGAAGAGATGTGTATAAATAGTAGTAAAATAGTTTGAATTAAAATATTTTATTGAATTTTGTAAAAGTAGAGAAAAAAATGTTGAATAAAAGTATTATAAATTTAAAATATTATGATAATATAATTTTTATTTTAATATTTGATAAATATTTTATTTTATGTTTTATTTAAAAGTTTCTAAAAATATAATAATTAAATTAAAAATTAAAAAATATTTGGTAAAAAGAATTATGATAAGTTTTTTAGAAGAAATGGCTCTCAGACAAGCCTTATTTTCTTGTCGGTACGAAGTCTCCTAATGCCAAGTGTTATGAATGAGACAAAGGAGAAAATCAATGATAAAACTCTGACTGATTGTTGCGCGACGAGACTGTAAACCTACTTTGAGTTCTTGACTGAGAGAGGGATACAGTCCAACCTTCAGACCGAACCGCTCAGTTTCTGATATTCCCATGTTTAAATTCTCGAGCACATCATCGAGCTGGCGTCCCCACCACTCAGAGAGAAGGTGAAAGATCAGAAAATCTGTCTTGAGCGAAAGAATTTCGCCCAAAAACCAGAAGATCTTTCTGGGTTTTGTTCGTGATGATGATTTGAAGCATACCCAGAAGCTAACTAGGCTCAAAACCTCTCAATTCATTTCAAACTCGACCAAAACTATATTGCATCTTCGGATTGATTGCCGATTTTCTTTATTAGGAGCACCCAAGAATCAAATTTCTGATTTGGTTATATATTTATGAGGAAATCAAGAAAGGGTTGGGGAATAAAATTATATTTTTGAATCGGGCTCATTTTGTTTCTGTGGAGGACATGAATTTTAGGAGCTTTGACGAGTTTTGGGCTTTCTATGTGAACCAACACTCAAAACCATCCACACGGCGTTGGCATTTTGTGGGCACGCTTATTGGTATTTTCTTCTCGCTTTGCTCAGTGATCTTTAGCTGGTGGTTTTTGTTCCTTGTGCCATTCTTTGGGTATGGATTGGCCTGGTACAGCCATTTCTTTGTCGAAGGGAACGTTCCGGCCACGTTCGGGCATCCGTTTTGGTCTTTTATATGTGATCTCAAGATGTTTGGATTGATGCTTACAGGGAAAATGGATAAGGAGATCAAGAGGCTAGGAAAGAGGCCTGTGTTGCAGGTCTTTTAATCGTAAGTGTTTAATGTTTATATGTTCTTCAGAAACATACTTGCATCTGAAATTAAGCAATTCTATTTGAACTCTAGTTGTTGATTTTGGTTTGAGTCTGTGTTTTTTTCCCGTGTATGTAATTGTTTATTGACATTTATGTTATATTCTTGGACACAATAAATTTGGGTTGGGAAATTTTGCTCATAGTATGCCTGGATTGTTTGGTTGATGCTTAAGCTTGTGGTAACGCTGAGTTGAAGGATGGACATGCTGTGCTATAATTTCTTACAACTATGAATGCATATTACATGGATATTCTTTTGTGATTAGAATGTCAGTTTGCACATTACGTGGTTTTCTTATCAATGTTTGGTCAAAACAGAAATTTTATGTTACCAAATCGTAGATGGTTGCTGTAACTGTCACAGACTGGAGATTCATATGATTCAACACTAGCGTGCCTGCTTTGAGAAAAAATAACCAATATCCTTCAACTGATGTCTCCCAATGGATATAGTCAAAACTACTCCAGTTTCGCTCAACCCAACAAAGCATTGTTCGGACTATGGAGTTAGGCACACAAACCCGAAGTAGATAAAATCATGGGCTGATGGGTTAAGCTGAGGTTAAGGCATGGAGGAGATATGCTCGTGACCTCGTTTCAGATATTGTTAGTTACCCTATTGCCAAAGCTTGGAAAAGCAACACTAAATTAGAGAGCAACATGGATTGCGATTTCTTCTTCCTTGGATACTCTGGATTTTATCC
Source organism: Cyclocarya paliurus (assembly GCA_029856935.1). Taxonomy (NCBI): domain Eukaryota; kingdom Viridiplantae; phylum Streptophyta; class Magnoliopsida; order Fagales; family Juglandaceae; genus Cyclocarya; species Cyclocarya paliurus. Next base: position 29,827,494 of record CM056955.1, on the reverse strand, counting down.
GGGACATGATGTCTGGGAATATAAATTCTTGATAGCGAAGTACTGCAACCACAGGCTGTCAATCTTGCAGGTATAGCAAAATATTGATTATGTGGAGGAGTAACTAGCCAAACTTGTTTTGTCATGCACAGTTCAATGTTTATTTATCAGAACATAGCTATCGCCATTAGTAACTCCAGCATCTGTATTAAATTGGAACATGAAGTGTGATAGAGCCGTTGGATCTCCTAGCTGAGATCAGATAATGAACATCGTTGAGCTCACATAGATGATAGTGGGAGCATTTCAAAATCAAGTCAAAAGGATGAGATATGGAAGGAGCAGATAAGAAATCTATCCTTCTCTATAATTGGGATTTGGTACTTGAATTTGTTGTCTCTTTCCTTTTAGAGAGAAGGCTTCCCGTGGGAATATTCTTCAGCCACGTGTTACAGCCCTGGTTCGTCTTGGCTCTGATTGGGGGGATATTTCATTGGCAACCAATTTTAGACCGAATCGCAAAAATATTGCTTGGGTGATCGATGCTTTAAAATGAAAAGGAATAGTTTGAGTGCCTAAGTAATTGTCCATTTGCATTAAAAAGTTGAAAGCCAGCCATGGGAGCTAATATCTCAAACAATGAAGTTATTGCACACATCCTTGAAGACCTTTATCTAATTGCATCTTGTAGGTCAAGTTGTGCTCAACATTATATTCTAGTGCCCCTCTAATTACTATTCATTTTTTGTTAATCAACTACGACAATTATCTGTCAATATATATATTATATACAAAAAAGAAAACAAAAGACCTTGGCTACATCATAGAAAAATTAACATTCACTACATATAACAATAAAAAATTAATTATGATAATAATGATAATCGATAATAATATACATGGAGACCCTAATCCTAACTCTTGATCTGAACAACTAAATGAAGAATTACTTTCAGGCCTGATGTTGAGGAGCACCAAGTGTAACAACTGGATCGTACTACGTACCAGCACAGCACACGTTACAAGATTATAGCTAAAAATAGCTAATTACAGAAAATCTCACCAACCATCCGACCATGCAAAGCACCTACCAAAATCTGGTAATATATAGACTTGCGATGTGACCTGTGCATGCGGATATCGGTGGGGTATGCTTCAGAATCTGTCTCCGATCACTAATAGATCTCAAAGGTATTGTGGACATCTATTGCTCAACCCTCCATCCATTACCTCCGCCGTGCTGAATTCGAATGCTGGTGGGGTTTACTATCGTTCCGTATCCTATCGGCATACATGGGCAAGCGAATGATCTCTTTAATTTCATTCAACAAGACTTCCTCTGTGATATTGTCCCTTATACTCCGCATCACCTGTAATAATTTAAAACAACCAACCAGCTTCATCAAGTGCACCTGGTTCCTAATTATATGGGTAACAGATTAACAGATTATAGATAATTCAGTGGGGAGACTGACCTTCTTGTATGTATTGAAATCATTCGGAGTTGATTTATCTACTCTGACCCGCATGCAGACCCATTCCTCTTCTTCAAAATCAAACGAACACTCGATAATTTTTCCGGAATACGAGGAGGGGTCTGAACCATCTGCAACATTTTTATTTTTAATTTCGGTGAGAAATCAGAATCAAGACAATACATTACATATATTTATATCTAAATAAGATTAACAAAAATAAATTAAACCTAGAATAAAAACGCATATAACAAAAGTATGCAAGTCAGTGAAGACAGATGCAGCACAAAAGCATCCATAAAAAAAATGCAATCCCAACTACATTGCAGCTTTTTTTTTTTTTTTTTTTTTTTTTGTGTTGTAGGGGTGGGGCTAGAAATTGCTGGTCTTAACTGAAGATCCAAAATTGACAATCTCAACAATACATCATCATTTATCCCCCGTCATCCATAAAATAGGGCAATTGAAAGGTGAAAAAAGAGACGGGAATGAGAAGATGATGAAACATCATGCCATATGATGGAGAACCTTCAATCACTCGTGGCACACATGGTATACCATGTAAACTTCATGTTTACAGTATCGCTAAAATCTTCTTAAGTTGATGTTCTTGTTTTCTGCAACATCGCAAGGTCAGAAACTAGCATTAGATGCTTTTGTCCTCCTTGAAGGCAAAATTCAGCCACCAGCTCAATGTATATAATGTTATACGGAGGGATCAATAAGCACATGACCCTAACTTCAAATGAAATAGACAGGCCATCAAAAATATAAACCTCAAAGCAAAGTTATGTACACTACAGTTGGAAACAGGTATGTCCACTGTAAGGACCCCGCAATTATAATGCCTAGTTACTGAAAAAAAAATTATCATGCCTAGTTAAAAGATTGTTTATGCTAAAAACTATTTCCTTTTGAAGCACTAATAAAACTATTTAAGCGTTTATGCCTAAAATTATTACCATACAAATTTATATCACTTATCCAGGAGTTTAAACTTTAACCACCATCTGTTTCCACAAAAAGGTCATATGAACCTCATAATAGCTGAAACCCTAGTAAAGTTTTGTGCCAATAGTTTACAAACACTCCCAAGTGCTTTTGTCAATTGAAACCTTAGGGTTTGTTTGGATACAGAAACCATCTCACCTTATCTCATCTCATCATTACAACTTTCTCAAATTTCCACACAAAATATAATAAACAATTCAACTTTTTCAAATTTCAAAAAAATAATAAAATTAAAAAATAATATTCTAACAATATTTATTCAACTCATCTAAAATCACCTCATCTCATCTCACTATCCAAACGAGCCCTTAAGCTAATCTGAGATTTTCGCTTAAACATTGATTCATGAGAGCCAGATAATATCATCAACAAAGAAGCAAGGTACATGATAAAATGAGGGGAAAAAAAAAATTGACCTCTGAAGGCAACCCTACTCCCTTTCCCTTCCATCAGTTTCTTCTTCCCCCGTTCATGCAGAAAAAGTAGCTGACGATCATCATTGTCTATCTGTCCACCAATAAATATTAGAAGGCCAGCATCTCTATGAACAAGGAGCCAATATAGAGAGAAATAAAAGAGACGCCCAAACTAATAGCCGAAACTAATATAGAATATAAAATAGTACAACCTCGAATAGAAAGTCCACTGAATTCATTTCAGGGTATTTCCACTTCAAGAGGCCTTCATGTGTGCGAGGGACATAAGGATCATCCCAACCCTGCAAACAAAAATGATTATCAGTACCATTTTTCTAAAACCTTAAAATAAGTATAACTCAACTTGACCATGACCATGTAGACCATGGTGTTCTTTACCAAAATGACACAGGATAAGACATGTAGACTCAGAACATGAAAACTTCTGAGTGTACATGGTAGTGTCGCTAAAGGTCCTTCTAATAATCTAAAAATAACAACATACTACCAGCAATTGAAAGGTGAACTTTATGACCCTGAAACAGACGAGTTGAATGAATAAATTCTCCCCCAACTAATACTTTCAAGGAAAGTTAAGACACAAGGCAGACAACTATAAAAAAATATTTGAATTCAAAGGTTTGTTCACAGTTTCCAATCATCCAACCACCTGAAAAATAAGACCATCTGCATCATGTGAGAGCCTTGGAATGAATTCCTTTAAAAGCTTGGTAACAGTAGAGAGCAACCAAAAGTCTTTCCTCCTCACCTGATAAACATTTAAATCAGATCAACAACAAAATCCAGCAGAAAGAAACACCACGAGATGGAATAAAATGTTGGTAGTCAGATAATGCATACCCTGAATGGTTCAAGGTCGTATCTATAATATGGATTCCTACACTGGTAAATATTGTGGCGTTCAAAATTTCGAGGTTCAATCACTTCTTTCTCAAGCATCTTCCACCGCTCGTAGAAAGGTCGCTGCACCACTATTAAATTAGTATACCATATATATATAAGTTGTACAAAAAAACAAAGATAGAAAAAGCACACATTTAAAGAAGTAAATAATGCAGATCAGGGACACTTCAGGCATATTGATCTGGCCATTCTAATATGCCACACCAATGTCTGAACAAAATCTGGGATTTCAAAGGGAGAATGCAACTAAAACAATGCAATAATCAAAGGTAATAAATTCAAGAGAGAAGGGTTCTCTCCTTTAGTGGTGTCGCACAGCCAAAAACCCCACAAAATTGACACTAAAAAATCAAGCATTTGCTTCTAGTGTAGAAATTTCCATTCGTTTCTCAACATCTGACTGAACCATACCGTTTAAAACTGTGCTATCTTAGTACCAGATTTCATAAATCCATAAGTGTAGATTGGATAAAGATAGTTTCTAAGCTATTTTGCAACTGAGTATGCTACTTCAATAAGAATTTTGAATATTCTGTTAGCCCGATTACAAGCAACTCTTCCATGGAGCAACATTACTTATTCCACAATATATATATATATGTGTGTGTGTGTGTGTGTGTGTGTGCACATTACTTATTCCAATATCTAAGACAAACAGCCAAAAAACCATTTGATAATAAAACGCGTCATACAGTCATAATGAGCAGAAATAAACACAATTGTTGTTTAAAAAAAATGTAATCGTATAATATCGATTGGAAAGGTATTAATTTTGGCAGGTTTAATTCAAGAGAAACAAAGGAGATAAAACATCAGTAAATACCAAGGGAAAAAAATTATAATCTAAGAATTTAAGGACAGACGAATACATGGTCTTTCAGAATTAGGGAAAAAAAGGAGGACAAGGTGGATGCCAAGAGCCAAATGGCATCAGCAACTCCAATTTTATGACACTGACTATTCTTATAGAAGGTTATATGACAATAGCCAAAGTGCATTGCGAACTCATCTTTCAAACACCAAATATCTTTTTATTGAAGGTTAAGTAACATAAGAAAAAAAAAAATCTGAAAAATGAGTATAGGCTATATCCAAATGAAGAATGGTAACATGCATGAGTGCCAATATAATTAGCATTAAAAGAAAACAAGTAAATCTGTAATATGCTGAAATTAGGACCAGTAGTGGACAAGACAACAGGAAGGTGAACATAAAAGAAACTCTTAGTAACAAAGCATGATGTAATTCAAGACGATGGTAAACAGGATATAGTTTGAGGCTGTGATACAGGTCACGACTGCAAAGGGTAAAATAGCAAATATTTCTCTATACGAAACTAGGGGAAAGAATCCATCTAATAGACCCAACTACTTGAGATAAAAACTGCCCCATTTCGGGTGACTGAACATTGTCCACAAACAAATAAGCCAAGGGATTAATATTCCACATGTTTTTGGTAGATGATACTAGATGAAGTATTAATAAATAATGAAATTGTTTCCCAATGACACATTGGATGGAGATAAATATATTGCTATGCTTGTGGACCTGTGGTAAAAGGACTTGGGTGCATGAATCAAAGGGTAAAAATACAGTCTGAAAGAAGTAACTAAATTTGGCATTTATGCAAACACCATATCACATATAGTTAAAAGCTATTCTTCTATATAAAGGTGATCCTGCAACATAAACTATTGACATAAGAACCAGCAAGGATGAGACAATCAGCATGATTTTTTTTTTCTCATCAGTTGTAAACCAAACCTCTATTACAGGCACTTGATTTATTGCCATAAGATCATAGATAAGGTATCTTCTCTCTTTCTTCTGTGAGTCTGGCACAGTATCGATTATCATCTCCCCATCAAGTAATGTAAAGTGATGAGTCTTGTCAGCTAAACCCTTACAAGCCAAACAAAGGAGAATGTCAGGTTGGATCTCCTTGATAAAAAAGATGACTGTGCAAAACACTCAATATAAGGAACTTAAAAAAGCAAACATATATGTATGCGTACATCATTTGTGTTTCTGCAAGGAAACCTCATCTGCACCCGTCGGAAATTATAACTCCTATCAATCAAGTAACATCCATCTATGGTTATTAGCATCATATACCGTGTTCCATCAGCTTTCCATGTGGCATAATAATAACGCTGCCTTAACAGTTGTAAATTGTCCCTGCATACCACACAAAAAATATTGTTCGTCTCATTGGTCTCCTCATGCCAGAATTTGAGCCAAAACAAGGAATGCTGAACAGAAAATAACTTCCACAATCAACTGTGATATAAACTTCATTTCTGATTTTTACAATGTCGCGAAAGAAAACAAGAGCCACTATTATATTTGATCTGTTATACCCCATATGATAAGAGGATAAGGTAGGTAGCATATGAGATCCCACATTGCTTGGGAATGAGAAGGTATTGCTCTTTATAATGTTCCAATGGGACTCTAATTGTATCATTGACTAGTTCTTTCGGAGTATAGGCCAAGTGTTTTGGGCCTTTCATTGGGGCATTACAAAAGGTATCAGAGCTTATCCCAACCAGAAATGTGGGACTTGAGCCATGCCACATATGACGGATGGGTGCGACAAGGATGTCGGGAATTTAAATGGGGGAGATTGTGATACCCCATATGATAACAGGATAAGGTAGGTGGTATATGAGATCTCACATTGCTTAGGAAGGAAAAGTTCTTGCACTTTATAATGTTCTAATGGGACTTCAATTGTATCATTGACTAGTCATTTTGGAATATAGGCCATGTAGTTTGGGCCTTCCATTTGGGCATTAAATGATGATATTCCATTTAGCCTTAAGGTCGAAAACATAGACTCAATTGCATGTATTACATGAATGCACTTCATCAGTGTCTGATTGGTCTGCTTTTAAAAATAACTATCCCATGGTGAAGCAAAGTGATGGCAGCATGGAAAATGGCAGTGACAGCTGTTTTTATAGTAATTTCTAATTTTATGAACTTTGGAGATTTTAATGTGTAGGACACCTGCAACGATGAGGGCCACATTGTGCCAGATGCCATGCTAAAAGGAGTCTTCAGTTAAATATGGACATCTATACACAGTGAAAGAATTGTAACTTTCCAAACTTTTGTGCAAAATTTATCTTAATATTATTAGTGGTGGTTTTTTTTATAAGTTAATACTACTAGTGGTGTTACCATAAGCTTAGAAAATGTCTTGCAAGGAGAATCTCCTAAGGCTTGTTTTTGTTCCATAGTTTTTTTTTTATAAGTAAGAAGTAATTGTATTGATAAAGATAGGCATAGCCCAAGTATACCAGAGGTATACATAAGAGTACACCAAATTAAGAAAGTTTTTGTTTCATAGTTCAAAATACAAAGTCGCAAGACACAGATTCCTAATACAGGTAGTATAACAAAGGCACCAATGGAGGGGATGTCAATGAGTTTTTTTCATCGCTTTTTTAGCTATAGAATGTAACTAGGGGTTTCTTTTGTATACTTCAGCTTCGCCTATTCCTATTTTGATGAATAAAATTTTTCACTTATCAAAAAAAAGTATAACAAAGGCACCAACGGTACCTACATATGTCAATTGTACTTGAACAAATTGAAGATTTGATTTGTTGTATTTTGTTTGTTTAAATGGTTAAATACTGAAATAATCCCTGTGCTTTGGCCTTTAAACAGTTTATTCTCTGACTTTTAAAAATGAACATTTTTATCCTTATACTCTCAACTTTGGTCGTTTGATCCTTCTGTTACAACTCTATCAAAACCACTAATGGAACCCCTGCCATGTGGCTCATAAGCCACATCACCACCAATTAAAATGTGCCACATGTCCTATTTAGCAATGTGTACATCCACGTGTCACAATAACAAAAATTATTAAATTGACTTATGAGCCAATCTCCATATTTTTTTAAATTGACTTTTTTCTTAGTTTTTGTTTTTTTTTTTTTTTTGAAATATTTGTTAATTTTAAATATTTGTTCTTTTGATTTCTTAATTCTTGTGACTTGAGAGGCATTTATATTGGTGGTGATGTGGCTTATGAGCCACGTGGCGGGAATTCCATTAGTGAGTATAATGGAACTTATTGAAAGGATAAAAAAAAAAACTGAAGTTGAGAGTACAAGGATGAAAACATTCATTTCTAAGAGTGAGGAAGTAACCTGTTTAAAGGCCAAACTATAGGAACTATTCAGTATTTAACCCTTGTTTAAACTAAATTCAGCTCCCAGTTCTTTTTCTTTCTTATTCTCTATTTTTTTTTTTTTCCCTTCTCATGTGTCTTCTCTACGTAGATTGCAATAATAGTGAAGTAACACTAACAGTCACATTAAACTTAAGTTCAAGAACCCTCTCCCTCCCGCATCTCTGCCCCCAACAAAAAGGGATAAATATCTGCCACCCTATATCACAGGCAGGACTTGAGGAAAGGAATTTAAATACACTATCAGTTGATTGATTCAGTTGGACATAAAAACAGATAATTCTAGACGTCTGCTATTTAACTGAGACAAACACAGTTTATACCAATTTGTTCCTTGTTTAGCCATCTTTAGGACATCTCTGGACTGATTAATCCATGCACTTGGTTTTATAAAAACTATCCTTATCAGGCTGGAATGGAAATCATAGCAGATATTCTGCCTTCACCAAGCTCCAAAGAAATTAGAAGGGTGAACCCACAAGATTGCAACCTCTATTGGAATGAGAATTAAAACTTAAAATGCCAATTACCAAAACTTTTGGATATGTTTGTAAGTACTAAATGAAAAATTCATCTAAGTGCTAGCAAATATGAAACCAAGTACTTTTTTTTTTTTTTTGTTGATAAAACAAAAGCATTTTTTTTTTTTTTTTATAAGATAAAACAAAAGCATATTAATGTACACAGGTAGAAAGGAGTAGGTATCAAGGAACCTTAAACTCCAGGCAATTAGGGTGCATTAAGTAACTACCATGCATTAGGAGGTAAAAGTATAGGAATAAATATCCAGATGAAAGTTCAACTTCTACACTGCAGCATCAAAATTTCATCGTAAAATATCAATAAAATCTAAGTTCATATTACTGATTAAATTTCATATCTCTGATTTTAACAAAGAAAATTATTTTAAAGAGAATAAATCATCTGTTTGTGTAAAGAAATGGCAGGCAACAGCAGTAACCCTGCTAAGAGCCACTGTTGTCAGCTATCATTTTGACATTTGGCAATATTATAAGCTGCATTGGTACTAAGTTTTCTCCCATGTATAACAGTACTCTTGCATGTCTACATGCATGACTAATAGATCAAAAACAATAGTTCATTCTTCTCTATACCAATTTTTGACTAGGAAAGTGTGACAGCTGCACATAAGTAGCACTGCTACTTGTATTTTGCTCAGTTAAAATAAAATAACTATGCAATAATAACTTCCAATAAAGATTCAGATAAACCGAACCTGTTAAGAGAAACTGGGTGAGACCCTGGAAATTGTGTGTTTGCTCTTGGCTGAAATTAAAGGAGAAATCTGTCAGAACAGCTATGAAGCACATAGAGTACGTGAAATGGGGGAAGAAAACACAACACAATAGGGAAGCAAGTAGGGAAGCAAGTACAAGAGAATTGTCTTAATGGTCTGAAAGTACTACTAAAATAAAATTATGGAACGATTGTGGGAAAAAGCTCAAGCAGACATAAGCGAAGTGGCAGAGGACAATACAACATAAACATTAGAGAAACAGAGAAGACATAGTATCCAAATGCCAGACTCCTCAATTCTATACAAGAAAAAATGTAAACCAAAAAAAATAAATAAAGGTATTTTAAGAGCCTACCCCAAAACCCAACTTGAGCGTTTGATAGCAGAAATGCCGCAGTACATCTTGCTGGTCCCTGGGTATCTCATCCCCTAATACATCGTCATTGGTCATCACTACATCTATATCATGATTTTCCTGAAATAAATAAAGATATGTTAAAATCAGGAAATAAAGCAAATATGTAAGGCCAAAAAATACATACAACAAATGATTAGAAAAAGCAAACTGTCATTGATTCTATGAAATATTCAAAGAGTAGCTAGCTACCAAATCTGTCCGCTCAGATAACCATACAGTCATGAACATGAACTAGGCAACAAACTTTCCGCCAGTGTCATAGACATAATATGAGTAATATATTCTAACTTGGAATAATTTGCTCCTAGGAATTTTCACAGAATAATTCAATCTTCCATCCATGATCTTCCAGTGGTATTTCATTTTGAAAGACAGCCAGAACATACAGTATAACTGCACTAGTTTCTGGACGCCTGTTTAGCTCATTCATGGGATAAGAAGCAACCCAATAATTTTTTTCTTAATTAGACAAGAAAAGAGAAACTAGCTAATAATCACATACTTAAGGTGTGGGTGGGGGTAAAAAACCGAGCTATTATTAGGCTTTGTAACAAACTTGAGAAGAAAATTTTAAATCAGCCAATGATGGTGTACAGCTAACATTCAAGTACAAACCAGTTTGGGCAACCAATAACCAGGCCGATGATTATTTTATGCTCAATAAAATTTTCTTTACCGATACAAAAAAATTGGCCAATGACTCAAGCTGAAAATGATCATTTACCAATTCAGATGAAAAAAAAATTCCATTTAAAGCAATTCTTCTGTAGAACAATTAATTCTCTAGGTCAATAAAGCAACAAACGGCAAAACCTCTCTTCCAGCAGCAGCTTCCTTTGTTAACACACCGTTCAAATAGCAGAAACCAATCTCAGAAACTATAAAGCAAATTAAACTTTCAAGAGCATGCATACATTCAAAGGAGCAGCCGCATCCCCATCATCATCATCATCTGGCACTGCTTCACCATTGAGATCAAGACCAGAAGATCTTTTCCACTCCGGAGTAGAGGGGTAAACAACCATCTCAGGCTTTTTTTCATGATAAAATGTATACAACGCATCAATATAGTCTGGTTTGTAGATTCCTGGAGTGCGTGCTTCAGCAAACATTTTTATTGCCTACAATTGGCAAAGCAAAAAAGGGAAAAAAAAAACACACATTTAGGAATGTTCATTCAAAAATCCAATCCCCACATTTATTAACAAAAAACAACCTGAGTAACAGAAGTTTGATGCGAGCGCATAATATAATGAACTATCATATATCCTGTGCGATTATGCCCATGTGTACAATGGACAAGGATGTGCTTCTTTGCCTGTTTCTGACGAAAGAGGAATTGAGAGACCTGAAAAGAATTAAGTATTTACAGGTAAAAAATCTATATAAGGTTTCACAAGCAATTCATATACCATAATGAAGAATAGTTGATACATTCATAACTCGAGGGAAAGCACATGCTAATTTTCCACAGATCAATTCAGTTGGGAAGCATCAACTGCCCAATCAAATGATAAATGCTTGGGATGAAAACATAATGCTCATATGCTCAAATGGGACATAGGAAAATTTCTGGTTCCTCATTGCTGCACTATATAAGAAATACAAATGCTTGCTGTGGTTCAACTCCTTACATGATAAATGAGCAAAATACAAAAGTCATAGATAATAAAACTCTAGATAATAAGTTAAACTACTAAACAGCAGACAGATACTGGGGGAAGGCACATGACAAGAAAACAAACCTCAAAGACAAAGTTATTTACAGATGCATTATCAGGTACAGCATCCCTCCCCCTGCATTGAATCTAGACCACAAAATAAAATTTGAAGAAGAAAATTAGAAGAATTCAATCATAAAACGATTCAAATCAGATAACAAGGAAAACAAAATTTCAAAAGTAAATACAATCACCACAATCAAAAAACCATAACTAGGAAATAAAAACTATATCAGAATCCTCTAATACCTTAACATGCTTGATACCCTCTTTCTTTAAATCTGATACTGGATAGTATCGAGACGTATTCGTCAAATCGATCACTAAACCAAGCTGGAAAATCAGAGAACAAAATCCCTCCATCATTCAAACAATGAATCCAGGAAACAAATCTAATTCCTTAAAGTTATTTTACATTAGAGAAGTGCACGTTTTATTTCTTCTTGCATGTTATGACAGAAAGATATAAGATGGTTCAACTAGAAATTCCAGGTTCAAAAGTATTACCACATGAACCACATATTATACTCTTCTTAGATCAAATAAGTTTTCCCTAGCCAATCATAGAAAGAAGGGGAAAAAATTCAAAAGGTCAGATTAATTACTTTTCTTCCTAAAACTCTCTGTTGATGGATCACTTGCTTAAATGAGTATCTTTTACCCGGAGCAACAAAGTCGTTGTAGTATTCACTAAGTGGAACCTTGGAAGGAATCATGCCAAATATTTCCTGACCAAATGCAGGGCAGTCCAACCAACCTGCACATAAAGAACAAAGTGTCTGAAAAATGACAATACACAAGAAATGACAAAAAAGACTTTCATAAAATTAAAAGAGAAATCAGATATCCTTTTTAGCATGAAAATGTAATTTTATTATCTTTGCCCTGTTAAGTTCTAGAAGATTGTCTATAAGGAGGAGCATCAAAGAGAAAAATGTTTGCCGTTTTTCCCGAATATAAAAATACCACTCCAATTACCATAACTTTTTTCATGTCATTTTTAATAAGCATGCAAAAGGGCACTACCCATGTACACAAGACATACACAAGTGACCATAATTTTTTTTTTTTACAAGTCATTTTTATTAAGCATGCAAAATAGCACTACCCACATGCACATCACAGGATATATACAAGTGGATCACCAGACAGGAGAAGCGAAGAAAAACAGAAAGACATAAAGACACAAGTCTAAAAAGGAAGAAAATTGGCTAGAATTATGAGCCAACATATAGACAAAGTGCTTTTTGAAATAAGGAGCAAAGTTCATCATTTGTCTTCTTGAAATCTTCAAACTCCCACTCATTCTTAATATGATTAAAGAATAAAATCCATCCATCTAAAAAACTCTAGCTTCGATTTAGAAACTTCACAACATGTTATTGATAAAATAAAGTAATTATAATAATAACTTATTTAATTTATATAAACATAAAGAAAAAATATATATATCATTCTTAATCAGGCCAAAATATGTCATAAAATAACTCCACTCATTTTGGATGAAGTTGAGTCCACTTAAACATCTATGTTTCTTTTTTATTCCACATTAGGACCTTCAAAAGCAAATTGATATAAACAAAGGGTCCATTTGTTTTAAAATAGAGTTAAATATCCATGGTTTTTCTTAAGTCAAGTTGCTCTCAGTGCTTTCTATTTAGACTTTTTTTTACTCCCTATGCTTCATTTTTTTTTATCAGTTACTCCTTGTAATTTTAAGATTAATCAAATTAGTCTCTTTTTTAGAAATCCATTAGTAAAATGTTAAATATGTTGATGTGGCATGCCGCATAACATGCAACATGCCAGAAAACTTTAAAAAAAAATATTAAACTTAGAAAATATTAAAAAAATAAAATAAAGAATAAAAATCTCAAAAACATAACTTCAAAAACTTTAAAATATTAATATAAATGCTTAAAATAATAAATTTAAAAGATATAAAAATCAAAAATAAAAAGGCAGGGATGAGAGATAGAGTAGAGAGAGGAAGGCAAGGCAAGAGAGAAAGAATCAGGGAAAGGAAAAGCAAAGCGTTATTTGAAAATCGAGATCTAATTGAGCAAGATTGGAAATCAATTTCTGAAGTTTTCAAGCCAAAACCAGTTTCTAGAGAAAAGAATGCTTAGGATTTTCATTCATCAAATTCGTTTTCTGTTGACCAAATTTTCCAAGTGCATCCAAACATCAAACATCCATGAAAACTATTTATTGAAATTGTTTTACTGCAAAATAAACGAAGCCTTTAATACACAATTATTAACCATATATTCACATATAATGAACTCTGTGTTTGACTGCATTACTCAAGCACTTTTTTTATGTCAGTATTATTAATAGTGCAGAGGTTCAATCTTATTAATAGTGCAGAAGTGCGCAAGTAAGCCTTTGATTAATGTGAATGCATTACAAAAAATGGCATTTAAGCTTAATAATAATGGATATCTATTTACCAAGTCCAACTCATTAATGTGAAATGCATTAACAAAAATTCACGCTGGCAGTTTGTGATACCCCATGTGAAAAGAATAAGGGTAGGTGGTGTATGAGATCCCACATTACTTGGAAATAAGAAGTTCTTGCTCTTTTTCCAATGGAACTCCAATTGTATCTTTGACTAGTCATTTTGGAGTGTGGGTCATGTGCTTTGAACCTTTTATTGGGGCGTTACAAATGGTATCAGAGCAAATTTGTGATACCCCATATGATAAGGATATAGGTAGGTAGTGTATGGAATCTCACATTGCTTGGAAAAGAGAAGTTCTTGCTCTTTATAAGATTCCAATGGGACTCCAATTGTATCATTGACTAGTCATTTTGGAGTATAAGCCATGTGATTTAAGTCTTCCATTGGGGCGTTACACAGTTTCAGCAGCAAATAACACTAAGAAGCCCTTCGATTCATCCAAAGAATAAAACTTTTTAGCCCTTTCCCATATGCCATGAAAACTGGAATTCAAGCTCCAATTATGGGTCAACTTTGGCTGATGTACATGGAAATCCTTCTCTCCAATACTGTATCAGAGCACCTTTTTCAATAGGTGTAAATTAAATCCACTACTTTTGGCCTGATATTTGCGTTTATATGAACTTATTTATGTTAGAAAGTAGTAACATTGATGCAATCTTAATAGTCACAATGACAACATTGACAAGTACCAGTAACTAATTCTTTGTCCGCTATTATAAACCCATATCCGACAAAATAAAACACCTTATTGACTATACCAATGAATAAATGGCATTCAAAGCTTTGATACAATAGCAACCAATTCAGAGAAAGAATAGAAATTGCTTAGAAACACCAATGCCAAAAAACTAAAACCATGTATGACTCATGATTCCACAAAACTGTAAACAAGATGCACACTATTAATAACAAACTCTATGTAACCCCCCTCCCCCACTTTTTTCTTTCTCCCCAAGAGGAAGAAAGAAGAAAACTATTCTTCATTCATTGAATGCAAAAGATTGCCACAATTTCAAGATCCAGGAATTGTTCAGTTAAGAAAAAAAAAAAAAAAACAAGAGCAAAAATTACCAGGGGGAAGCTTGCTTTTATCATAAGACTTAATGTTTTTTGTTTGAAACTGATCATATGCAGGTGGTTGAGATACATGCATTGGTCTGTCATCTGAGCGTTCTATTTTCAATCTCTTTCGTCTTTCATCACGCTCCTAACATAAGAGGCACATGAGATCAGTGATCATAAACAAATTGTGCAAACACAAACATAAATATATTAAGTCTAACTACAAAACAAAACTATCTATATCAATGCTTCATTCTTTTCTTGGTATGTCTCTATGTGTGTGTGTATGTGAGAGAGAGAGACATACACACACACACACGAAGAGACAAAGAACAGGACTATAATCTTGCTACTTAAGTTTAGGGTAACTTCATGCATATATACGGCTTATGACAATAAAATAATATTAAATTTCCATTTATTATGAATGCCTTAAAAAAGGGAGAAGATTTTCTTCTAGCATGCTACTCTAAGTCCCTATATAAAAATGACAAGAAATTAGAAGGTTCCCATTCATTGTATTGCAGCAGGTAACCATGCCTATTTCAACTCAATCAAGTCTGGTTTGGCCTCTGTATCTAAGCTTTCCAAGGGTTGACTCCATGGCTTGCATAAAGCCAATAAAAAAAATTAAAAATGAAAAAAAAGCATGCATATCAAGCTTCAATAATAAAGTCCAAGCATTCTACTTGTGAACACTAATAAAGTAAGCATCTATGTGCTATTATGTACATAAATACACACATAGAGATAGAATATACATATGGATAGATAGATGGATGGATGGATGGGTAGATGGGTATGTAAGTCAATTGAAAGATTGATATTCTAAAAATAAAATAACAAAAAGCCAAAGATAGAAAGCAATTTTTTTTCTGTTGATAAATATTTAGGAGGTGAGGTGCTGACGATAGTCACCAAGTAGAAGCCTCAAGCTCATAACAAATAGAATACTCCAAGTCCTAATTCAAAGTAGTAATAACCACAAGAACCTTTCAACTCTCAAAAAGAGTTTTTTTTATTGGCACCGGGTGTCCAAGACAAAGTCCCGACTAATCCCAGGAGTGCACAAGCTTTCGGCAAGGAGTTTCCCAAAACTACACCTCGTCAAGGGGAAATTACCCCATTCCGATGGCCTCAAGAGTGAGAATACAGAGTTTCAAACCCAAGACAACTAATTTATATGGCTCGCCCCAAGACCACTACGCCACCCCTTGGGTTTCTCTCAAGAATAGTAACTTTACTAGAATGTTTAGAAAGAATAATACTATTTATTCCTGGAAGGGTGGTGAATATTTTTTTAGTGTTAAGAGAGGTCTTAGGGATAACAATCATATTGTTGCTGTGTGGAAAATTATTCATATTTCTATTATATGGTGTCTTTGGATGGAGAGCAATGGTTAGTGTTTTGAAGATTAGGAGCATTCCTAAGATGACCTTAAGAGACTCTTTTTCGACACTCCATTATCTTGGGCTTCCGTCATTCTTTTTATTCTTAAAAAAGAATTTTATTGATGAGAACTAGGCATAGTCTAGGAATACGGGACATATACAATCTTGGGCTTTAATCATTGATTGTAACACAACTAGTCTTCATAATTTTCTTGTATCCACTTCTACTTCCTAGCTGTTACAAGCACTCTTTGTATACTTGGGCTATGCCTTCTTTTCTATTAATAAAATTTTATTTTACCTATAAAAAAATACCATTATGAAACAATCAAATATATAATGCAACAAACACAAGAAGCAAAACCAAGCCTCTTAATCCACTTTCCACAGTTACAAGCAATTAACTGTAATAAATTCCAGAAAACAACTGAGAGAAACTTTTAAAAACACCATAGAACAACAGCATTTCTATACTCACCAAAAAGGAAAAATGGATTATCCGTGTAATTCCCTAGAAATCTAAAAATTGAACCTCCAATAATATGTGGAGACTATCTAAATGAGTAGTAAATATGAAACAAGAAAAAAAAAGAGAAAAAGAAGCAGGAATGTCACCAAAGTTAATGATTGTTTCTACAGCGTAGCTAATGACAATGCTTGATACCTTCTGTGGTAACGATAAAGTAACTAGAAACAAATTTGGTCCAAGTAAGAAGATTCCAATTATCATGAGTGGCAACAAACACATTCGTAGAAGGAAAAGGGGCAGGTATTTCAAAGGACAAAAAGTGTACCCGACGGGCTATATCAACTGCAGACTCTATACGTTCTTCTGGTGCAGGGAATTCTTCAATGTGCCGTTCAAAACTTTCTTCATCTTCTTCGGGTACAGGTGAGGCGTTTAAATCCATGGCAACGATCACTCAACATGAACCAAACAACATTTGCCACTGTAAAATCCAAAAAGGTAATAAGTCTCAACTTCCTTAGGAATAATTTTAGCACTAACTCTGCATTAGTCCAATGTGCCCAAGCACGAAAACTAACAAACATTTCTAATACATTAATCAGAAATAAGAATTTTATGTAATATTTTAGCAACGAGCTCAATTCAATTGACGCACCAAGTAATACGTAGAGTGCCGGCATTTTAATCAGAGACGCTAGAAAATAACTAAGTAAAACTAAAAGAGCACTCATTTCCCAGGCTCTAGTAATTTCTCAGGAAGCAGACAGCGGTTAATTAAATCCGGTAGTTAAATAATACGCTCCCTTTGACAACAAATTTATAGTTGCCCCCAACTCCAAGCAATGAAAAAACTGATCTCAAAATTACATTCGTCTTTGCTTTGTCGTATTTTCCCGCAAACATGCCCGGAACGAAACTCACTCACAACCCTAAGTAAAGAAATTCAAACGAAAAAAAAAAAAAAATCACCGGCAACACAATCAAGAATACCAGCAGACCTGAGCAGGGGAAATGTAATCGACGACCCAATTATCGCCGAAACGACGATCCTACTCGTTCGGCGAAATCTTGCCTGTCGATGAAATGGAAGGCTTCCCCGATCAGAAAGGACCAAGACGGCTTCTCCAATTGTGGCATGGAAAAGCGAAAACCCTGCAATCGCTGTACGCTCACAACTGAAAGTTGTCGTCCAAACCCTAGAGAGAGAGAGAGAGAGATACAGAGCGAGCTGGGGAGGGTAGTTGGACTAGAGAGAGGAGTATTCTTTATAATTAATCACTTCCACGTCGAGGTCGAGAAAGAGAGTAAAAACTTACGATGTAGGGCACCCAAACGGACTCTTAGGATAGGTTTGGATGTTCTATCTTATACAAAATTTTCATCTTATCTCATCTCATCATTACAATTTTTTCAAATTCTTATACAAAATATAATAAATAATTCAATTTTTTCAAATTCCAATACAACTTTTTCAAATCCCAATTTAACTTTTTCAAATCTTAAAACTAAAAAATAATATTTAAAATTTTAAAACAAAACACAAAATTCTCATCTTACCTCCCAAACATATCCTTACTGGACAAGTGAAGGACTGCTTTCGTCAGATTTTATATGGAAAACTTTTATTTTACCAAGTTGCCTCATTTTGTTATCTAATGTTTTTTTATTTTTTTATTTTTTATTTAATAATTAAGAAAGTAACTATTAATATATTAATATTTTTTTTATATTTTTAAAAAATATTTTGAAATAAAAAAAATATAAATTAAAAAATTAAAAACATTTTAATCTAACGGTCACACTGAGTGGATTATTATAAGGGGTAGCACTAATAAATTTATAAATTAATTTGATTTGATTGGATATATTATATTATAAAATTATTTATTATAAAATAATTTTAATTTATTATTATATCAATTTATGAATTTATTTATTAAGGATAGCATTTTACTTTTAAAAGTGATTTATTTATTAGGAACAGAAGGGAAATCTATAGAAATTAGAGGCAAAATTCTAAACACTACAATGTTTTGGGAATCCAGAAAATGCTTGGAGCCTGATCGTACGATTTCAGAAAGATGAATAATATTTGCATGTCGGCTTTTAATGTAAAATTAAATAAGTTATTCGTAATTATAATATAATAAAATATAAATTATTAAATAAAATAATTTCAAGAATTTTAATAAAATGAGATTTTATTTAAAATTGTTAAATAGTTTTTTTAATTTATATTTAATACAACAACTTAAAATGATGCTTCAATTTAGTAAGATCTTTAAAAGTTATTTAAAAATATAAATAATTCACTGTATTAAATATTAAATTTAGTATTATGGAGCCTTCCACACATTGAAAAATATAAATATTATTTAATGAAATAGTTTTTATTTTTTAAAAAAAAAAATTTTAAAAACACCTCACTTTTATTTTTGGGAACCTTGCATAGGATGGGAGTCTTAGACAATGGCTTAAATGACCTTACCATTAAGTCGACTCTGAATATTTACAGTTTTACAATATATAAGTTTTGTACATTTCTTTTAAAAAAAGTAGATAAATATAGTATCTACATAAAAAAAAGTAATAATAGACTCTATTCTTTTTCAAATAGAATATGTGGGACTTACATATTTTATAATTATATGTAATATTATTCATTGAAAAATTAGAATTTTCTACCTTTACGTTTAAATTTTAGATTAATGAAAATTTCGATAATTTATTGTTAAAATAAAAGTGAAAGTTTTAAAAGATCAAGCTTAATTTTTCTTGGATTAAAAAAAAAAAGATAAATATTTTCAAGTTGTTCAATATCAAACTCACTTTATTATTATTAGTGATAAGTTGATGTGTCACTTATCAAAAGTTAAAATAAAAATAAGTAATATTTATTATTTGTGATATGTTGTAAAGTTTGCAAGAGTTTTGATATAAGAATTTTAATAACTTTAGCATCTTTTCGTTAGGAAAAGTATATAGACGATTCCCCTCAAAATATTATCTACATTGCTCACATCAGATTATTATCATTACTTAAAATTATTGTTTAAGAAAATGACAAATAACTTTTGTACATATTATTTATCTTCACGTGTTAATACTGTTCATATATTATTAGAATTACTGTATTGTTCTAATGTCTATATAAAGAAGTCTGTAAAAAAGGGAGGACATTCAGAAATCTCTCATCTGAAGTCTCTTCTTCTTTCGTTTAAATCTCTATAGTCTTCCTCACTCTCCAAACTCTATCTTTTGTAAACCAACCTTATTTTCTTTCTTCATATCTTCTACTCTCAACTCTTTTAAAAATTAATCTCCTTATAAATATTATGTTTTTAATGAAATTGGTCTTATATATCTCTTTTTTAATAACTTTAGCATCTTTCCGTTAGGAAAAATATTACTAATTTACTTATAACTATTTTGTAATTATTTCACAACTTTAAGATTATGTTTGGAAGATTCATCTTCAATAAAATTCTCATCTCATCTCATCTCATCATTACAACCTTTTCAAATTCCTATATAAAATATAATAAATAATTCAACTTTTTCAAATCCCAATATAACTTTTTCAAATTTCAATTTAACTTTTTCAAATCTCAAAACTAAAAAATAATATTTTAAACTTTAAAACAAAACACAAAATTCTCATCTTACCTTCCAAACATAATCTAAATAAAACTAAAGGTATTTATATAATATTAAAATTTATTTTTAATAAAGTGTCATAATTGTATTGACTAATTAAAAATAAATTGTAAAACTATTATAAAAAATTATAAATATATCATTATCATTTCCGTTATTAATTTTTTAAAAGAAAACCAAGCACTATGTTGCTAGTCATCTTGTGGGGGTGGCAACTAAGAACTTGTTTAGAGAGTGAGATGAGATGAAAATTTTGTGAATGGTAGTAAGATAATTTGTAAATAATAGTAAGATAGTTTGAGTAATTTTTGAATTTTGAAAAATGAGAGTGAAAAAGTTGAATAAAAAATATTATAAAGTTAAAATATTATAATAATATAGTTTTATAATATTTTTTTGTTTAGAGATTTGAAAAAGTTGAAATTATTTTTTTTTTTATTTAAAAGTTTGAAAAAGTTGTAATGATTAGTTTAAATATTTTGTATTTGAATTATGTTGACGAATAAAATAGGATGAGATGAAATGAGATCAGATAAGAATTTTATATCCCATCTAAAGCCCCAAACCTACCCTAAGCAAGATCAACCACGTTACTTGTAACAACCCGATCTTATATTTTTAGAAATAAATTATGGATAATTATATTAGAAGTCCAATTGAGCGTTAAAATAGACTACGGGCCTATGATTTTTATTTTGGCAGATATCGATTTTGTTTTAGAGCTTGCCATGTTATAATATTTTTAAGGTGAAAATTTTTATGTAGAGAGAAATTTTGTAGAACATATTGGATTATTTTAAAGGTTGAGTCCATATCAAAAACTCAAACAAAAATCCTATGCCCCACACGTCTCCCACTTAACCGAATTATTATTTTGGACTTATATCTCCATTTAGAATCCTAAACCAAACCAAATACTATATTACCCATGGCCCCACTCCCATGCACATGCACATCTCTCCCTTTCCTTTCTCTAGGGTGCTACCATCACCTCTATATATATTCATGTATTTCTCTCCTGCACAGCGCACATAGAAATTGCCCAATCCACGTCCAGCTTCCACAAACTACAACGTGAGCCATCTCACGTTTGTCCAACAATATCACGTTGCTCTCTCAACCATGAAACAACCAGCGCACGCCCAAGCCCCTAGACATCCTCCGTCGACCACTAGAAGAGGCGGATCACCTCACTGTAACCACCGTGAAACCACCATCGTCGAACCCAACAACCCACACCTTCTCCCCCACGTCGCAATCTGATCCCCTCCACACCAATCCAAACCACAAGCCACTGCATCCGATCTCACGCTAAAACTTTTTCCACATCCACCGTGAACAACCATAAAAGAGCCACCAAGAAGCTCCAGCTCCATACCCGGCAACCACTTGCACAAAGAAGCAAACGGAAAATCAGAAACAGCCAACAGCCATCGTACCTCTATTTTCCACCCCCAAAAATAGAGCATGTTCGTCCCCAGCGTGTGCCACTGCACTCCACCCTCACCGAGAGTTCCTCCACGTAGAGACCCCACAGAAACCGCCGTTAAGGGCTGTTCAGCACCCCCAGTCCGTCGCAAGCCTCTCACGGCTTCACGGTGGGTTCTCTCTCTCCCTCACGCCGTGTTTCTTCCCTCCCGTGATCTCTCTCTCTCTCATCACGTTGCCTCTCTCTCTCTCAGTTGCGTACAACGCCCAGCTTGCCGGAGTGCCACCACACTTGCCACCGTACGTCGAGGTGCAACCCAACCTCATGCCTAGCTCTCGGTCAGCCCCCCTGCCTTTACTTTCACGTAAGTTCTATCCCAAATGTATGCAAGCCACAGACCGAGTTTTAGGTGGGTTACTTAAAATTACAAAAATACCCATGTCTATTTAGGATTTACTGTTGGGAATATTTTTAAGAAGATTTTAGGAAATATAAGTTATTTTAGTATTTTAGGTTTTAATTAAAGTCATTGATTTAATTAGAAATTTATGAAAAGTACGTGTTGTTTTATAGGTGATCAATTACGTGTTGAAAATAGTGGATTAACGTTGCAAGGTAAGTACCATGATCATACACTTACACGTATGTACGGTAAACGACATGTCTTTTATAAAAATATTATGTATGTATGCCCTCCATTGAAAGCCCCTTTTTGCGTACCCAAGACATGATAAAAATATAAAAATCCATGATTTTATGTAAATAATTATGCATCAAGTTATTTATAAAAATTCATGATTTTATGAAATGAGTTATGCATCAAAAGATTTATGAAAAGTTATGATTTTATGTGAGAGTTATGCATTAAAATAATTTATGAAAAGCCATGCATGATTTTATGTGAAGAGTTATGCCTTAAAGTATTTATGAAAAATCATGATTTTATGTGAGAAGTCATGCATCACGATATGTTATGAAAGAATGTGATTTCATTTGAAATCTATGATATGATATGACAAGATATGACAAGTATGAATGTGATTTTTTTTTAAATCTATGATATGACAAGTATGCAAGTATGATTATGATGAAATATGAATAATAAGATATGTAACGGCCTATGTTATGACATGAAGACGGTACCTATGTTATGGTCATATTGCATTGCCAGGTCGTACATGCTGGTAGTGCACCCAGTATGTCTTCTTTATGTATGGATTCCACAACCCGCGGGCACGGGCGGAATCGGAATCTATTTAGATTCGCTAACCCTAACTCACGGGGGTCAACAGTGGGTAACAACCTATGACAAGTGAAAGATAAGTTCATATTCATGTTATTTACATATGTATTTATGAGTATGCACGTTTTTGCAAGAAAATCTTATGTTTATTATGTTTACTGTATGATGTGTTACTTATTGAGTATTCGACTCATTTTAGTTTGTTTTATATTTTTAAACCACCCCAGATCATGACATTTATGAAGAAGAGACTGCAGGACAGGACTTAACCCCGGGAGGCGAGGCAAAGGCCTAGACAGATTATCCTATGATTAGTTTTTATGGTTTAAGATTTAAATAAATTATTTTGACAAGCACATGAGATTTCTGTATTTTTTTTAAATAAGTGCTTCTGCAGACTCTATGTTAGATTTTAAGTATTTATTAAATTTTTTTTATTTATAGAATCTTTTACATCTGGCGTGTTGTTAAAAGGAAAAGTTTTAGTCAAGTTTAGTAGTAGCACACTGGCTCTCCAAAAATTTTAAAATGTCTTTATTGAGAAGCGGGGTGTTACATTACCTAATTCAACTCCAAAATCCAAAACTATTTAATATATCGATGTTTAGGTTAATTACAAAATTAGTATCTAAATTTTCACGTTTATAAGAATTAAGATCTGGGTTTTTAAATCTTACAAAATCGATACATGAACTTCAAACAACTTACAATTAGGTACTCTTGTCAATATCCATTAAAAAACTAATAATAGGTCATGTATCAATCTTTGATGGGCTGATATGTGACATTCAAAGACTGACACGTAACATACTAATACTACGTTACAATTCTCCATTAATTTTCTAAACAAAAAACTGACAAAGTAACTAATTGCAAATTGTTTAAATCAATTTTGAAAAAATTAAAAACCTACATCTCGATTTAAAAAATGTAAAATAATAATTTTGCAACTAATCCTTTTTTTCATAACATATTTCAAAATAATAGAGTTGTAAATCTGGAATGAAGCGTGAGAACGTTTGAGGGGGGGGGGGGGGGGGGGGCCACGAGAAGAACTCGCATCAAGTACGAGACTCTCGACTCGAGCCAAGTACAACGGAAGTCACTACGGAAAAAGGTAAGAGGAAGCTGAGTCGTTTGTGTCTATGCGGGCATCGTTGCCATGGCGCGACTTCAAGTCATGTATAGGCTTATAGCCTTCTGTCTGCTCTGCAATTGAGCGCCCCACCATGTACCTATATAGGATGCTCACTGTTGGTGGGGCACAGCACAGACGCTCCCCAGGGAATTTGACAGTTTCAAAAGTCTCGTTTAAATTCAAATCGAAAATTCAGCTTATATCATCTCATATCTAAATTTAAATTATTCTTATTTAAATAAAAAATTATATCATTTCATCTCTTATCTTATTTTATTTTATTTATTATTATAAATTTTTTAAATTTTTATACAAAATATATTAAATAATTTAATTTTTTTAAATTCTAATCTCATATTATCTCACTATCCAAACGAGCTAAGTATCGTTTATATAGAAAATTAAAATAAAGATTAAATGTTGAATAAAATATTATAAGAATATTATTTTTTAATATTATTATTATTTAAAAATTTAAAAAAATTAAATTATTTATTATATTTTATATATAAATTTAAAAAAATTATAACAATGAAATGAGATGAAACACTTCTTATATCCAATCGTGTTCAGAATCAATCAAAGTTTGAACATAAACGCTTAGCTTGCTGACTGCTGAGCACAAATACCTTTGTATGTGGAGACGTGATAGGATTGGTTGTATTGACTCGGACATTCCTTAGCGCTGGACCTTACATAGTTTATATATGACTCATCTTGACCTCAAAATGCAGTTCGAGGATCAAAATATACTGACTTTATACATCCAGGTGTTGTAATTGTTCTCAAGTCTCCTTTTTGAAACAGAAAGTCAGAAACAGAATAATTTTATTGAATATCATGAAATACAAACTGTCTTTTATTACATATTCCATAACTGAAATATGCTTCTTCTATCGTAATCTGTTCATCTTCATAGTGAAGTCCAAGCTTTGCAAGATGACGAGCCACCTTATTGCATTCCATGTATGTGAATGATAATTTCCACATTGTAGAAAATTCGAATATCCTATATAATCTGCCCATGCCAAGACCAACATTCCTTATCTTTGTTATATGCCTGTATAATAGATTTTGCATCCCCTTCCAAATTAACACATTGAAAGCCCAAATTTGCACAGAGTTGTAATGTTTCTCCAAAGGGCCAAACATTCTGCTAATAGGGGTTCAGAGTTAAAAGTTTTTGAAGCACATAGAGAAGCAAGAATACCACCATCACTATCTTTGATTATCGAACCAAACCCCATCTTCAAAGATATAGAATCAATTGATGCATCCCAATTAGCTTTAACTGAATTCCCATTAGGTTTTCTCCATGTAGATAACTTTTTGTCTTCCATTCTTGTATTCTGATGTTGGGAGTTATTGGCTTGATGATACTCTACTAATTCTACTTCTGTTGATTGAATCACTGCATTGGGGCTTGAAAATTGCTCATTGAACATATAGTTATTCCTTCTCAGCCAAATTCCCCTCATAGTGATAGTTATACCTTCCACCTCTTCTTTTTGCAAGTTTGTAAGTAACTGTTCCTAGAGCTGCATGAAATCCATCATATTGCTAGACCATCTATGAATTGGACTAGATTTATTTGCCCACACATCATTAGCTGCTAACTAGCTCCACAAAACATGTGTAACTGTTTCATCTTCAAGCTGACGAATTGGACATAATGCATTTTCAACAACTTTTCTGCTACAGAGGTTTATCATTGCAGGCAAGGTCTTATTCCCAACCTTTCCACATGAAGTTTTTCACCTTACTAGGTACATTCATCTTCCAAAGCTTCTTCCATTTGTCATCTACATAATTTCTTTTTGAAGTCTCACCCTGTGCTGCCCTCTTTCTCATCAAAGCAACATAATATGCACTTCTGACAGTAAATTGCCTACTTTTATTATAATCCAAACGATTTTATGTTCACTGCCTCTATTGCTTATGGGAATGTTACATATTAAATTAGCTTCCTCTTCATTAAATATTTGTTTAATAGCATCCTAATTCCAGCATTTAGAATTCTCATCAATTAGTTCACAAACAAAAGTCTCACTTCCCAGTTTTTTAACTTTTGGTTGAATACTAAATGATGTTGGCTTAAGTATACATTACCTCTCCAATTTTAATACTCTTGTCATTGCCAACTCTCCACCTAGAACCACATTTCACCATATCTATTGCAGTTCTCAAACTTTTCTGGATCTGAGATGGTGCCCACCCCAGTTTAGCTTCCATAATGTGACCTGTGTTGAAATATTTTTCCTTAAATATTAAAGCCACTTGAGACTTTGGAGAATGTAAAATTCTCCAACATTACTTGGTTGAAGTCCTCCATATCTCTAAATCTCATACCTCCTCTTACTTTTGAATCCCCCTGATGAGGACATCTCCCATTATGGTTATTTTTATTAGTGTTTTATTTATTTTAGTTAGGGTTTGTATTACCCTACCATTTAAGGACATCTTCTATTATTAATGTTTTATTTATTTTCTTTAAGTTTCGTATTACCCTACTATTTAAGGGCTTGTAAGGAATATGAGAACGGTAGATTATGAATTGAGAATTTGAGCGCTTGTTACTACCGCCACCTTCCCTCTCTTTTCTTCTTCTTCCTTTCTTCTCTTCTGGTTTTCTTCTCTTCTCTGTTTTGCTATATTTCTGCTTCTATTTCTTCTCTCACTTCTATCCTACATCACCCCCATTTTACTTCAACTTTTCCACTGGATTTTCTTGTCTTGTTGCTAATGACCCTACCAGAATTTAGAAAGCATAACGGCTATTTCTTGACACAAAACTTTAGGCAATTGAAATACACTCATTGCCTAAGTAGGGATCGCCTAAAGCACTGCTTTAATTAGAATTTCTCTTCTAGATTGTGATAGAAAGGTATTCTTCTAGTTATTGATTCTATTCCATATCTTTTCTTTTATACTTGAAGGTTTTGTACTTTGATTTCTCTACCATTGAAGGCAAATCCAAATACTTCTCATACCTTCCACCTATCACCCTTCCAGCAACTTGAATGATTAATTTTTTTATCACAAGTCTTTGTATTTGAACTAAACATAATAGAGGAATTCTATTTATTTAAAGCCTGACCAAATGCCCTTTAATAGATAAATAGATAGAATCTCGGACCAATCAACCATCTTTGCTCTATTGAAAAGCACACAATCATCTGCAAATTAGAGATGATTAATCCTTATCCCAACTCTGGTTACAGAGACACCTTTTATTTCTTTTCTTGTTTCTATAGAATTGATCATAACGCTTAAGCCCTCAGCACACATTATAAATATATAAGGAGATATTGAATCTACTTGTCTAAGGCCTCTTGTTGACAGAGCTTTTTCTCCTGCCCTTCCATTAACAAGAACTAAATAACTAATTGAGGTAACACAATTCATCATCAACCCTATCCACTTTTCATTGAATCCCAGCTTCCTCATAACAGCTTTTAAATAAATCCATTCAACACAATCCCAGGCCTTGTATATATCTAACTTCACTGTCATACTCCAAACTTTCCCACACTATCTGGTCCTCACAGAATGGAGCACCTCATAAGCTATCATAATATTATTAATAATCAAACGGCCTTGCATAAATTCACTTTAGACACAATTTTATATAGTATATTGCAAAGACTTATGGGCTTATAATCACTCACATGTATTGGATTTTTTATTTTGGGAGCAAGAGCAATATAAGTATAGTTCAGGTCAGAATTCAAACCCTCTCCATTCAAAATCTTGAGCACAGCTTTGCACACATAATCTCCCACTATATGCCAGTGACTTTGGAAAAAACATGCTCCAAACCATCCAGGCTTGGAGATTTTAAAGGGGCCATCTGCTTTAGTGTTGCTTCTATCTCCTCTTTTGTAAACTAATGTGTTCATATCATTAATGACTTTTGTTTCCACAACAGATAAACAAGACTCAATATTCTCTGTAAAAGGGTATGCATATATCAAAGTAAATCTTGAATACCTTCTTTATTTCTTCTGTACTGTTCATAATCATATTAGAATCCCCATTAATCTGTTTGATGAAGTTTTACTGCTTTCTCTGAGATGCACATGCATGAAAAAATTTGGTATATCTATCACTTTCTTTATACCAATTTCTCTTTGCACCTTGTTTCCACTTCAAATCTTCTTGTTCTAGAAGTAATCCTAACTCTTCTTGAAGACTTTTTATTTCTTCTAAGTTATGAACCCCTTCCATGTCCTGTAGTATTTTGAGTCTATCAAATTTTGCCTTTATATCAAACCCTATATTCCTGACCTTTTGTGAGCTCCATCTATTCAGAGCTTTACTATAGTCCGTAAGTAGATATTGAACTCTGACTATTGGTGCGGGCCATTTGACGTCACATTAAATGCAGATGATCTTGTCGGGAATAGGATCCCAACTCCTTCTTTTCACTTCTTGGCTCTTTAAGTCACAGGCCCCTGGTTGCGGAGAAGTGGGCCGGGCCTAGCTCGGCTAGGTATAAAAGTCCCCTTCCAGTTATCCCGTAATTTTTTTCCACGTGGGCATGGAGGAAATCTTATCGCCTCAGCACATTTCCACTCCCCCACTTAAACTCATTTGTCGCTACGTATTCCTACATCTCGGGAATGGACACAACAATCACGTCCGCAGGTCCTATCAACTCCCTGTTAGGGCTTCTGAATCGTAGCCTTCCCCCCGTTTAAATCCTCATCTTGCTCTTCGAATGACCCTTACCTTGTTTCCCGTTTATGATTTTCTCAATCAACACATTCTTTTTTTCCCAAATCCTTTCCTCTTCCTCGCTCCTTAGATCTACCTTCAATGACTTCCAAGAGCTCATCTTGTCATAGTGAGCCCAGAAGAGACACAAACCTTCCTCCTATCATGAGCTTTCATTCTTCAACGGATATAGTTGGTCTACTATCATGGACCCCAAGACTATTAGTACGTATGGAGTCCCAGATTCTGCAGTCCTGGAGGTCCCAAAGCCTCGTCGCGAGGCTGACGACCCAAAGGGCAACACCGAGAAGGTTGCCCTGCATGTAGTGCTTTTTTGCATTTGTTCTGCCGCCCCAGTTCGCTACGTACTGGATTACTTGGGCTTGGCTCGGCTCAAATGTCATGTTATGTGGCATGGCGCATGGCCTTGGAGGCAGCGGAGGAGGAGTATTCAGACTTGACCGCTCGGGAGTTCGTGTTTACCCATGCAGTTTGAGCTTTGAAAGGGAACATTTGTAGCTTATGTTTCTGTCCCAAATTCCAACTCACCCAATTCGAGGGGCACCACTCCAAAGCCAAGCATTGGCAGCACAAATTCTTCTTCATGTCAGGTGAAGGATGGAAGTTCCTAGCCAACGAATCTGTCATCTAGGAGTTTTCCATTCGGTCCAACTGGGGGATCTTCTTCGAAGACAGGAAGATCATGGTAGATCTTCATGAGCGAGAGCAGGCTCGCATACAATTGGTGTATTCCTAGGTCTAGGAACGCCCAGAGGAAATTTGGAGTGACGCCCTCTTGATCGAGGCCAACATTAGCCTATTCCTAGTGGAAAGGCCACCATTTTTTAAGGAAGTCTCTTGCTCCTCAAGGCTTGAAACTGGGGGTGGGGAGGTCAACAAGCCCTCTCCCAAGGGGCCCTGGCCATCGAGAGCCTTCGACTCCCCCAACCCTTTTCCCTTGGGCTATTGAATGGCTTAGGCCTAGTTTGGATAGCGAAAAGTGTTGTGAATAGTTGTGAGTAGAGATTGGAGTGGGTTTGTGGGTCCCATTAAAAGTATTTTGAGTTGTTTGGATGTATGAAATATGTTGAGTTGTTGACTTTTGGATAGATAATTGAAAAAGATGTGGGTCCCATCAATAATAATTTTTTTTTAATGATGATGAAATCATGATTTTATTTATATATAATAGTGATAAATATTATAGTAATTTTATTTTATTTTATATGTAATAGTGATAAATATTATAGTAATTTTATTTTTTATTTATATATAATAGTGATAAATATTATAATGATTTTATTTTTATATATATATAATAATGATAAATATTATAGTGATTTTATTTTTTTCTATATATAATTGTGATAAATATTATAGTGATTTTATTTTTTATATATATAATAACAATAAATATTATAGTAATTTTATTTTTTTATCTATATATAATATATAATAGACAAAGAGGGAGAGAAAGGTGCTTGTACGAAGGGTCTTTCACAGGATTTTTGGGAAGCATGTGTTGATGGGAGATGGATGTTCTCTGACAGTGCAAAGAGATATTCGGATGTTTGAAAATACTTCAAAGCTGTTTGGATGTAAAGTTACTCTCAACCGTACAAAGTAATCTCAGAATAGTTGAGATATCTCCAACACCCAAATATAGCCTTAGAACCTCGGGGTGGGTAGGGTTCTTCCACGTCTCACCCATCAGGGCCAGGGGCCGATGGAGTAAGGGTCGAGGCCATATGGTAGGTGGTCGATCAACTCAAGAACATCCTTTCTCCAGTAGGGATTTTGTTTCATATTTGATCTATAGTAGTGGTTTTTTTTTCTTTTACTGGATTCATTTGGCGAGGATTTGATTTTTTGTTGGCTTGGGTCGTGGATGGCCGGGCTAAGGCGGACAACGAGGCCCATACTTGGTATAGTCTCAGCTAGCGGGCTTTCTGCTAAATGTTCAAGCTTTGAGCTGTGAATGAGCATGCTAAGAAGGCCTTTGCCAGAAGTCAAGGCCTACAATGCATCCTTGCTGGAGATCATTGGTCACCTCCGCAGAGAAGTGTTCAACCTCCGAAAGGGCATGGAGGAGTTGAGGTAGGAAGCATCTCCCCATAAGTTCGAAGTCAAGGTTGCCGAAGAGAAGATGCACTTGAAGTATAGGCAGGCACTTTACTTGGAGGAGGAGTTGAAGGAGGCCTACGAACTTTGCCTGGGCTATGTTGCCTCACTGGCAGAAGCCAGACTTGGAGAAGCATACCAGAGAGCTTCAGTTCGAGATATAGACGCTCGTAGTGAAGAATGCTACACTCCAAAGGGACAAGGACAAAGCAGAGGACCTGTATGTAAAGTTGGGCGAATCCCACTCATGGCTCAAGAAGGAGCTGAGGTCCAGCGAGGAGCGAGCGAGGGAGCAGGGGGCTGAGTTCGCCATTGCCAATGGGAAAATTACCAAGCTCTCTTCTTAGTTAGTGGCGCCTAAGAAGCTTCGTAATCAGGCTTGGAGTCGCGGGTACACTCGAGGACTAGAGACAATGAGGGGCATATAGTGGCGAATCCCCAAGACAATCCTGGGGCATTGGATCTGGGTGCATTTGTGCCTGACTGGGAAGATCTCGATTCACTTAACTCCCTGGGTTGAGATTTGATGTCGAACGTCTTCCCTGCCTCGGCGCTTCACCCTTGAGTGAAGATATATTTTATTTTTATACAATCTCCATGTCTTTCACCCCATTTGAGGGTGGGGGATTTTGGGCTTTGTAACATTTGCAAATGTGTAATAAATGTGATCCTTGGTGTCCTTTCCTCCTGTATCTCTATTCTTGTGTTTTCTACATTGACGTCTTGCTCACCCTGTCAATCCCCGAAGGGAAAGGCTTGGAAGAGTGGTTTCCACCTTACCCCCTAGTCGTACCTAGGTTTGGATTGGGTCTTTCTCACCGCAGCGCATCTTTTGTAAGAGTGTGTCCAGCCCACCGAGGTTTAAATTCCTCAACTAGGATAGTCGCGAGCATTGGAAGCATGTTAGATATCCAAGTGGGAGATGGATTCATCCACGTTGGTCTGTTGGATGGCGAGGAGAGACTGAGACATTTGGGAGATGTGCTCCCTCCTATAACTGCTGAGGTGTGAGCATGGAGTATCGATTTAGATAGCCAGGCATGAGATGGATTCAACTATATTGAGTGGAAATGAGAGACTGGGACATTTGGGAGAGGTATTCCCTTCTATAATCATCGGGGTGCAAGCGCAAAGCATCAACTTAGATAGCTCGGTAGAAGATGGACTCGACCAAACTGGGTGGCGAGGAGATACGTTGCGACATTCAATTCATACATACATATTTTACCTTTTATTAAGTTTATCAACTGTTATTTACACGAGGAGCTATCGAACAAAAAAGAGAACTATTTTTAGTTTTTGATACATCCCAGTTCGTCGAGCATTTACTTGGTTGATCTTTGGTCAAGCTTTGGATGGCTTTAGGTGAGGAAGTCGGTTTCCCACCCCTTAGCTACTCCATTGTGTGGCTGCCGCACTTCTCACCCTTGAGTTCCTGCACATAACATTCCCTCGCCACCACCTGTTCGCTGTGTATGACCCTTACGCCCGCCTCCGTTGGGAACCTCATCTTCAAATGATATGTCGAGGTTACCATTTTCAAGCTATTTAGCTTTTGCCGCCCAATTATGATGTTGTATGGATCTTGACCATGAGGAAGTCCACCATGATGGTTGCCGTGAGTCTTCCCATCCCAACGGTTACTGGAAGGGTTATGGAACCCAATGGCTATATCTTCTCGCTGAAGAATCCCCTTAACGATGTGGGGGATGGCCACAGCCAATCCTGGTTAATCCCCATATTGACGAAGGCCTCCCAGAATAGAATGTCGGCCGAGTTGCCGTTGTCTATTAATATCCTCCTAGTAGTGAAATTTGCCACCAGTATCGTTACTACTAGAGCATCATCATGTGGGTAGATCACCCCTTTGTAGTCAACGTCATCGAAGGAAACTATCAGGGTCTTTTTGTTTGGGCTTTCTTGAGTGGTCTTTCGACGCTGAAGACTTCCTCGTATTTCGCCCTTCTGGCATATGCTTTCCTACCAGACACAGACGTGCCTCCGCTCGCGAGCCCCTCAACTATGGTATGGATCTCGCACAAGGGCACGTTGCTCTGGTTCCATTGTGGAGGACTTTCCTCATTTCTCCTCATGTTTCTCCTCCTTATAGGGGTTTCACTTTGCGATCTTCCCGCTTTGGTTCTTGCCTTTCTCCCATTGCTCGTCGGGGCAGTGACAAGCGACGAACTCCCAAATCACTGAGCATCTTTTCTCAAACCTCGTCTCGAATCTCTACCATCTTTCCTTAGGTGATGGCATTCTTCGGTCCGGTGGCCTTCCACATTGTGAAAGGTGCAGTACCTACAAGGTCTCTAGCCATAGTCGTTGCCTCCCCATGGGCGCTCCTCGTCCCGCATTTGCACGTTCATGCTCGTGTGCATTTTCTTTGGGGTGGTGCCGCCGTCACTTCTTCTCTTGTGTTGCCCCTTTTTACTTTGTGTTCCTTCTCATTGGTTTTCGTGCTAGCACCCTAGTTGGAACTGCTTATAAGCCACTCTGCTTCTGCACCCTCGAGGTGGTCAAGGCTTTAAGGGTATCCTCGATATTGACGAAGTCATCGGCCCTGTCCATGAAATCCCCTAGAATGGTCGGGGTTCTTCATGCTATTTGTGCCATGAAAGGACTTCGGGGCTAGATGCAGCCTAAGAGTACTGCCAGTATAATCTTTTCGTCTTGGTCATCTGTGGTCATGCATTCTTTATTGAACAAATACAGATACGCCTTCAGACTCTCGTCCTCTCGTTGTTTTACAATGAGGAGATAGGCGACCGGTTGCCTCCTCTTTCTGCTGGGCATGAACTGCAATAAGTATTGTCGGCCTAACTCTTCAAAGCATCTGATGGTGCCCGACTACAAGACTTTGAACCATGCTTGGGTGGAGACTTTCAGCGTTAGGGGGAATGCTTTTCATGCAATTTTTTGAGTAAATAGTGTAGCATCATGTGGGTCTTGAACATATCCAGATGTTCGGCGAGGTCCTTGGACCTGTCGTACATCTCTACTTGGGGGGCCCTGAACTTAGGCGAAAATGGGACAATCATCACTTCGACACTGTAAGGAAGGTTCGTGCTGCTGAGCAGTTGATTCACTGAGGATGATACTCATATTCTCTTCTCAATTTCCTCGTATTTGCCCATAAGGCTGCATAACTCGTTATTTATCCTCTTGTGTTCCTCGTCTTCTAGCGGTACACCGCCAACATTTTGTGACTACCTCTCCATTTGTTAAATCCGACTTGGTTTGGCAGCTTCTCTGAACTCGACAATTCTCATTTTCAGCATCTCATTCTCCCGTTGGAGGGCCTCTATATCCGAGGCCATTTTCTTCATGTGTTCTTCCATTTTTGCAAACCTTCCATTCATAATTGTCGATGTGACTTCATGCTCAAGGGTTGCTTGGGAATGCGTCGTGGCTAGCGTACAAAAGGCACGCTGATGCTATTGGACCGAAACAATTATCGATCCCACAGACAGCTCCAACTGTTAAGATGTGTTTTGTAGCCACCAGTTGCGAACATTGTCAAATGCCTGCAAAAGAGTAAAATGAGGTGGCCGGGTTTGTCCGTGACACCTCCCATGCTCAAGTTAAAAAATAGTTTTCCAGAAAGAAAATAGAAAGAGAGCTAAGAGTTTTGTAATAGTGATTAACATTTTCCCTGACCAGCATTCTCTTACTTATACCACCATCTCTGGAGAGGTCTCTGACTTCCCTACCTCCGTAATGATCTCTCTATTTCGGAGGGCATGGCATCGTATTTAATGCAGTCGTTCCTGTCAGGGATAGGACCTCAACCCGTAGCGCAGGGCATTTGACATCGCATTAAATGCGGTTGATCTTGTTGGGAATAGTATCCCGACCGACCATTCCCTCATTAATGTGGCGCGTCTGAGTGTACGTTGCTTTCCTTTCTCTCCATGGGTCGACCCATGCTTCCTTCCTTTTACTTCTTGGCTCTTCAAGTCATGGGCTCCTAGTTGCGGCAAAGTGGGCCGGGTTAAGCCTGACTCGGTTGGCTACAAAAGCCCCCTTCCAATAATCCTTAATAAAAAGTTGTGAATTTTTCTTATTCACAAATATTATTGTTGCGAAAGTTGAAATCAGTGATCTAGATTTATAAAAATTTAAAGATTCAGGCATCGAGTTTGCATTTGACCAATATTTTTTACCTAAAAAGGTCCTTAAATACAAAAGACAGCTCCAATGTAGTGGTTTTATTTTTTATTTTTGTTTAGTATACTATTTGTGTATCTATTCTCTATAGATAAATAGAGAGTTTGGACGAAATTCTCGTCACTTGATCAGACAAGAATGCCCTCCATCTTCTGGTTGGTATAGAGCTACAAATTGCCCTTTAACTTGTGGGTTGAGAAAAACTGAGCTTCCCCTTTTTTCCCTCATGCTGGTCTTATCCCCTCTTGTAGGTCCTATCTCATCTTGCACAGTTCCAAGGAGATTATAGTATCACATAATCTTCACCATGAAATTCTCCTTTTTGTCTGTGTTGGACTCATTTTGTCTAGCAGTCCTTTCATTTCTTTATTACGGTCTAGACACAAGGACTTATTCTCTTTGGTTCCACCTTGTTTCCTTCAAAATTTTTCTTGATTTGTCTTGTGTTAATTCCAATACTCTAAAAAAACAAAACCCCTTTATGTCTCATCTGTCCTAAAAAATAACACCCATCTCTCTTAGACTAACCAATTACTTATAATTGTCGGTTTCCATGCTTTGAAAAGATGGCTACCATTTATCTTGTACTGACGAATGAGTTACCATTACATAACAGTGTCTATGCTTGGTCTTATCTTTTATCTACTTGGTTTTGTGTGAGCTTTTAAGGATGCTGCCTAACTTGAACTCCCGTCTACAAACCATTTCTTTGTTTTTGTTTTCGTGTAGGAAGAGAGGATGAGGGTTAGGCCATCTTCTTTAGAGCTCTCGTTGAAATCTTGGGATCACACTCTACCCTCGTTTTTCCTTCGTCAACCTTGGCACCACCGACCCGAGGTTGATGAGCTATGTGGACTCCATCGTGGTCTTTGCCTTATCCTGCCTCAACCTTGCTAAAAGCTTGCAATACATCATCTTTGTCACTATTGAGGCATTCTTGTTATGTCTCTCAAGCTTCCTATGTTCAATTTGGTTTCATTTTGCTCAATTGTTTTTATTTTCTTAACAATATATGAGTTTACCCACTCAAAGGCAAATTGTTCGTCACCCAGGTGAGCATCTCTAGAACAAGTAATGGTGCTACTTATCCCCAAGTGAGCATCATTGAATGGAATGCTCGTGTTAATGCTAGCAACACAGAGAGCAAGAGTGTTCACCCTGCAGTAAGCATACTAGAAAAGCAAAGTGCTAGGCCCAAGCGAACACCAAGGAGAGCAAAAATACTCACGCCCATGTGAGCATGAAGGAGAGTAAGAGTTCCCTCCCCCCCCCCCCTAAGGGGAGCTTCGGGGGAGAGCAAAGTGTTTGCCACTTGCTGAACATCATTGGAAGGCAAACTGCTCGCCCCATGTGAGTGTTTGCAAGACCAAGAGTGCTCGCCCTAATCAAGCATCGTGGAGAGCAAAAGTTCTCGCCTTAGCTAGCACCATTGAAAGGTAAAAAGTTCTCACCCCCGATTGAGCACCGCAAAGAACAAAACTGATTGCGAAGTTTGGCGAGCATCTTGGAGGGCTACAGTGCTTGCTCCTAGGTGAACACCACTTGAGAGGCAAAAGCGCTCGCACCTAGGCTAGCACCACTGAAAGGCAAAAGTTCTTGCCCCCGGGCTAGCACTATAGATAACAAAAGTGCTTAACCCCTTGACTAGCATCATGTAAAGGCAGAATGGCCAGGTTAACATCAATCCATAAATGAGTGTTCCAAGTGCATGCTTGACGGGGAATTAAGCACAATGCATGTGTACATGATTTCATATTATTTATTCTTATTAAATTGAAATTTTCATTTTTCATTTAAAATTATTAATCCATACGATAACGAGGAATCAAGTACATGCCTTGCATGTGCACACTTTATTAATATATATACATATATATATATAGAGAGAGAGAGAGAGAGAGAGATGTTATAAATCCATTTTTTGCTAAATGAATTGTGAAGCGTCAATAAATGAGCAGACTTTGCATTAGAGATGTTAT
Organism: Cyclocarya paliurus; assembly: GCA_029856935.1. NCBI lineage: Eukaryota > Viridiplantae > Streptophyta > Magnoliopsida > Fagales > Juglandaceae > Cyclocarya > Cyclocarya paliurus. The sequence goes on along the minus strand of CM056955.1, from coordinate 29,790,239 downwards.
ATATGGGCGTGAGTCATGAAAAAGGAGTCAAACTTACCTTCCAAATCTTGGCTCAAGAAACATGTTTCTTCCTTCCGACGCTCACATTGATGCTTGGATTTTGAAAGAATTTTACAAACAGGTTTGGTTGAAAAAAACATAGCCACCTTACAGCCCACACTTAGACTTGTGCCTACCAATTGTCACACCAACAAAGGAAATATAGCACACAGGCCAATAAAGAAAAAGGAGCAATAATTATAAGACAAAGGGAAATCCTAGAGAATAAAAGAGAGGTGAAGCCAAAAGAAATCAGGGAACTTGTGGAACATTTGTCTTCATCATCTATACTCTTCTTCCTCCTATCTATCTTATAATAGAGAAAGCCAAATGGGTCTTTGGAAATGTATATTTTACATAGTGAATTCATTATCCCTAACATTGTAGGGCATAGTAGGGGTGCTATACGAACCCTGCGGGTCAGGGTTGCCCCCTTCCCGCACCCTGCCCCTACATGAGTGGAGGATGGGGTTTGCCCCTCGCACACCGGGGGTGGGGGTGGACCACTGGTTCGTCCGCCCCCCTCTACCATGGCATTGCCCACCCACGACTATGACACAACTGAAAAAAAAATTCACAACTCGCACACTGGGGGCAGGTCTAGGCCCAACCTGGCCCCACACCCTCTTTTCCTTGCAGGCGGGGTTGCCTGCGCCGCCCAGACGGGATTGGGGCAGTGGACATGGACCCCGCCACCCACCCCTTGGGCGTAGACATACACCATTGTGCTTGACCATATAAATCTTTGTGAGAAAGCTAAATAGGTCATTTTATAATGTATATCTAGGGGGTTCTTTTTTAGGCTTTGGATGTCTATGGCCACACTTTACCTTTTTACAGCATTTGGAAACTTGAAGAGCAATTGATAGATAGATAGATCTATATATATATATATATATATATTGCGCGGGTTGAATTGATTAACTTCAAGGTTCTTGCTTTTGTTCATGTGTCTAGTTTCTTTGTGAGCCTATCTCGAGGACATAAAATTTAAACTAGTGCTGCTCCTATAGAATATGACAGTACATGATCGATATCTGGTTGCCTTCAGACTCGCGCTTGGGTCTGTATGCAATTTCTGTGCCGCTTTCCTTGATCGAGTTGAAGTTGTTGGCTTTCCCGGCCCACTTGATTATCCGCAGTATGAAGGAAGCGATATTCTTCATTTAGCCACTAACTATTCTGCATTTGACACTGCTACCTATAATATCATCGCCATAAAAACCCGCGGCCACCGCCCACGCTAGCTGTAACCAGCAAGCTAAACCCAGGCATGTTTTACCACTATTTGGTATTAAACTTGCCATGCAGACTTGCGGTTCACCAAAATTAGAGTATTAAAAAAGAACATAAAAGACAACATTCTAGACCCAAAGGCACCCTAATCTAAAGCTGCTTTCATCTTCAAACATACTATAATTATCTTTAATAAACCATCATGTCCTGTTTACCCACTACAGTCACCGCATAATGGCAACAATGTGCCAAACAGAAGACATGAATAATAAACCAAAACACAAGTTATTTCAAATGTTGGGAAGCTTTAATTGCCTCAATTGACACTCGGCAATCTATACAAAGTTTTCCGTGTCTAAATAGAGAGGAACATGTTCTAGCAAAAAGAGAGAATAACAAAGGAAAGGAACTGGATAGCTGCTAGGCTGTAACAACTTTATATAAATTTCCCCATTCTGGTTGGAAAATATGCAGTTATGCTGTGTCCCTTTATGTTTCTATAGATGCAAAACCTCATGGATTGGAGCCAGATATAGCAATGCATGCTGGTGGCAGTGAAGACAGCTCAAGGTTGATGTTCTTCCAGGAATCCGCACAGCTTCAATTGTCTCGTCAATCACCACAATTTTATCTAAACCTCCTTCATTAACAAGAAACCAGCAAAATACTGATATCATTCTGCACAATGCCATAAATTAATGAGCATGATAGTCCAAAGTTCCAAATGGATGGTTAAGAAAAGAAAACGAATTTGACACAACGAAAGCAGATGAACTCACATCAAGCAAAGGTGCTATTTGCACCGATCTCTACTCTTGGTTCAGCATATGTAGAACCATCTTCTCTCAGATATTGTCCGTTCAGACTTCCATCTAGTCCTCCAGAAGATTCAATGGTTTTAGAAATCTCTGCCTTGAGCTTCTCATGTTTCTCTTTTAAGTTTGAAGAATCTAAGGCCCCTGCAAGGCTCTGTTTAATTTGTTGCTCCAAAGCTGCAATTCTCTTTTTGGACACTGGACCAGGTGTCTTTCCTGCCTTTGCAACCTCCAACTTCAGTAACTCGATTTTATCCTTTAGATCCGATGACTTGATTACGTTTTCAATTCCTTCCTTGATTTCTTCATTCAACTCTTCTATCTTGACTTTGACATCTGAGAATGAAGTCTCTTGTTCACTGAGCTCCTTTGCTTTCGACTTAACAACCTCAACATCCAAATCCAAGGCTTTGAAAGCATCAACCAACTCTAACTCTATATCTCTCTTCACCTTCATAACTTTCTCCCTTAGCCCATGGTCCAAATCCATGACTGTCGAGGCCCCAGAATTTTCAATTTCAGCCTTCAGTGCCCTGAATTTCTCCTTTATATCAGACCGATTTGTGATTTCTGTAAATTTTCTATTGATCTCCTGCTTTAATGCGGCAGCCTTATTATTCTTTTCAGCAAGACTTTTGGTTTTGGATAATTCCTTCAACATGTCTAGCTTATGCTTCAACCTTTCATAATTAGGAGCCGTAGACAGGCCCTGGTTCAACTCATCCCGAAGCTTTTCGATCTTGTCCTTCAGGGCTGGATGCACAAGTTGGTCCTGTGAATTTACTTTTGAAAATTCCTCACGTAACATCACAAGCCTGTTCTTCAACCCAGTGGTTTTGACAACCTCAGAAAATTCACGATCAATCTCTCTTCTCAGTTTTTCTATCATCTCAGCCAGACCCAACTGTGGAGGTGTGACAGAGGGCTCCTTGGCATCCAATCTGCGCTGCATGAGTTTTTTGATCTCATCCTCTATGTTTTGATCGGAAGTCTTCCTGATGGGCTCATCTCTCTTTTTCATGTTGACCTTCTTCTTAGGATCTACTGGAAGTCCTTCCTGAAAACCACCGATTTTGCGGAACTTAAGCATGCGATGCTTCAGAAGATCTTGTGTGTCCATCTTCATGAGTTCCTATAGAAATGACAGATCTTAAATGAGACTAATACTGGATGCCTTCAATCATTTTAAAGATTCCCATGAGAAAGGCACTTACATCCATTGATTCATTAATTGCCTTTTTTATCTGTTTTGAGGACCAGGATGGATCTGCATGTGCACCACCAAGTGGTTCCTGTTAAAGGTTAAATGTAGAAGGGGTCATCAAATTGGAATAGCAGTTGTTATTGAGGTTAAGACAATTGAACAAAAAATTAAAATATGAATAATGATATGGACAACTATTTTACAATCCATTTCACAACCAAACAATTTGACTGTGCCACTTCATAAAAAACACCAAACTTGTAGAATTTTTCATTTGATTTTAATTTAAAATTTTACACAAATGCCCTCCTAAAGGAAAACGAATTTTGCAAAAGGAGTTGTAAAAAGGGTTGCGTATCTATCATTACTCTTGTTTTGATAGGTAGTTTCTACCATTACTCTTAAAATATTGATTATCTACTCAAGTACCACACAGAAATAGATTGCCTAAATCACACATCTAGATCACACCTACAGATGTTTTAGTCACAGGAAATATCCAGAGAAAGGATAAAAGAAAAAAGAAAAACAGGAATAAATGTTGGTTCTAGAAGCTCTCTTTTGCCCCGTACAGCAGTAGATACATCTCATCAAGTATGCATGCAAACACCCATGTGTCTTCTCCGTTAACTGTTTGGATAAGGTACTGATTGTCATGGATAGCATCGGTAGAAGTCATTGAAGAGAATGGAAGACAGACAGCTGAATAGAACATATAAGAAAGGATGCTTACAGGGATAATGCCATCTGCAATCTGCAGTCTGCACAACTCTGGCGCAGTAATCTTTAGCCTCTCAGCAGCCTGCAAAGAAGAAACTTGTTATTGATTATGGTTAAAACAATAAATACCATTGATAGACAAGCCAAAGAGTGAAGGTTGTAAAACCTTAGGAGCCGCTTTGGCACTTTTCCACAAGATTGCTGCACATGCTTCTGGACTGATGCGTGACAATAATAAAGCCAAAACCAAAGAACAAAAATCAGCACACAGATATGAAAGCAAAACAATTTACATTAACTAATCCAGACGGACATATATCCATAACAGGAAAGAAATAAGAAATCTACACCATATAGTTCATTCATGGGTAGGACTATGACTTTGGGTGGCCGGATAGTAATAGCAATATTCATATCAAAAGCTTGTGGGGTGTGTGCCCCCTGGGTGTGGCCATACAAAGCTAAAGAGAAAAGTATATTATGTGAGGCAATGCCCTTAGGCAGGCACGAAGTGCCATTAGAGTACAGTAACATATCCCCGTTTTGCATAACCAGACAAAACTCTCTCTTTTTTTTTTTTCAGGTACTATGCTGTAGCATCTAACACCTAAAAGGAGATTCGACTCATTTTAAAAATGACTGCATATATCATTAATATCAAAAAGAATATTCGAGCAGCCTCACAAGCAATTATTACAGACTTCTGTGACTTATTATCAAATGACCAAAGAGGTAGACAGGAAACACAAGGTGCAGGTTGGCAATTGGCAACTAGTAATCCATTCTAACACAGGACTTTACAGACTTCTGTATTATCATCAAGACAATGCAATTATTCCAGAAATATGGTCAAATCCACCCCTCCCTTCCAAGCCGTTGATGATTTGGATTGATAACCCATAATGCTAACATACCACCCATATAAGGTCTATATAATATGCAGCAGAAAAAAAAGCCCATATCCGACAGAATATTAGTGCTATCTTTAGGAGTTGCAATGAGAAGAAATCCAAGCTCAAATCACCTGGCAACATAGAAAACTGCATTTTCAAGCATGAGCAATTTGTTAGCACAGCCAATGGCAAGAGCGCCACCAGAGCCACCCTCCCCAATGACAATAGAAACAATGGGTACCTTCAAACCAAACATGGTCCTTAAATTGTGTGCAATGGCTTCACCCTGCATGCACATATGACATAAGTATTAATAGCCTGCACTAAAAGACAATCATGTAAATTTCATGTTACAGTTGTCCACATACTTGGCCTAGTTCTTCGGATTTAAGGTCTGCAAATGCCCCGGGGGTGTCTATGAAAGTAACTATAGGAAACCCATGGTGATCTGCATAATACATCATACGTAGAGCTTTCCGGTAACTGTATGATAATAAATTTTCTGTTAAGGTCTGATACTAACAAGTTGAGTAATCAAGAACTTGGCAAATAGGTTGAAACAAAGAATTCTCTTCCGTGTCAAAGCTAATTAATCAAAGAAACACGTCTTTATCATTCTACACACCCATGGGGAGTAGGCATCCCAAAGTTCCGTTGAATGTTCTCTTTTGTATTTCTACCCTTTTGGTGGCCCATGAACATGTACCTCCTACCATCTACGGTTCCTATACCAGTAACAACAGCCGGATCATCGTACCCAGCCCGATCTCCATGAAGCTCCACAAACTGTAAATAAGGGGTATATACAAAAAAACATTTAAGATATAATTAATTGAGCATCCACAAGCCCAAGGCAAAATCTAGTAAACTATTAAGAAAGAATAAAACTTTAAAAGCAAATGAGAATATGAGTACCAGACCTTTTCAGTAATGCTAAACACATGATCAAGGAAAGTTGGTCTGTTAGGATGTCGTGCAATATTAACACGCTGTATAGGAGTGAGATGTGTATATAAATCCTTTAATGCCTGAAAAGAAAAATGGAGAGTAGTGAGAGCATTTCGGAACCAGAATCTATTTTGATAAGATTCCATCATCTGCAGTATAGCATCGACTTCCCAAAACATTTTTTATAAGTGACGTCCCAGAACATTTGTTAAGCAGATTGCAAGAGGTAGGTCCATCATCGTAAGTATCAATAGGTGGCTATCAACAGGAATTTGTGTTCAGATTTTCCACAAATCCATTATAAGGTTAAACATATTAAGGCTTACATCTTAGACTCCTAGGAGAGCCAAGCTTCTCATCCTGGCACACAAATGATTTTTTAGGGTTTACAGAATAAGTAAAGAATGTGCGCAATTCCATTATAGAAATAAAATTGTCAATAACTCCCAATGGCACTTCCAAAAAATAGGATCTGTAAAACCAACCTCTATTGCAAAGACGAAGAATTCATAAACCTAATTAATTTTTGACGTACTTGTAAATCAATGCTTGGGAAAATAACATACGCCGGTTATCCAAGGTCTTATACATAATCACTTTTTATCACTACCATACACTGCTTTGTATTAAAATAGTCAAAGAAAAGTTGTTAGGTCATTCATTGAAACTAATGAATGCAAGTCTCATCAACATATAGTTCATCAAACCTGCTGATATTTATTCTCTAATGAAATAATCTGATCACTGAAGTCCAGACCAGTTTCGTTAGCCATTTTCCGGACCTGCACTCAATTATGAGAGCCAACCATTAAACCAAACCTTGGAAAAGTTTCAGCTCAACGAAGAAGCTATAATAACTGTAAATGGGATTTACATCAATGATTTTCTTCTCTAGATCAAGAAGAGGTCTCTCGAACTCCAAAGTTACGGGCTTGGGCTTCTCTTTCAACGGCTTAAAATGTGAGAGATGGGTAAGGACTCCACCTTTAACATTCGGATCCGCATTATCCGGCCACGGATGCTCATGCTTCTTCACCTTCCTAATCTTTGCTACGACCGCGAAATCTCTCCTCCTCGCGCCAAATTGCCCCCTTCCAAGGGTTCTAAGAGGAACGCCACTGACGCCGTTGCTCGAGCTCCGCAGAAGATCCGAAGCCGAAGCTCCGACGAATGCAGCCGGAGAATGTGGTATGGAAGCCATTCTCTGAATCAGAACGTCGATTTGTTCGAACTCACTCAGCCGAATCCCCCAACTAGATCTCCTAATTCCAAATACAGCTATAGAAATCATAAATCTCGAAAAAGAACAAAATATAATATCTCAGAAAAAACACAGTTACGCTTTATTCAACATTAAATAGAACGTATGGAAGTGCCAAATTTGGTTGCTCTAGACAAAACAGGGAAACAGAAGAAAGCGGATAACAAAGAACGGAGAAACAAAAAGAAAGCACTCGATAATTGATTTCTCACAAAAGTTTCCAATCAACTACTCCTAATTTAAATATTCGGCATCCATTAGCTAAGCGCAGCTTCCGCAATTGTAGAAAGCACTGAAGCCAAACAAATAAAAGCTCAGGATCACAAAATTATTTTCATTTTCTCAATGTTCCTTCCATCATTTTCTCGGCAACTAAGCATAACAACAATATAGGAAGCTAACCAGGATTCAACATGCACCGAACCCAAGTTCAGGATCGGCACAAAGCAAAACAAAAAAACAGCAGAGTACAAGAAACAAAAAAGAAATTTACCGGGAAAGTCTGGAGAGGATCTGTAAAAGAAGGAAAAGGAAAAAGGCTAAGCTGCAAAGTGGTTGGGAGGAATGTTGGGGTGAATGGAGATTATTTAGCAATGAGAGAGAGGCCCGAGGGGGAGCAGCATCGTAAAGATCGTCAAACTGAGAAATATATTTTGCGTTTTGTGTTTTGGGTGCTTTCTTTCTTCTTTGTGCGTGAGAGGGAGTGTGTGTGGGTGGCGATACTTCTTATGCCAAGCCGAGGGAGGGAGGGACCAGCTTTTTTCGGTTTGGCCGTTAACAGGCGGTCTCTTCTACGCTTGCTCGGCATGTGACTGGTCTTGCCCCCACACGTGCCTGCCTGTCTATCTTCAATTTAATTTTTTTAAATTTTAAAATAATAATAATATTAAAAAATAATATTTTTTTAACTTTTATTTTTTATCTAAAACTACCTCATCTCATATCAGAATCCAAACAAATCAATTTTATGTCTGAATTTCGGGTATAAATATAACTATTAACTATTAACTAATATTTAATATATATATAAATAGAAGAATAAAAATAACAAATTACATATTAATTAAATAGAGGTTTTGACGTATAAATATAACCATTAACTAATATTTAATATTATCTGTTTAAAAATTCAGTTTGATATAAAAATTACTTGAGGATTGATAATGCACCACTATCTTTATAAAATTTTTATAAGAAGTAATATATTTATATATATATATATATATATATATATATATATATATAAATAAGTAGATCTTATAAGCGTAAATTTTTAGATTGACATAGTTTAATATCATATGTATATCACTTTTTGATGTATTTAACAAATCACGTTAATTTATAAACTTATTTTGATAATATTTTGTTTAGAGAAAAATATCTCTTAAATCATTTTAAAAACTTATTTATTATTGTGTCAAGTACATTATTTTTTGTCCTTACAAATTAAGATGGAGACTCTCGAGTGTTTAGTTAATGTGCGTGGCTCTTAACTGCTTGTTTATTAAGTTTTGTTCCATTCACTGCTCTTTAGAATAATTCTATTTAAATTAATATTTTGAATATCGTACTCGTGATCGTTTCAGTCGAGTTATTGAAACGAGATATTTCGATATTGATATCGTTTTGGATATCGTTTCAAAATAATCTATATATGTATAAATTATATATAAATATATATATAAATTATATTCTAAAATAATAATCTAAATATGAATAAATTATATATAAATTATAAATAATCTAGTATGGATTAGGGGGTCAAAAAATGAGTCTGTAATTTGAAAAAATGAAAAAAAAGAAAGATGAAAACAATAAAGGTCGAAATATCGGATGGTACAGGCCAAAATATCGGCCGATATGAGTTGAAACGACCGCAATTCTAATCGGTATGAAATACTACCATTCTCTATATCGGCTACACTACATAAATGAAATATTTTAACTGTACCGACCGGTATGGTACGAAATTGATTTAAATACTTTTACACCAAATATATTATCCACGTGATATAATTTGATTAGAATAATAAAATTTATATATTAAATTATGTCATATAAATGATATATAATATAAAAACTTTCAAATAACACTATTCTACTCTTTATAGTATTCTTACCGTCAAATGGACTAAAATGGTATTTGTGGTTTGTTAATTAATTTAAGTACTTAGTTAGGAAAATGTTTGGGCCATCAAGTACAGACCATTCAAAGGCTATTTTTATCTCCTCCCAAAATAGGACAAAAAATGCCGAGAATGTGAATCTAAAATTCGGCTGGCTTGCTGTCTGGAGTATCGTATCGGATAGGAGACTTGTCTCTGTACGTGGTAATTTGTTGGTGAGGTTAGGTTAAGTTTGGTGGTCTGCACATAAATACTAACTACTCTCGAGAAATAATAATTGCAGTTTTTAAATATTGCATATTCTTTTTTAAATAAATAAATATAAAATTAATATAAAAATAATTTTTTAATAATAAATTATATTTTTTTTTCTTAAAAAATATGGGATACTTGCACAACTCATTATTTTTATTTTTATATTTGTTTTTGTTTTTAATTTTTAACTTATTTTTGGGTTGATGCACAACTTTATTTTATTTTATTTTTTCACTGTTGGTCACATTGTTCACAAAACCTAATATGATTTTAAATTTCATAAAACTTAGAAGTTAATATAATTTATTTTCATAAAATATATTATAAATATGGTATTGCATGTTGAGCAGCTCAAACATGGGTTTGCTAGCTTCCACTTGGCCTCTACAGTACTCCATTTTTTTTAAAGTTTTTAAAAAAAATCTATTTATAAGTTTAGTTGTTGTTAATCTAAATAAAATAGTGTGGTGGAAACCCCTATCATATCGGCTAGTTTAAAAATATAAAGTTTAATATTTTCATAATTATAATAAGACTATAGTAATTGGTAATAATAGGTACTACAACTACAAATAGATTTTATAAAAATAAATTTATAAATTTACTTGACTTTATGTGATATATTCAATATATTTTATAATAAAAATAATTTTATAATTTGATATATCAAGTCTCATCAATTAATATTTTTTTTATAAAATTATTATTTTTTACTTATAAAAAAATAAAATTAGTTTGTAGTTAAATTGTCACTCATGAGTCATTAATAATAATTCTTTTACTCATTAGGTTCACACCACACATTTGGGTTTTTATTTTTTTATCTTTTTATTTTTTTTTCCTCAATAGATGTGTAGTGTGGGACTATTGAATAGAATTTTTCTAAAAAAATGATAGAGATAATCATTTCATAACCTTTTATACAACCATATTTTAAATAAGAGACATTTTGCAAGTAACTTATAAAAGTAATATTACTTTATATAAATATCCTCATTTTAAAATATAATTACATAAAAGATTATATAAAAGAGTTTGGTTAATATAATATTAAAGTATTAATCGCATCTTCTAATGGTTGACCATCTTCTATTTTAATCATTTGAATATTTTCATCATATTTATATGAAACTAATATTTTTATTCTTTATTTATGCGAATAATGATCCTACCAGTCTTTTAATTAGCCAATAAAACCTGTAATAATAATATGAGCTATTTGATGATCAGTTCTTTTATTATTTTTATAAACATTAGCAACTATAATCATTTCTTAGAAATGATTGAATATTTCATACTCAGATAATTCATCTATATTTCATTTATATAATACATCTAGTGTAAAAACAGATCTTATTATATATTCTCTTTCTTTGAATTGCATATCCGGTGGAGTAGGACTTGGATACCAATTACGAGTAATAGAAACATGATATTTACAATCCCTAGCTGAAAAACTATTAACATGATCTCCTCTAATTTTATTTATTTTTAAATTTTTACATTAGTTTTCAATGTTACTAATTTCATAATCATATTATATAAGCGAGTCTGTCTTACTTAATACATTAATATGAGGTTGTTTTGAAGTAGATGCAATATTAGTAATATTTAATTTTTCTAATTTATTACAGATTTGTTCTAATAAATCTTTTTTTTTTTTTTAGAAAAAATAGTTTTTAGATAATATGGGATTTCATAGGGAACAAATAAATGGTTTTTTTTTTTTGCTTCTTTAATAATAGGATTAATAGGAGATAGTTGGGTTTCAATTCTCTCTAATTGTTCACTAATGGTTTTTAGATATAAATTGGTATAATAATTGTTTTGTTAGATTATATTATCAGTATTTTTACTTTCTATTATAGTATTATATTTTTTATTGGTGAAGCTAATATTTGAATATTTCTTTGATTGTACTTTATGGCTTCAAAATGAGGGTATTCTTTATAAATGATTTGATTATTTTCTTCTTTAATCCATTGATTAGTAGTCCTATTTATAGTTGATAATTGGTTCGATTTATAGATTTCAAACCATGTAAAGAAATGTATATTAATTTGTAATCCTTCTAAGTATTCATAATATTTTTCTTAAATATAATCTCTCTCTATTTTTGTAAAAGTTGAGAAAAATACTAATATTTTCTGATTGTTTTCTTCTTTCATATAATCTTGTTTGAGATATTATTTATTAATTTTAAATTCTTCTTTACTCATGGTGCATATTTGGGCATCATCTCCAACTACTTGTGAATATGTTGGAGAATAAGGTTATTCTTTTACTTGTTCAGGATTATGAGAGGTGGATGCTATATTGAGATGATGAATAGTATATATTAGTGTATCAATAATATTTTCAAGAATAACTCCCCGAATCTGTGTATCTAGATTCTGAGATTTGGTGTCAAAGTTTTGAGATTTATTCCAAGAAATTTATGTAAGAACAAATATAGGTGTATGATAACTAAAATGTGCTGGAAAAGAATAATGTGGGTGTAATAAAGATCTTCTAAAAGGTTGAAAAATAATTTGGACTGTTCCGTCCATTTCTTGATCTATGTATTCTAGATCATCTTTAGAATTATTTTCTATTTTAGATAATGGAGTGATATTTTCTAATTGTCATTCATTAAGGAGAGTAATTTGACTCCAATTAATTTGTTTAGGAATTTTTATACTAGAATTTTGTGTACTAGATTGTAATAATAATGTATATCTTTTTGGACTGGTAATAAGAGATTGTGGCTCTAATGTTGTTTTCATTAGTTTATAAATCCTATATACTACTGTTAAAGGATGTTATTCTTTCATTATATGATAACCATTTATTTTAATATTTAATGTTAAAGCATGTAGGATATTAGTATCAAATAATGAAAGCGAATAATTAGGATAACAATTAAAATAAACTGGGCCTTAGAACAAGCTTGGTTCTACCATGCCAAGTAATGAATTATGAAAATTATAGTGTCTCACATCTCTTAGACAGAGTAATATTGAGGTATTTAATCTGCTTCTAGTGAGTAGTTTTATACCCACTTGTACTAATCCAATATGTATGAAAGAATATTTATGTTTTTTGTGATATTTTATAGTTTCTTTTGTTAATAATTGTAGTGATTCATAATCATTATTTAAACTAATGAGTTTTCTATTGTTTTAATAGTATAATTAGTAAGAAATGATAATTTAGAAGAAAAAGTGGAATGTTTGTATATTTTATTTTTTGAGACATTAAGAATTGTCCAATCTTGTAAATTTATTTATATATCTATTATATTATAATCTTCTTGATTGATGTTATCAGGTTATATGGGAATAATAGTAGTACATTTGTTGGATTTGAATAAAGAATTCATTGAGACATGTTTTTAAAGTAAAAATTTCCTATATTCAAAGAGAAATAAGTAGATTAAGAACTTGAGGGAACACTATCGGGAGCACTCTTAAAGCCTTCCAGTATAAATGGGCTGACCAACGGATTTTTCATAACTTATTAACACAAGCCTCTCAATATACTTCTTTTTCTTTTTCTATGGGTTATCTTTCTAAAAATCTGTATTAGTGTTTTTTATTTTATTTTTATTTTTTTTAAAGCAAGGATACTTAAATGATATCCTATACTTTTAATTTCGTTTTTTAAGAATTTGCAATGATTTTCCTATTCCTCTATTAATGTTTGTATTCTTTGAAATACATGATAGTTAGTCGTCATTAATGTATAATCTTATTTAATTAATTGTTGTTTTCTCTTAAGATCTTTTATATTATCCATCATTCTTTTAATTCAAGTATTGTATTATAATCTATACATTTTAAATCATATAAATATCGATAACTATCACTATGAGCAAAATAATATTCTATAAAAATAATAGATATCAATAAATAAAACAATAATTAAGTACAAAAATATCAATATAATAGCCAATAGCTTTCATACCTAAGACGTATCCCAGATAATATATATAAAAAATATATAAGGTAATTTTAAAATGATGATAGTTATATTCTCATTTTAAAATATAATTATATAAAAGATTCTAAAAATGGTTATACATGTGACTCTTGAATCTTGATAACAGCGTAAGCTTGCCAGTTTGGAAATAACAGAACTCATGTTTAAATGTCGTTCAATGGCTACAATTCTGTAACAAAACGGCATGCCGTTTGTAGCTATTTTTCTTTTTATACGTGGCAGATGGTTGTTTGCAAGTGATGATGAGTCATAACGTCCGAGCCGCGAACTGAGTAGACTTGTATAACCGATATTTCACGACCCTGCTCTTGGCCCCTCGTCGGCTTCTCTGATATCCCAACACAAAGACAAGGGGAACGGAGAGATACTCAGATTTTGTTTTTAATTTTAGAGTTTCCGTTTCTTCTTGTATTTTTCCTGCTTTTCTCTCTGAGTTAGAGATTGATATATATATATATATATATGGAGGGAGCGAGCAATGGAGGGATGTTGTACCATGAGGTACAGGAGGCGAAGCTGTGCGCGGTGCATTGCGTGAACGCTGTGCTGCAGGGACCTTTCTTCTCGGAATTCGATTTGGCCGCACTGGCCTCCGATCTTGATCGCAAGGAGCGCCAGATGATGCTTGGAGGAGGTTCCGCCTCCGGAGATTTCCTCTCCGCCGAGTCTCACAATGTCTCCTTGGACGGTGATTTCAGTATCCAGGTTCCACTTCTTTGTTTCTCTTGATGAAAATGACTTTTTCTTTCCTTATCCCTTCTTTGGTTCCTGTGAAACCGAGGAAAACTATATTGTGGAAGAATCGAAGTGTGGATATTTGTGCTTTTCTTGGTTTTAGAAGAACGACACAAGTCTAGTTCGAGTAGTTGCATTGGGTTTAGAGTACGTGTTGCAGGATGTACGTTTAAGTTTATTCTGTTTATGGAAAAAGTACTTAAATCTGCATGTTTTGCTGCCAAAAGTTTTGGGAAAAAGAAAAGGAAGTAAGTTTTCTTTTTCACTTTAATAAGAAAAATGAAAGAAATTAGCATTTTATGATAAGGAAAATATTAGTTTTAATATAATTATTATTTTGAGATTTGAAAAAGTTAAATTGCTTATGATATTTTGTGTGAGAATTTAAAAAAGTTGTAATGATGAGATGAGATAAGATGATTACTCAATGCCAATTCCACTTTAGTGGGTGTGGTAAATATGGTCCCACCTTTTAGCATTTTATTATGCTGTAGTAAATGAATAAATTCGATGCTAAAAACTTTGGATCTTTTTCTTAGTATCAATTTAACGCTATCCCTTTGACAAGATTTTTTGTACGGTTTTCCCATTTCCTCATCTTTTCGCTACAGATTTATCTTAGTGGTATGCATATTTGACAGCCCAAACTTTTGGCATTTAGAGGATCATTTGAAGCTTCTTGAATCTGTAAGTGGTAATTAAAAGATAGCACTAGGAGTGGTCAATGTATCAAGTTCATTTTGTTCTTGAATTCCTGTTAAAAAACGTGGTTTATTTTCAAATTAAATGGAAACCAATTTCAACTCTGTACATTTCTGGTCCAAATTCAAGGGTGGTCAATGTATCAAGTTAATTTTTAACTTGAGTATATGGATCAAGTTCTTGCACCTTACTTGGTTTAGAATATGCAAAGCAACTTGCAGCCTTTAGGGATCTCTTCTAGGGTTTGATGTCGGCTGTTTGGTGTGTCTAGAGAATTGAAAAATAATTCAAGTCAAACTAGCACTTTGGATTTTTTATTGTTGAGTAATTTCTTCCAGTAAATGTTGAAAACAACTTACCGTTCAAGTGGGGAAGCAAGTAGAAGAACAAGAATTCATCCTCAGAGTTAGGGCTTGAAGGAAATCTGGACAGAATATAAAAGTGGCCTAAGAGATTTGTTTTCAAGAGATTTAGAGAGTACAAGTTATGGAAAAACCATGGAATCTCTTACCTTAGAGGCATGACAGTTCTGGAATTGAGGTCACTTGTGTTTTGGGCTTAGGGTTTTGATGCTTGAGAGGGACACCAGCCTTGGCAGCACCTTAAGTAAATCTTTGGCTTCATTTTCGGGTGAAAGTTTGGAGAAAATAGGTTGCTGTAGGGGTGGCAGATCTGGTAGAGAGTGTGTAAGGTTTTGTTGCCAAAGCTTTCTGGACTATTGGCAGTTCTAATTTTTTTCAGGTCCTACGGTCGTTTTTTCTTTTTCAAGTCTGGACAAAAAGGGTGCTTGAAAATTGGTATGTTTTGACACCTAGCTTCTTAACTGCTTAAGAAATAGGACTCTAGGACTCCTAACAGCTAAGAGCCATAGGAGAGCCTCAATTCTTCCCAAAATAGACTGGTATTATCTATCAAAGATCTTCTATTTTCTTTATACTTCCTTTAGGCAGTCTTTAATCCCTTTTAAACCAACATCCTTTATTTTTCTAACACAAAAGATTTGTTTTAAAATTAACAAACATGTTACAATGAATCTTTTGGGATCTATATAAAAAATACCTAGATTTAGATTTAAAAGGAAACCCTAGTTTTCTAAAATAGAAACTCTAGAATTTAGGTGTGACCACCCCTAGGGGTTGGCTCAAGTGGTAAAGGCCTTGGGCTTGGGGATATGCTTCTCGTAGGTCTAAGGTTCAAATCCCTTGGGTGCAAACAATCTCTAGGGGCCATTGGACTGGAGAATTTTTCCTTGATTTTCCCAAGGTGAAGTTGCGGGAAACTCCTTGCTAAGGGCTTGTGCACCCCTGGGTTTAGTTGGGATGCTGTTTCCGAACACCAGTGCCAAAAAAAAGAAAGAAAGGAATTTAGGGTGTGACAACTACAGACAAGAGCGGATGTTGTTGAAACTAGTTTAATGTAATTCCAGATAGATAGTAAAAATCTGGATTATAAGGAATTATCATCATCCCTTGAGACACTAAATGAACCACTAATATTTATTAGAGGGATGAAGCTAAAAAGTGTTAAAATGAGGTCTGAAATTCTGATGTGTTACCTTTACTGGTTTCAGTGGGAGAAGTATAGTTCTTAAATATCTATTTTTTGGTAAGTAAAGTATACTTCTTAAATAGCTTATAGGAAAATGTGAAGTTAATCATTTAAACTATATTCTTTAAGAAAAAACATGTGTATACCATATGCTTTAGACCTAGCTTTTTTTTTTAAGTGGTTTAGACCTAGCTTGATGAAGTGGTTATAGGGAAGGGAAGTAAAATAATTAACTTTTCTAAGTTTTTCACGAGGAGAGAACAGAGGAGTAACTCTTAAGGAGAATCGGTCACCAAATGGGTTTTTTCCCTTCTTTCAGGAGGGAGAGAAGAGAGAGAGGGGGGGGGGGGGAGTGTTGTTTACAAATATGGTATATTTTTGGAAAATGGTTGCAGGTAGCATAAGGTGCTTCACGAATTCATATTATGATGACAACAGAGGATGGTTTAGTCATTAGAAAAAGAGAGGGAGATGGTTGGGTCGTAAGACACTAAGCCGTAGGTCCCTTGCCCTGACTTAGCTCATTTCTTGGATGTATTTGGAGGTTCTAGACAAACATAATTAATCATTTACCTCTTTCAATATTCTGTCTGTAGAACTAAGTCTTTACTGTACATATTCAGTTTTGATGTCATATGACACGGTGAAAAACTGTGCTCTTGTAATGGACTTGCAATTACAAAAGGTTTCATTGTTCTAGGGTTGGGTTTGGGGTATGAGTTGAGCAAAGGCTAGAATGAGACCATCTGTGTTTTGACTCTGTACAAAATGTGTGTTCAATATTAGCCATTCAAATTAAGCCTATTTCAGCATTTTTCAGTTTTTGGGTGAAAGTGATGGTGATTGGAGCTACCCCAAGTAGCATTATCGGGTTTTTAATGTTAAAAAGTATTTTACTAAATTCAAATTTTGATAGTTATCTCTACCTATAGTCTCTAGACCACTTGAACGCGTGTAACATTGTCATGCAGCTTTGTTTTGTTTTTATCTTTGGTCTTATTTTTAAATCTTTGGAAAGCCTTGGAATAAATCTGAATGGTAGCAGAGATAGTTTCTTTTTATTTATATGAAAATCCAAAAGAAAACAGCCTGCTGAAAATACATTTTATTTTGAGGAAAAAGAAAGGATTAGAAATCTAGGGAAAATGTACAAAAAATTACTTGGTCTAATTTAGGAATCCTCAGAAAGGCCTCCAGGTGTCCATCTGAAGTGATAACAAAAAGATTGGTGTCCTCGCTTACAGTTGGGCTGGAAATAATTCTTGATCGAATTAGTTAGTCTTAGGCCGTGATCTATATTATTTAGCTTATTTTTGGCTGATAACCAATATTCGATATGGTATTGACTTGACTGATTAGAAAGTCATTCTTGCAGGTGTTACAAAATGCTTTAGAGGTGTGGGATTTGCAAGTCATACCCCTTGATTCTCCAGTTGCCGAGCATGCCCAGGTTGACCCTGAGTTGGAAAGTGCATTTATCTGTCACTTGCAGGATCACTGGTTCTGTATCAGGAAAGTGAATGGAGAATGGTATAACTTTGACAGTCTCTATGCAGCACCGCAGCACCTTTCCAGATTTTACCTTTCAGCCTATCTGGACTCTCTAAAGGGCTGCGGCTGGAGCATTTTTCTGGTGAGAGGAAACTTCCCTAAAGAATTTCCCATCTCATCCTCAGAGTCTTCAAATGGATACGGGCAGTGGCTGTCACCTGAAGATGCTGAGAGGATAATCAAATCCTGCAACCCAACACTGGCCCCTGAGAGGATCACTCTGAGTCAAGAACATTCAGATCAGGCTCTTCCATCTAGGGAGGCAGAAATGATTTCAGAAATTGAAGATGAGGACTTGAAAGCAGCAATAGCTGCTAGCTTGGTTGATTCTTTCCCAGCCACAGCCAGTTCTGAAACCGGCCTTGCAGAAAATGAAAATCAGAATAGGAAAGCAGAAATTCAATAAGAAGAAATACTCTTTTGGACTAATATTCAGGTGTTGAGTGCGATAATCCATGTCGGGGTAGACGGTGCAATTAAAATCCATGGCATGAGGTCATTGAACTGTGCACTATATATATTAGGAATACTTGAGCAAATCTTAGTTAACATTATGAAATCATCAAGAAATAGCCTCAGCTTTCCCATTGGAGTATTTTTCATTTTGTATAAATGAATAGCATTTTTGCCATTATGCTCGGGTTTATGTAGTGATTATTTTTTCACCCTTTTTTCCCATTTTCTTGGTAACTTTATTTGAAAGGATCATGACAAATTGTGTTGTTTCCATAATTTTGCGAGTATAGTTAAATTTACAGAGTAAAACTTTCTTCAGAGTAGGAAAATATCATCTCACTGCATATTCATTTCCTGCTAGACCTATTTAACTCTCACAAGTTATGCAGTCTTATCTTGAGAAACATTTTATACAACATTTGTGCATAGTCATAACCATTATAAAACATTTTATGGCAGGGTTCTATGGATTAGTGATTAGCCTCGAACAAAAGGTGCTCTGTAATATCTGCATTCTCATTCAGTTATGGAGGTACCTTTTAGAGTAAAGTTAGGGTAATTTGGGTTACCTTGCAACTATCAGTAGTTCAGAATTGTTTCTTGTTCAAGCTAGTCATGATGCTCCTTCTCCACTGGACAAATGCCCAAAGTACTTGATCATGTACATCTTTTTATTAATTATTTGTATTCTCTCCTCTCTATTATCTTCCTATTTGTTCCCTCATTTCTTTTTCCCTCTAATATCTCATTAATGCTATCATGTGCTATCATGTGTTTACTTTTCTTTCTTCAAGGAATTCCTCTAAATACCTCCAGCTTTTCTTTTGTTTTATGGGCTTAGACCTTGCATGAAATAGACCTCCAGCTCTTCAAGGAATGTCTCAAAATATGTGAAAATTTGGAAATATGAATTTAGTCTCAAAATTTACGAGAGAGGAGGGCAACTGCCATCGGGTTGTAAGGCCAATTACGGACGTTCATACTAACTATTTTCGTGTATATTACACTTACACAAGAATGAAAAATCATATTTGAAAGTCAATGTGAATGATACATTTTTTAAGCATATGTCATGATTTAATTTGCAAGAAAATTTTAAAAACTTGAATCTTATAAATTAAATCTTACTACGTTAATGATATAAATAGAGTATCTCCGATACTGATTTGCAAGTAGAATGACTCGCCCTTACAACAAATAATAGGAACTATGGGCAGTTTGATCCATTCAACAAGTTCAACAGGGAAAAAGAACTTAATAGAGAGGAAAATCAGCATCCTCTCTCTCTCTCTCTCTGTGGGTACCTAGCCTTATTCTGGCTGAAAAAATCAAACTTCTTTTACCTATTGTAAACCACAAACCACAATTATAGGAGCAACCAATCTTCAAGCAGCATCTTTCGACAGTACACAGTTAAACACCCAAAAAAACATTAAGCAAATAAAACAGGAAAAACAAACATCATTAGAATTTATTTGTATGGATCAAGACGATCAATTAAATTCCCCATAATTCAACTTATTTGACAGCAATAAATATATATATATATATATATATATTTATATATATGGATGATAACTCCAACGGGTTGGTCCAAGTGATGAAGGCCTTGGTTTTGAGGACATGAGGTATCACTCCCTTCAAGATACAAGGTTCAACACTCCCTTCAAGGTACAAGATTCAACGCCTCATAGGTGCAAACAATCTTTTAGGACTACACCCCTGTTGAAAAATCAGCAATTTAACCAGTTCCGTGTAGATAAACTTCCGAGGATGCTGCTGTTCATGAGATCGAGATTTACTCTATAGAGGTGGGTCTGAAGAGCCCTACCTTGGAGAGATTTTCTGACATAATATATATATATATATTTATATATATATATGGATGATCAATGACCTAAAAAATTCTTGATATATATATATGGATGATCAATGACCTTAAAAATTCTTGCTAGGGGGTTTTGGTTTAACCCAACCATTTTGCCGTGACTCGTGTGACACAACATGCAAATCCATTCTTGCTTGCTTTAATTCAACAAAATGCACGAAAATCTCCCTGCCATGGCAAGCTGGAGCAGAAGGAAGCAGAACAATTCCGAGGAGAAACACTGCAACAAGAATATACGAGTGAGCCTTGATCATTGTTGCTACCTACCTTGTGCTGAATTAAGGAGGTTGTTTTCGGCCCCCGGGGGGGGGGCTTTCCTCATTTAGTTGGAGAATATATATAGCTGATTTTGGGACGGTGGGAGAGGCTAGCTGTATTGATGGTCTATTTCTCTTTTTCTGCATGAAGTCAAGTTCTTCTCGATCACAGCAAGAAAAAAGGCCACTTTGCGCCATTTTCTAATGCATGCATCAATGTGAAAATGATCTTTTTGAATCATAACTCATCATAACCATATTGGGTGGGTGACTTTGATCCTCTCGTCCCCCCGACAGGACAAAATTCCAGCTATTTATTTTGACTTTGCCAAATGCGTGTTGCTTCTCACAGTTATCTACCACCGTATGTCTTGGGGATGAATTCACGAGGAGAGATCCCAGAAGTTTGTCTTTCTGATATTGATCGATGCTGAGAATCATGCCACAGATATGGCTCGTTTGGGTTGAGAGGTGATTTCAACCTATCTCATCTCATCATTATAATTTTCACAAATTTATATACAAAATACAATAAACAATTCAATCTCTTCAAATCTCAAAATATAATATTAAAAAATAATATATAACAATAATATCAAAGTTGCGTGTGGTCCTCGCTCGCCACTACACTTTGGCATGTGCAAACAATACACACGTTGTATCATTCAACTCACTGACCTATAATTTTTCACAAACAATCTTCACTGCCCCTCCACAGCCGTTGCATGAAGCCCATGCACCAATGTAGTGCCTTGCTCCACCGGTGAGCTATCTGCAATCCTGTAATTTTGACTCTAGATATCTGACTATGTTCCCACTTTCCTTAAAAATGAGGACATGAAGGTAGTGAACGTGGGAATCTCCAACAAA
Organism: Cyclocarya paliurus; assembly: GCA_029856935.1. Lineage (NCBI taxonomy): Eukaryota > Viridiplantae > Streptophyta > Magnoliopsida > Fagales > Juglandaceae > Cyclocarya > Cyclocarya paliurus. The sequence continues at coordinate 29,768,754 of CM056955.1, read as the reverse complement.
GATGCAAAGTAGCTGCTTGCAGCGCGCCGATTGTGGTCATTGATCACAATCTTTCAGTTCACTTGTTGGACAACACAAGTCCCTTCCTAGGCTTTGCCAAGGAACAATGGCTCCAGACCCATTTTGGTTCATTGTCCTTTTTATCCTTTTATTCTTATTTTCTTTTAACTGCTACAAGAACTGTAATGAAGTGTTTGTTCTGGTACCCCAATCCCTCCTTTTGTACCTCTGTTTTTAATTAATGCAATTGGCTTACAAAAAATATAAGGTGGAATCATGAACAGTCGACTCCTCATGGTATCGATATTCTTTCCCTACCCAAATTGAATGGTCCAATTTGAAACTTAGATACATGCATCATGTTTATTTTGTAGTATTAATATTGTATTTTCAAACGGTATAATTTGTCTCTTCTCTGTTTTTCTCACTGCCAATATTCTCTCCTGACTTCCTTCTTCCCTTGTCTCTCATAACTACAGCTTTATATTAACTCAAATATTTTTCCAGATTAACAGTTTTTGAACAAGTTCAGAACATCCTTCACCCATTTTCAGGAACAGCTGCTCTTCCCTTGTTTCTCATAATTATAGCTTATGTTAACTCGAGTCTGAGTTGGATGGCAGCTTAGGGATAAATTGGAAAGGAAGCAGGAGGCAAAGAAAGCAATAACAAGGTGACTCAACGATTACAACGCATCAATGGGAATGACAGGAAGCAGCATGTTCTTCACGAAAAAAATGATATCCCGGGACTGTTCCTCTTGCAGAATCCTCCATCTCAAATTGCAAAATAAGAAGAAAGTGAACGGTGAGAACTTCATTGTTTTCTAGACAACTTCAACTGGCTGCTGATCCAATTCACTTGCGAGATCCAGCACTCTATCTTTGAGTGTATTTGGTTGTTCTCAAGACGATTCTATACTTTTGACAAACTTCTTCGCCTGTCAGGGTGGAGAAAAAAAAATACAAAAAAAGATGACAGGCTTTCATGGAGGTCTTTTAGTGCCCACTCGATCCAGGGGGCAGCAGTTAGGCTAGAGCAGGTCTTTTAGTGGCCTCAGATTATTCTATGCAATATGAAAGAATCTCATCCCCCAAATGTTTTCTGATCCTAGCATAAAATGTACTATCTCGCTATAGAAGTGCAAGGTGAAAACTGGGGTACAGAACAAATGCAAGAAAAGGCCAGAAACTCAAAAGGGAGGGAATGAAAGTAACAAAATTGACGATTGTATTCGTACCTGCTCTAATGTGAGAAACATTATGACATTCCACGATCCCAGACGTCCAAAATTTGGGATGAAGCCCTTGTAAAAGGCCAAAGGTCCCTGAATAATGCTAAATGCTGTGAGTTTAAATGTGAATTTATATTATTGGGGCCCTCTGATGTACATAGTAATTTCTAGAGTAATGAAGACTCCAGAAATTAAAGATACAACTAAATTAAAACCATATGTAACTAAGGTGTCAAAATCTCTCAGTAGTGAAGAATGATCTTGCTGAGAAAGACAACATAACTCGTAGACCTTTAAACTTCAAGGCATACTACAGTTCATTAAAACAGAAGAGAAGGGGGGAATAGAGGAGATATTTTCTTTTATTTTCCTACTATTAATGTAAATAAATAAAAAGTAAAGGTACAATGTAATCAGAGAATGCAAATATTTAAGATTCGAGAATGCAAAATCATCATGAATAAACAGAGATCACATCTTAAATAAATGTACAATTAGAATGTGTTAGAAATCATTCAACTGGACCATCTTGCACATCAAAGTCGACAAATGTTAAAACCCCCCAGATATGCCCATACCAACACAAAGATATACGCTACTGAGTGTCAAATAGAGTTGCAAGAAGAACATACGTCGTTCTTCAAAGTCCTGAGAAAACAGTCAAGAGTGCTTTTGTAAGCAGAATCTCCCATCATTCTGGACTTAACCTGCCAACAGAATGTGTTAAAGGAATTAGAGTGGTATCAATTAAAACGTCAATAGGAGGAAGAAACTCCTTTGCTCCCACAAAAAGTGAAGGAAACAAATGAGAAAGAGGAACCATGGTACAGAATAAGGCGACAAGCAAACAGGCAATAAACCAATGGCCCCCTAAAATAAGTGAGAATCAAGTCTTGCGTCTCTTGATCCAAACATACTATAACCACCCTGGGCAGAATGGACCATCTTACCGACCTCCTATGTAGATGCCAATACTAATTTACAACTTCTATAATCACAGCTTGAACATAAGTTTTAAATCATCATATGCTATGGTAACAATGGCAACATCAAAAGTATGGGCCAGCGTGGAATCACTGTCGACATGCTACTTTGTCGTTGACAATACAAAGGGATTCTCATGCAACAATTTACAGACTGCCATAGTCTGATCTTCATTCAACAAGATCATTTAATTCCCCATATAGGATGAGAGCACAATATATACTACATGAGCTAAAGGCACCACAACATAAAAATAAAAAATAAAAAAGTTGATCATAAGGAGATTGTAGGCAAAGCGCCATGTAACTAATTTTTTTTTAGCAAGTTGACCAAAAAAAACCATGCACTAATATACAAAAAATCAAAAACTGTTAGAAAAAAGTGCATCTATGGTAGATAAAGTACCACATCTACTGGGGAGCCAATACAGACGGCAAAAAACCCTGCCCCCAGACCAGAAAGGAGATGAGTGAGAACATTATCTGTGAACCCTGGAATTTTAAGAATGGTCTACATCAAATTATATAAGATTTGTTAGTCAGGAACATCACAAAGAGTTTTATATCAAAAGACAGGAAAAAGTCTATCTGCAATGAGTGTTTGTTTATTTAACTCACTTGCTTCACTTGATCGTAGCTGGCTAGTTCAGCAGCATTTATAATTGCGTTTCGTGCTACATTGGGCCCAAGACCAGTCCAAAGAGCTCCAAGTCCTTCCTAAGAAATACGAAACAAGTTTGAAAACAAAAAAGATATCAACTGAAAGGAGAAACAAGTACTTCCTCTTCCAATCTCATAGGTTTGAAGCACAACCTGTCTCACTATTGTAGAATAAGCATTCAGAGCCCCAGTATAGCGCCTCGGCACACCAGGTGGTAATTTTCCTTCAGCTTGAAGTCTAACTTTCACAAGATCAGTTGGATTTGCTACTGTGATTGCTAGAGCACCTGTTTAATAAGACAAAGACAGGTAAAAATATTCTCCAAGCAAGCACATGCAAAAAGTAATTCCTTGAACACCAAACAGTTTCGCCCACCAGTTGTAAGTCCAGCAAGTATTTTCTTGGATAGAGGAACATCTCCAACAAAGTCATTGCCCACATACAAGTTTTTAACCTGTCAAGCTCACAGATAATATAATCGTATCACAAATCAGCAAGCCAACAGAACAAATAAATGCATACCAAGTTCTGATGACAAAAGACTCAAAACTCACAGGTTCATACAATCCAATTCTTAAACCTCCAAACAGGCATTGCCGATGTAATCCAGGTACAATTCCCTTCCACAGTGCTGATAGACCTTCTTCCCTCGCAATGGTACCAACTGTACCCAGCATACCCTTGTATTTTGGTAAGGCCACTCCATCCCCTGCAACAGCTTTTTTTTGGAGCTGAAGCCTAACTTTAGCTGTGTCTAAAGGAATGGTACAAATCTGCATCAAGTTCAGGTGCATTCTGCTAAATAAATGAACTCTAAAACTCATGTAAAAGAACTCAGCAATTATAATGAATATATCACTGGTGACTAAACACATTAAAGATGGTAGAGAAATCAGCATGACTTGGCTTATGACCACCCGTATTGACATCTAATGGAGCAGGGAGTCATTGATTAACTGAACTGTTACTGGTTACAAAATTTGTATCACAGCATAACACAAGTTGTATCACTAACGCTTGAATTGTAAACAATGGTACGATTTATCAATAGAATTCATAGTCACTTTATGAACCTGATACATAACAAAAGAAATACTCATAATATTGTTGCTAAGGTTCAAAGTTATTTTAGAGGTTGTAAGTATTGTTTTGAACACCCTAAAGCCTCAATTGCAAGACTCCTGCACAAGTCACCATGGTTTTCTGCTACTTTATAAATTACTAATTGTGCCAAAAGCCTAAGCAATAAGCAAAATGCTAACTTTTTCTCTTATTTTTCTGAAACGGTAGATTGAGCTAAGTCAAGGTTCGAACCTGCATTAAATTACGCCTTGTCTGAAAGCTAGGAACCGGTAAATTTAATCACTTTGATCAATATTCTAACATTATCTCAAAGATCTAGAAATGGGTTTAAGAATTGACATAAGAATGGCAATGGGTCTTCAAACTATTAACAAAATAACAAGCTTAACCCATGTTGACTTTATAACTGACAGTGAGATCTAATTAGGAAGAACTTTCACAGATTTCTTTAATCTTTTATAATTTCCAGAACAACGATCCAAGGTAACGCTAACACACACACACATAAAAATGTATTCAATTTAATATAAAATTTGTTATATAGAAACAAATTAATATAAAAATTGTTGAACTAAGACTAAAGTAAAAAAAATGTTGACAATCGATTACCTCAGCGAAACAAGCGGCAAAAGCGCTGCAAGCGAAAGTTCCAGCAAAGGAGATTTCGAATTTAGATTTGTTATCGGCCACCATTTCCTTCGTAAACCTGGAGGCCGATAACGAGTCCGAGAGGAGCACGTTTGTGTGAGAAAATGGAAGGAGAGGAAAGGGAGATCAATAAGGGGATTTATAGGGCAGAGAGAGAGAAGAAAGCGAGTTGATATGGGGCAATCAGGTCCCCTTCTTTAAGCTCTGCTCATCTGCTGTTTCGCTCTTCTACGTCATCCCTTTTCTCTCTCTTTAGTTGCATAAAGTATTTTCATTTGATAAAGTTAATTACTTTTGCACATCGCAGAGGATTGCGACTCGTCTTCTCAAAAGTAATGAGCCTGAAATATCCCAACGACAGAATGATCTCCGACGGAATCTCACGGGGCAATTACAAATTCTAAAGGGATTTGGGTTATGTCAGCTTATGGTAAAGTTGCAGTGATTGGTTACTGTAAAGAAGAAGGAAGCAAAGAAAAGCCAAGAAGATGAGAGAATAATATGGCGCCCACATGGAGATTCCAAACGGCTACTTGCATCAATATTGCGCTGTGCAGGCTCCTTTACTCCGTCTCATTTAATCTAATTATTATAATTTTTTTTTAATTTTTATATAAAATAAAATAAAAAATTTAATTTTTTTTAAATCTTAAAATAAAAATAATATTAAAAAAATATATTCTAACAATATTTTATTCAATTTTTAATTTTAATATCAATTCATCTCATTTAGAATAGACAACAGGGGCCACCTTCGTCCGTCCCACCCTGCATGGATGAGTGGGCTACCTCGCATCGCCCATATGAACCCCCCGCCCCACTTATATATTTATTATTTATATATAAATATTTCAGTCTTGTATATATATAAATATATATTAAAATTTGTTAGACTTGTTCACAAGAGTCTTAAGTTAGGTTTGGATAAATAGTTCAGATGAAATGAGATGAAATATTTTAAATTATAGTTGAATAAAATATTATTAAAATATATTTTTTAGTATTATTTTTATTTTGAGATTTGAAAAAGTTAAATTGTTTATTATATTTTTATATGAAAATTTAAAAAAGTTATAATGATGAGATGAAAAAGTTTGTAAATCCAAACTAAGCCTAAACCCCTAAAATTCTCATCTTATCTGTGAAAACAAACGATATCATCTCATTATTATAATTTTTTCAGATTTTCATACAAAATATAATAAACAATTTAATTTTTTCAAATTCTAAAATAATAATAATATTAAAAAATATTATTCTTAAAATATTATTTTACATCATCTAAAATTATCTCATCTCATTGTCTTAGATTCGTTTGGTTCCTAAACCAAACTCATCTCATCTCACTCATCATTACAACTTTTTTAAATTCCAACACAAAATATAATAAACAATTCAACTTTTTCAAATCTTAAAATAATAATAATATTAAAAAATAATATTCTAACAATATTTTATTATCTAAACTCAACTCAACTCAACTCACTTCAACATCCAAACGCACACGGAGCCAACTTCAAGGTTTTTGTTTCATTACTCTTGTACTGACATACTGTCACAGGGTTTCCTTCTATTCCAACGCCTGAGTCAATTGTAATGGGAAGTCTTGAAGCCCATTCTTGCGTAATTATTCTTGTACCATCCACGTCAAAACCTAATATTCCCTCTCCTACAAGAATCTTACACGCAATTTCCCAAAAGAATTAAAGCAATTACAAAGGTTCTTTCTTTTAGACAATCACGCTCAAATCTTTACTTTTGTTATACGTGATGGATCATCAATTGGAAGAGAAAACGAAACGAAACACTGATATCTATGAAAACCGATTCAGAAACATCCTTTATCAGCAAAAGGTTCATAAATTGCCTACTTGGTGTTACTTATCCTTACGAATTAAATCGCTTTACTTTAATTTCCAGGATCTCTATAACTGAGCACAAGCAGTGAAAGACATGTTATTGCCACGTGTCTATGCCACTACAAAAGCACTAGATGAACCTTTGAAATGGCGGATTGATCCAAGAAGTGATTTTGAAGCACCAAAATGGCTTATCCGGTACACACCTGAAGTTGCAGATGCAGGAATCCTCCATTCTATGGTTGCATGGCTCTGAGGGCTAAGTGTTGCAAACCTTGACCACTTAAATCGCAGGCAGAAATCATCATCGTCATAAGCTGGGGTCCATGTCTTTTGGTCCCGGAGGATCTCAACCAATGCAAATGTGCCTTCGGTCATAAGGTCATTTCTTGGGCAAGCAGACCAGAAGGTGACTGTAACTATTCCACCATTTTTGAAGGTGGAATTTGGAGGGACATCAGTCTTGACATCCCCAAAATTCACCCCGGGTGGGGTACCATCGACGACTACTGGTGGAAGTAAGCTGATTTGCTTGTCAAGAAGATTTGGTGGCTGCGGGCCTGGTTCAACAGTTTGGCCTCTGATGAGAGCTGCGGCTAATTTTTTGAACTCTTGACAGTAGGCATCAAGTGTGTGTGGACCATACAGTGTAGAGGCTCCCTGACAATAAAAATTAATCAGAAGAGAATTTATATAATGCTGAGGGTTTGTTCTCAAAATGTGTTTCCATTCTTAGAAGAACCTCTTGTTTCTCTTGAGGACCAAGGTTATATTGTAACACTAGGATAGAAAATGAATGCTATAAGTGACAGAAGAAGTATTTGGACACAATGTGAGCAACCATGCCTGAATGTTGTTAACAAGATTATGGAAGGAAAATGGTGACACAAACCTCATATCTTTGCACTTGGTACTCCTCAAAGGTGGTCACATACTGTGAATATGTATTGGTAAGCCCTGAAATGACTATATGGACATTGTTGTCAAACTCTCCACTACCTCCAGAAGTAAGCACAGTCTTGACAGCATCACGAAGGCGCCTGCCAGCCATAGTTGTAAATTCTGCAAGAAATAATATCATCAAGGATCTTATACCAACCCATGTCACCATATGATCTAGCAGGTGTTATTATTATTATTTTTTATCTCCAAGTACCATTTGCTTAACAACATGATTTGCATTGAGGTACAATTCTAATGAGGAATTACTAAGAGTACGTTGGGGTTGTCGTACCTCCAGGCACACTCAAAATCACAAGCTGCCCTATCCGCAAAATTTGAACTGGAAGTATTGAGGGCTGCACAAGCAATTCAATTTATGTACGTCAGTAACACTGTTTACCCATAAAGGAAGATATATAAAGCACTGGCCTATTGATTCACAGACAACAATCCTTAGAAATTGGACAAAATATTTAAGCAATCATCTAAAAGGATCCCTGAACGCTAACACGTGCACCATTAATATGTCCCACTAATAGCAAAGGATAATCTAATGTGAATTTAAGGAGGCCAAACATCACATTTGATACTTCCTACTCAAGAAAATCAACTCAATTAGATTCCTGCAGCAATAAAATGTTCTCTAAGTATGAAAGCAAAAATGAAATTGAAAAAAATCAGTTAGTATGACACCATGTGTGAGGTTTGCAAATAGTGCAATTGTCCTTAGACCTATATGTGCAGTTGTGCACCAGACGCATGGTTCATAATGTGGAGCACCTCAACTTACACATTTCTTGTGTGAAATGTCAGTGTTGTTGTAGACTTCTTCAATGTTAATATAAAGTGAAAACCAAATTAAATACTCACTGCCCAGTCATATGGTGCCTTCATCTCCCCAGTATCAAGCAGAATAGGCTTCGGATTCTGGCATTTGATCTGTTCCTGGCTCGGTATTTTTATCAAGTTCCTCACCAACCTCCAGAAGGCATTCCCCTATAGAACCACCCAAGAAAAGAATCAAATCATACTATAGGTGTTTCACTATTGAAGGGCATTGTATAATGATGGATTAAAAATGTGCCAGCAACTTCATACCTTATTATCTCCCTGCTTGAAATCAAACGCTCCGGGGCCATCAGTAGTCCCTGCAGCAAAAGCAAAGCCCAAGGCAGCTGGGCATGTTTTTGCCACCTCATGACCGCCACCCACTTTAGGAAGTGTGACTTCAAGGTTGGAAAAATTTAGATATGAATGCCGGTACTCAACCTTCCCTTTTAGTTGCTCAGTTGCTTTATCAAAAAGCTCCACAGCTTTTTTGAATTGCCTTTCTCCAATTATACGAGTACTCTCAAACTCATCAGGGTAACTGCCAAATGAACGTAAAAAGTTCAAAAACAAGACTTGAATTTTACACTTGAAGGAATTTCAGAGTTTATATACGTACCCTGGTCCTCGACCATAGCATAATTCATTTTTACCATTGCAGGTACTGTGAGAGAAATCGCAACGCAATCCAGTGTCTATGCAATATGCACCAAGAACATTAGGGCTTACATCACCACAATTTGATTGACAGAATGCAGATACAAACTGAGGCCTATCAGCTTGGCTCAAAGCATTCCTGACCCGACTTGCAAGATTCAGAAACCTTGTTGCAGGTTGTCCTTGAGAAAACTGAAAATTGTTGGCAAGTCTCATCAACTCACTTCCTGTTTCAAAGGAACTATATACAATGAAGTTGGATGTTTCTCAAGTAAAGAAAGGTCATGTGCAAGATGCCATGCAGTGTACCTAATCTACCTGTAACAATTTTTATTTCAATTTACTAATTCGACCAAATCCTAGAGAAAGTAGTGAAAAAACAATCCATTTAAGCTTGTCAGATGGGATTGATATTAAGAAGTTGGTACATGCCAACTCCTCAACGTTCAGTTCCCCAAGTCTTTCTAAATAAACCAAAGCCAAGCAAGTGGATCTTGTAGGAGAGAAGTTACTGGTCTATGAAGATAGTTCTTTGATCGGTATTGGTTTCAGTTTGGAGCCAGAATATAAGATTCGTTACTATCAAGATAGAAACCAGTTTAATATATTTAATGTTTTGAATGTAAGGAAATATGTTTTCCTAGATACCTAGTCTATCGCGTGATAACATTACAATGAGGAAGTCGGACTGCTAGCAAATAAATTCCAGCAATTTTCAAATTAAGTTTACTAGGAGGTTTGGTACATTAGATTTCTAATGAAAATAATCTAGATGGAACTTATATCTGGATGAATTCCCTGAAAAACACAAAAAAGCAAAGCACACAATGGTTTAATGACAATATAACCACAAATTTTACCAGATATCTTAATACAAGTCCATATCCATACACTGTGATTTGACGAGAATTCACTTACGGTTTTCATTATGGTTAGGAACTATATTTGAGACTCTTCGAGGGATTCTGTCAATATCAGAATTATTGAAATGCAGAGCGTCAAAACCTTGCTGAAAATCCTTCTGTTCAAACCAGTCCTCCATAAACCGTGCTGCAGCTCCTTTGTTGTCACCACTTATTAATGAGTTTGTACGACTCATTGAAGTTCCATGAGTAGCAAACCAGTTGAAGCTACCCATTGGGCCCCATGCATCATCTACAAACTTTAGCAGGGTCATTTCTTTGTCAACATCATACTTGTACTTAGCCCTCTCTCCTGCAGGATTCTTGAGATAAGCACTAGGACTACGGTTTACCCCAGCATCAAAAAGGTCACCTGTGGAACCATGATGGAGTTTTTATCAAGGATCAGAATATTAAGAAACATATCCTAAAAAAAAAAAGTCCTAATTAATCCCATGAAGCCAGGGTATGATCAATATGCATTGTCACACTCTAAGAGACAACATATTTCTTGTGGACCCTAAATGCCATATATGCCTAAATATAAATGATTGTAAGCATAAACATACAAAAATTTAAACAATAACGAAATAAAAATTAATCAATCCGACACTGATTCATTACAGCTATGAAGTTATAAGCATTAGGCATTGTTACCAATGCCAAAATTTCTCAAAAGAACTTGAGTATTTAGTAAACTTCACTGATAAAAAGGAAGTAGTGCACTTATTCTGCATATAAGTCTACAGAAGCACTTCGCTTCATCAATGAAGTATGTTCCTAAAACTAAACCAAAAATAACAAGAGAGCATCCTCCTTCATATTATCATCTCCCAGGTAATACATGTCAGTTGTATGCGTTTTTTCAATCTTGCACAGATTTGCACCTAAGATTGAGAGGTAAATATGTTTCCCAAAGCTATAGCAGAGCACATAAATATCAATGTACCTTACTTACCTTTGTTTACAAAAATTGACCCTGGTTGAAGACTCTCGTGGGCTTGTACAATGCTTTTCTCTATGCCATCAACAATGACACCAAATGATTGGCGTACAAATCCAAGAGATGTTACAATATATACAACATATTGGAGATAGCCACCAGGACCAGCGTGAGTGTGGATACCACTAATGGCGACATTCTTCTCTGTATAAAGGTCCCCATACCTAAAGAAAGGAAGATATGTTATGATCTCAAACAGCAAGACCATTGGTAACAAGTCAGTGAGAGCAAGGAAAAAAATATTGGCTTGTCAGTATGATTAAGTACCCATGTCCTTGATAAAATATCTCATTATAATATGCCATTTCAAAGTATATTCTTCCATGGGGTCTAAGAAATGGATGGGCTTGTCAGGCGTGCTAAAGGAAACTCTATTGCATACATGAAGCATGAGCGGCTTGGTATGCAACTATCTACATATTCGGCAAGAGAGAAAGGAAAGGATATCCCGAAGCCTGGCAAGTTGAGGGTGTGGTTAAAGAAAATATTGGCGATGTTAAGATGAAGTTGTCTAGGATAAAAGAGGTAGCTCTCAACAAGAGGAAACATTTTATTGAATGATGGAACATTGGCATGCGGTTCAAATAAGATAATTGAGGGAGCCAACAGTAAGGAGGTTTATCTAAAATTTCAAATGGCAGCTTGACAGAGAAATTGTTTTAAGTTTTTGGGTACATGTTGTCGACTGTATTGGTATTTAATATCTAGCTGTACATACTTTTGGTTAAAAATTTAAGCTGAAGATTTTACTCACAAAGGAGGAAAATGTCCAAATATACTAGGTGGCATTTATTAGCATGTAAAGCATTGATTCATAGTAAAAAAAGTTCATGTTATGTATCTGCTTGGCCAATAAATAGATACTGCTGCACGAAGAAAAAGATGAAGACTGAAGCATAGTGAAAGTTTTCTACCTTGCTTTAAGTCTCTCAAGCACTTTAATTGAAACAATTTGGGAGGCCATGCAGGCATCAAGATTTACAAATACTAAGCGGTTTCCTTGAGGTTCTGCCACAATAAATGATCGAGCTCGCAACCGGAAGTGAACTCCAGAAGCAGTCTGCTCTGAATTCGCATAACCCATCATATTGACATCTGCAGCAGGCCCTGTTATGTCATAGCTTCCAAGACCAATCAAGTAATTGGAAGCTGATAAAGACCCTCCAATATTATGTAGCAAGAATGTTAAGAAAACCAGGAACCGAATTGTTGCAGATGGCCAGTGCCTATGGCCAGTACGGAGAAAACCCAGAATCCCCATGGCTTTCTTTTGGGGAAATAAAAAAATAAAACTTGAATATTCTTCAATGAATTCTTTTCATCTTGCACCCCCCGAAAGGAAAAGATAAATAAACCATCTATCAGAGAACAATAACTAATTCATACAAATAGATCACTACTTGTAACATCAAAGTATTGTAACCGGCATATAGCTTAAATAAGAGTCCAACAAACGGCATCTCAAAAGACCATAAGTAAGAGTCCAACAAACGGCATCTCAGAAGAGCATAAATAAGAGTCCAAGGATTTCTAAAGCAAATATCATGAATTGAGAACTTTCATTTCTCAATATAAAATGGGGTATGTCTTACAATAAACATCTAATTCCGTGACTTGAAAGGAACAATAGATTATAGAATAACATCTTGTCCTTATATACTTGTAAAAATAAAAATAAAAACATCTTGTCCTTATATGAGAAAAAATCCATCTAGGCCAATTTGGCGCTTTCAATTCTCAAATTGTGATCCAAAACTTCCACAAACTCCTAAACGAAGAGAAAATCAAAGAACACAAGCTGAATACGAGAAAATGTTTTGAGCTACCTTAACCCATAGAGTAGGAACTCTGTGCCACAGTGGCGTCAGGATCAGCTTCAATAGATGCATATTTACATGCACATTTACTCAGAAGAAAGTGAGGAAAGTGTGGAGAATTCGTAACACCACAAAGTCACAAACTCCACTTCTGTCCAATGTGGGTTGGGTCGTTGGCGGAAGGATAGAACCTTTTTTCAAACAGAAACAGTACAGAACTTAGAACGGTTTCTCCCGAAGGATAAACATGCCTTGAATAGTATTTGAACAAACATGGGAATACTATGACCAATATTCATAGTACTGCAAAGGTCGTGATCTTTCACCTTGCTTCGCTATGCTCATGATTGCAACGAGCATTACTCCACTCCCCTGAGAACCTTTTGTCTCCAACACTAGAGAGTTTACACATGTCCGTGGAGTTGGTAGGTTTTAGTGATAAACCTGAACATCCATATTCAATGTAGAGTTCACACTAGAAAGTTCCCATACTTTTGAGTACGCGCAGTGATAGAAGCGCGCTGCAATAACTAACCTCAAATGCAGCAGAGGTCATTAGATACTAATTTAATTAAGTACGCGGTTTTGCCAAAATTTAATTAAAAAATTTATTTTTATAAATTTAGTTTGTTATTTTTTAATATCATTAAATAACAAATTCTTTAAATCTATTACTATTTTGTTAAAATATTAATTTTAATTTTTTTATTTATTTTGATTCTAATTCTAATTTAAATATTTATTTATTATTAAAAAATTATAAATTAATTTTATAACATTTATATTATTTTAATAGATAAAATTTTCTTAACGGTCGGGACGACGATGGCCAAGGAGAGTGTGAAAAAGTAAGGAATGAGCTATACCGAGTTTACTTATCAGCTCTTGCAAGGCTATGATTTTTTGCGACCGTTCAAGGAGGGGGTGAGTGTGCAAATAGGAGGAAGTGATCATTGTTGCAAAAGGAAAAACTTGAGGCCAGCAAGTTAGGAATTTTTATGCCAAAATAATATTTGGTCAGTAATTTAGGCTAATTAGATTTGGTTATTGAAAATGATCAAAATTAAAAATATTGTAGATTTGTTGAATCTATTACAATGAGTTTTTATGCAACCTAATTAAACTTTAATCAAAATATAATTTTGTTGAATCCGCTAGTAATGCTTTTTGAGTCAAGTTGGAGGTTATACGACTTTACAAATTTAGCTTATTTAATATTCAATGAAGATTATTTAATATTTATTACCAATTTATTTATTAAATAAACTAAGGTTCAATCGACTATAGAGGCTTAGAGCTATCGAAGCATGTCCCAAGGCTTGAACAAAATTTTCTTAAATTGAGTTTTTATGTTTTATTTTAAGCAAATTAAAATCTGATATATCATAGATATGATTTTCCATTTGATTTTATTTCATATAATATTTGATAGATAAAATTTTAATTCTTAGGAAGATTTATTAGAAAAATAATATTTACTTTTAAATACATTTAAAACATAAGAGAAGAGAAATAAAGTATTTTTATATGTAGTCATCATTAATTATTTCTTTCAATTAATTAATTATGAATTTTTTTATTTCTTGCTTTTTAATTATTTTTTTATTAATTATAATTTTGTTAGTAATGTTCTTAAAAAAAATTGAATTGAACTATAATCCTGCTTCGTCGCTGCAGCCTATCTTTGTTATTTCTTGTACGACGGTCGTGATTTGTCCACTATAAAGGACAATGGAAATGCAATCAATGCCATTCGTCCACTCAATCTTTATTTCATGGGTTGATATGAAATGAGAGGGTTTTGCTACACAATCTTTTATTATTTATCCACACTCTATACTCCACATTTTTTAATATTTTTTAAAAAAAAATTTTGAATTTATTTTTTTTAAAATATTTCAAATTTTTTATTTACTATTCATATAAAAATTATTTAATAAAAAAAATTAAAAAAAAATTTCAACATTATAGTGTAAATTTCAACATTCATATGATATAAAAAATTTCCACATTCATATAGTGTAAATTTCAACATTATAATTATAAGATCTAAACGTGATATTTATCTCTTTAAATTATAAAAATAAAATAGAATTAGCTCATATGATATTATTTAGAATAATTTGATTTGAAAGCATTTGCACTACATATCATTCACGTGACATAATTTGATTTAAAATATAAGTTTTAAATTTTGAATCTCACAAATCAAATTATACTACGTAGATGGTGTATAGTATAGAGGTCTTCAAATAGCACTATTCAATGGCATGCGTACCGCTTTAGCTGAATTTTAAATTTGCATTTGTGCCGCATTACTTCGGTCAAGCATCAACCAACATAACTATGAAAATTGTTGAAAGATCAAGAAGTTCAAGCAATCCAAAAAGGAAACCGAACAATCACACAAATGAGCAAGAGGTGCTTCTATATCCTGCACAAATGTTCTCTAATTTATCTTTTTATAGTCGCTCATTTTATTTTCAACCTTATTTTGCATTCACTCTCTAACAATGAAGGGTGTTCATAATTGGTTGTTTAGCTAAATTTCTACTAGATTTGAAGTTTCTAATCTTATTATTCAAGTTTATTAATCTTATAACATAAAATTAATATAGCATTTTATGTAAGGTAGAAACTACTTATATTAATATTAGACACTAATATTTTAGTCTTATTATTCAAGTATATTAATCTCACTAATAAGTTAGACACTACTTATACTATACTAACAGACAGAAGGGCAGGAGAGGCAGCATGACACTTAAACTTGATATGTCAATAGCTTATTAAAAAATTGAGCAGAGATTCTTGGAGGCAATATTGAGACAATATTGAGAAAGCTTGGGTTTGGTGATAAATGGATAGCTTTGATCATGGAGTGTGTTACTTCTATATCATATTCTATGTTGGTGAATGGGCAGTCTGGAGAGGAGTTGAAACCATCAAGGGGTTTAAGGCAAGGGGATCCCATTTCCCCTCACCTTTTTATTTTGTGTACTGAAGAACTAAGTTCACTAATAGAGGCATCAGAAAGAAATGGAGACACCAACGGAGTTGTTGTTACAAGAGGGGGCATGAAACTCAATCAGTTATTGTTCGTTGATGATTGTGTGATCTTTGGAAGGGCAATGCTATTAGAATGGCAAAAGATCCAGAGCTTGTTGAACAGGTATGAAGTGGCTTTAGGGCAATTTTTGAATAAGCAAAAGACCACGATTTTCTTTAGTTCAAACACTGAGGAAGCTATCAGAAAACAGATACTGGAGACTCCTGGGATATTAGGTTGTGGCAGTTATGAAAGATACTTGGGGTTACCATCCTTTGTGGATAAATCTAAGTACAATACATTTAGGCACTTACAGGAAAGGATGTGGACTAAGATCAACAATTGGTAGAATACATTTCTATCTCAAGCTAGGAATGAGATTTTGATTAAGGTTGTTATTCAAGCTTTGCCTACTTACTCTATGAGTGTATTCAAGTTGCCCCAAAAACTTTGTAAAGAAATAACAACTATGATGTCTAGGTTCTGGTGAGGTCTAAAGGAGAAAGGCTCAAAGATCCAATGGAGAAGTTGGAAGAAGATGGGAGAATCAAAGAAGTATGGTGGTTTAGGTTTCAGAGATCTTGATAGTTTTAATAAGGCACTACTAGCTAAAAAGTGTTGGAGGATGATCCAAAATCCCTCATCCTTGGTTGCAGTTATAATAAAAGAGAAGTACTTCAAGAATAGGAAGTTAACTGAAGCAAAGTTAGGGTCTAGACCATCTCTAATATGGAGTATGCTTTTAGCAATAGACCTGATCAAGACTGGGCTGGGTTGGAGGGTAGGAGATGGCAGAAGTATCAAAATATGGAGTAACAAATGGCTACCAATAAATACTTATAGTAGCTTCCATTCACCAGAAAAAGTGTTGAACATTGAGGCAATGGTATGTAAACTGATAGATGAAGGAACAAGGCAATGGAATGTTAGTCTAGTGAATGAAGTATTTGGCAGTGGAGAGGCTAAAGCTTTAAGGAACATTCCACTGAGTATGCCTGGAGCTAAAGATATTATAATATGGGGTCCAAGTGCAAAACGCTTTTTTTCAATAAAGAATGCTTATCATGTTGAACATAATAGAGATAGAATGTTAAAAGGGGAGCCCTCAAGATATTATGAAGAATAGTCAGATTAGCAGTTAATATGGAACCTAAGGGTGCTTGGGTCTGTTAAGCACTTTATATGGATGGCTGCTAATCAAGTTCTACCAACTAAAGTAACTTATGTAAGAAGAGAATTATTGACACATTTATGTCCTATATGTCAAAGAGAAGAAGAAACTACAATTCATGTACTATGGAATTGTCCTGCTGCAACAGATGTGTGGATTGAAACTGCTAAACCAATACATAAGCTCTCAACAGATAGAGTGGATTTTATGAGTTTGTGGAAAAAGATTACTGAGAAACTGAAGATCGATGAATTTGAAGTGGTGGCATGTGTGATGAGGAGGTTATGACTCAAGAGAAACTCTCTAATTTATGATGACAGTTTTGAGAATCCAAGGCAGTTATGCAAGTCTGCAAAACAAAGATTATTAGACTTCCAGTTAGCTCAAGATAAGGTGCAAGGTGATACACAAAACAAGGCTACAATGAGACAAAAGGCCAGATGGAAGAAACCAACAAGAAGGAAGGTATGTGAAAGCCAATTGGGATGCAACTGTAAATATTAAAGAAAGAGAGACGAGTATTGGAATTATCATAAGAAATATAGATGGTGATGTTTAGACTTCTCTATGTGAAATTGTCAATTATTGTCCAAAGCCAGCAATTGCAAAAGCTATTGCATTGAGGAGAGCCTTGATGTTTTGCATTGAGTTGAGAATGACAAAAGTGTGTTTGAAGGTAGATGCCCAGGTTATTATCAAAGTTGTCACAAGTAAGGAAGATATATGCACTGAATATGGTGTGTTGGTAGAAGATGCTAGGAGGATGCTGCTTGATAGGGAACAATGGACGGTGAACTTCGTATGTAGAGAGGGAAATTCAATGGTTCACACACTTGCAAAGTTAGCTTTAGCCCCGAGGGAAGAGAGGGTATGGATTGAGGAATGTCCTAACTAAGTTTTATTCAGTTTTGGGGGAAAAGAATTGTAATGAATATTCTGATGCTTTGGTGGAATAAAATTACAAGTCAAATTAGACTTAAAAAAATATAATTGAACATTAATTGTTAATAATAAATACTAAATTCTATTAATTAAGTTTAGTATTTAAATATTAAACTTATACGGTACCACACGTGTAAACGGTAAATCAAAAAATCGGACCGGAATAGATCGAAATCGAAAGAACTGAAAGTTTCGATTTTGGTGATGAATCGGTCTGTATTGATTCTTAAATTTTTAAAATTGGTATCTACCAGTTCGATTATAAAATTTGTTCAAAATTGGATCAAACCGAACCGGTTACATGCATAGATTAATGCGAAGTGTTACATTTAAAGAGATTTTATAAAAAATAAATTTATAAATTGACGTAATTTGATATAATATAATAGATTGTAAAATTACTTTAAAATCAATTGTAAACCTACTTAATTATTAAATAAAATATAAAATTATATCAATTTAATTTAAAAGTTTACTTATATGAAATATATCGAATGAACACTTATCGTGAATCGGTCCAATTTTCAAAAACAAACAACACACGACCGACGCGTTCGGTGCTCGTCTGGCTTATCTGGTTTCATAATACATACTGCTGAAGCGAAGAATGGCTGGTGCTGGAGTCGACCCCACTTCTCTACTAGTCAACAGCGATCGAACACAACGCCAGATGTCTCTTTCTGTGTTTATCTTACGACGGTCGACATAAATAAATAAATTTATTTTTTAATTAATTTGAAGTTTTTAAATAAATTAGAGGAAGATATAAATAAATTAATAATAACTCGATGTCTTTTTATCGACTAAATTTTTTTAGATAATTTGACAATTTCTCCTCCCATTTTCTCCATCCTTACTAGCTAAGGAAATCTGCACTATTTATACTTCTTTCACGATCACACTCTCTGTGACAGACGCGGACAAAATCATGGAGGAGCCTCTGCTTTCAGGTAATCTCCTGCAAATTCCTCTTCCCATTCTTTTTCTTTTTCTCTTTTAATTTCCAACTCAATGTTGGTTTATTTCTGATATTTCTTTATGCTTATACTTGCACCTTGAAGAACAAAGAAGTGATGCGGGAGAAAAAGAGAATGGAAAATGGAGCTCGTACCAATACGTGGGAAGAACAGGCCCAGGGATTCCCACTGCTTCTTTGGCCGGCACTGAAGTCAGCGTCGAAGAGATTCGGTCGGCCGCTGCCTTTTCCGATCATTACCCGCCTTCACTTCACAGTGCTTTGGTTAGTTCGCCCGAGCCCGATCCTAATGGTAAGCGTATTTTTTCCCAACTGACTTTTTTTTTTTTTTTTAATTTGGGTTTTCGATGGAAATTAATGGGTCTGAGTTGATTAACAACGGTTTTCATCTGTCAAGGATTGAGGATTTGGTTGGTGTTTTGTCAATCCATTGCTCTCAATTCTATGTTTACGGAGTATCTCATTTGTTTCTTTATTTGGTTCCTAAGAAAACGTTCGAAAAGAAGTGTATTAAGATTTTAAACCTTATGTTATTTGGAACCACGAATGAAGCTTTGGTTCTACACACTGAAGCTTTTGTTCTCTTCCGTAAGTCTTTTACTCTGTACACATTTCGGGGATATTAAATTATGGTTCCCATCTGCAGAACAAGCTATTGTTTATCAAGGTGGATATGGAGCAGAGTATGGTGGAATCACGAATGAGTTCCGGAAGTAAGTTTATCTATAAGAATTTTAAGTCTGTCAATCTTTAAAATTTCTATCATGCTGCTGCAATACTGGTTTAGTATGATGTGATGTCATTTACATGATATGAGCCTTGAGGCAGTCCCCTCTTTATCAGCCGTATTGCACCCTGCCTTTTTCAGGCATATCTTACTTGTTGTCTATGGTATTGTCGGCCTATGTTATAGGATTTCACGTTGTTTATACTTTTTCTCAGGCAAATAATTATAACATGGATAGAAGACTTTTGCTAATTTTTTTGCTACTGGGGGAAAAAGGAAGAAAAGTTTCGACTGCTTCCTCTCGTATTTTATCTTAGCAACGTTCTTGTGCAAGTCGAACATCACTTCCTCCTTCCGCATGTTTTCATGTATAATATGTATTTGTATGTATTATCATGCATGGCATAGAAAGCGATAAGTGGGGGGCAGCAAGGTGGTAAGCTAGTAGCATGTATTAGAGTTCGGTTGGATGAAACTAGGAGAGGGGGGAAGCAACCACACAACTAGGCTCTAGCACAGGTGATGCCCTGAACTAACTTTGCTTTATCAGCTACTGCCCAAAGCATGCTGGTGCTTGCTGCAAAAGGGTAGACTACAGAGAAAAATTATAGAAAATCCTGCCTGGAAATCTTCCACAATTATAAATTGGTTCTTTCTGTCATAAAAGTGGCCGGGGTTCAAGCATGAATCAACAGTCAGGTTTACCTGTAGCTTTTGCTTTACATGTTCGCCTTTGGTTTTATTTGTGCTGAAGTTGTTTTTTCTATGTGTCTCTCTTTTCTTGATGGAATTTTATCAAGTTAAACATTCTAGCATTAAATTATGAACTTTTTTTTAATCCGTGTGTAGACAAATATTGGATGAAGTAGAGATACGAGAATTACTCATTGATCATGTTGGTCATCGTTGCTGTTGGGGAAGCCGTCCTGCTCGGACATGGAGGATTCGTGCAGTGGAAGACTGCAATGTTTATATAGGAACTCTAGATACTTTTATAGAAGAAAGGGAGACTATAAGAGAAACAGTGCCATACGGCGGTGGGAAGATTGATGGAAGGGATAGTGGACCTGAACTTGGAATCTGGGAATTGGATTTAAGATCTGAATTCCCTGTTCTATTTATTCCTCATAAGGAATCACGGGCAAAGATACCTCATTCTGAAACCATTGAGAAGTGCTCAGGTAGGATACTGAAACTATTTGGGGTTAAGAAAGAATTTAATGCAGAAGAAATTTTAAAAGAGTGTATCTTTGTTCTCTTAATTACCTATGGTAGCAATCTTTATTGTTTTGTCCTAACCCAACCTTGTTTGATATTTGCAGGATGTGCAGGACGGGGAGATATTCCTTGTCCGACATGCAATGCGGACCAAGAAGCTGGGTTTTATAAGGAAAATCAGGTGTGGCAATGCCCTGCTTGTCATGGAAGAGGTTTAATTGCCCACAGAGATGGATCTGACACAATGTGAGTTGTATGCTACTAATTCATCTCTTTGTGAATGTAACCACAGCTGGTTTGAAGCTCTAACAAACTTCAATGTTTGTTATTTATACATCTTATATGGTATACTTCTTTCCAATATTGCAATGGCATATTTGAAAACAACACTTTTGACTGTTGAGCTTCATATGCATTTTGATGGTAGCTTCACATATTGGAACTGGATGCTATTACTCTTGCAGTGTTGTGAATTTCATGGTCCTTTAATTCGGAGTAACTTTGTCTTTGCAGATGTTCTAGATGTAATGGTAAGGGAAAGATTCCTTGTGCAACTTGTGCATCTCGTGGGCTTATTAAGTGTGAGAAATGTCATGGAAAGGGTTCTCTTTTGTCACACAATGTCGCCATTGTTAGATGGTATGTATGCCAGTTTGTGATACATAATTGCATATCCTATACCAATAAAGGCAAGAATACTAACGGTCTGGACAAGCTAACCCACTGGCATTCCTTAATGATGAGGTTAAAAAATTCTTTGAATTTGAGTAGTTGAACATAATGCATACTTTGATGCATCTAGATTGCAGGGAATTATCTATTCTTTGCATGTAATGTCATGGCTCACATTATTTGAGAAGAAACCATATATTCCCTTCGTGTGATGTCGTGATCCTTAATATGGGCACTGGCTTGAAGATATACCTGTCCACAATGAGATCTGTATTTGATGATCAGCAATGATCAGACGTATAGGGTCTATATAAACTTTCATTGGCAGTCTGGGTGCATAAAAAAGAGATTAGTATTCAATGATCGGTGATGATCAGACCCTTTCATCGTCTGTCTGGATGCGCATAAAAATTAAGCAAGCCAGTGGTATTTGAGAATGTCATCTCTTAGCAGGAGTTTTCTACCCTAGGGATGTCACATTAGAAATCTACTTTTGGACTGAATTTCAAATGGCGTCTGAAAGATAAACCAAAGGTGAACAGAATGTATACATAATTTTCTTAAAGGGACTCACAAGTAAGTTGCCTCCACGAGTATTTGGGGATAACTTGACTGAGATTTTCTTGATATAATCTTCTGTTACAGCTATGATTTGTAGAAAGGCACTTCTATACTTAATGAAATCATTCACCTCCAAACCATATTGAGTGATGTGGATGATCACTCCCATGTTTAAAACAACTCTCGCTGCCTGCAAGTTTATTAGATAGGACATTTTGAAAAGGAAAGAAATTTATGGTCTACAATCATTGAAGTGATAGACTTCACCTGTATTTAGCCGCATGCAATAATTTTCTTTCTTACTATTTTGTGCCCAATGCATGTATCCCTTTGTATGATAATGCACAATGAATGAGAAAAGAAAATGTTGTTACAGGAAGACACTTTCAACCCGAAAAGTTAGTGCAACAAGTGGAGCAGCATCAGTCCCTGATGAGGTCTTCCACAGAGCCAAAGGTGTCCAGTTATGCAACACTCAGGCATATCAATGCACTCCAGCCTTTTTTGCCGACTCTTTCTCCCTCAACCAGTTTTCTTCTGAAGTTATTGCTGAAAGAGCTCCTGTACCTCCCTCTGCTAGGGTCATAAGCGAGAGGCACACCATCTCTGTTGTGCCAGTTACACGTGTCACCATGGCTCATCGTGCTAGATTCTTCAGTTTCTATATCATTGGTTTTAGCAGGGAAGTCTACTTGAAGGACTACTATCCTTCACGGTTTTGCTGGGGGCTATGTCCTTGTTTGGAGTGGTTGAAGTTGTGATTAGGCGCTGTAATTCTGCATGCTTACCCATATTTTGTTCCTTGATTGCTTTGCCGAGTAATAAGTTGTAGGGTTTTCTCTCTTGTTGAATATTGGGGTCATAATTTTCTTTTGTTGTTAATGAAAGTTGGGTTGGGTTTGCTATTCTGATTCACCGCATCATGGGTTTGTCCGTATGATCGTGACAAAGTTATGCTTTTTGAGAGACTATGGAAGTTCAATTTCTTTTTGCTTAGTTCGTTCCGTATAAAAGACTGTTTCCTCTTTGGATCGTCTGTAAATGGTGGTTATATCATATTTTCATTTGTTCTCGGACCGTAGTTTATTAATCTGGGATGTTTAACTGATTTCTGAAGATCGTCAAGTTCTTGTTTTAAATTAATAACTTGTTTTAAATTGATAACCTTGAGTGAGAGAAGAGAAAGTTATGTATTTTACAATATTTATTGTTGTCTGTATAAATTTTTTGAACAATACTAAATGAGTAATATATATTGTAGGGGAGAGCAGTGGCTTCCTAGCCCTCGCTACCCTGCCCCGCCCCTTTTGTCAGATGCGGGGGGCGAGGTACCCCACCTGTATTTGGGCACCCTTGCAGGTGCAAGGGGCGCGACAGGCTAGGCCTCCGTCTGTCTGTCTTTCCTCTGCATCGCTATATATACATGTATATATTAAAAAAATATACTGATACTAAAATGATGTCGTTTTGAGGATATTCCAAACGACATCGTTTTATTAAAACATTAAATTCCTCTTCCCAACTCTCACTTTCCCATATCCCTCTCTCTCTCTCTCAAACCCTTACTCTTGCACCTCATCATCTCCAACGTTGTCTCTATTGCCTAGCGTCCTCTCCTAAGTTCTACAAGTATCCTTGATCCTGAGCTATTTTTTTAGATTTATTTCGAACTATCATGATGTGGAGGATGGGATTGATGAATGGAGTTGGAGAATGAGATTGTGATTTGTGTGCTGTAGAGATTTGTATGGGCTATTATTGAGTATCTGGGATGGGATATTATTGAGTATGTAGGGTTTCAAAATTAAAACCCCAAAACATGTAGAGGTTTCAATGTTGAAACCCTAAATTAAATTTGGAGTTTCAACCTCAAACTATTAGTTTAATTTTGCAATATGTTTATGAGTTTTAATATTGAAACCCTTTAATTAGATTTGCAGTTTCAATAGCCCTTGATGTTCATGGCTGTATGACTTTAATTGTTGTGTGATTTTTGCATCATGTCAGATTTTTGTTAGTCAATAAGAATGGATAGAGTCAAATCCAACCACTATCGATGGTGCTAGCTCTCCAGACCCTACCGACTCACCTACCATTACCCCTACCCCTACACCCATTGCCACCAAGTAAGAAACCAATTTTAATTGTATGGTCTCACTTCACCAAAATAGAGGATGATGATCCTAATAACCCCCAAGTTAAGTGTAACTATTATGGTAAAGTGTATGAATATTACTGTAGGAGATATGATACATCCTAGTTAAAGGTTCACTTAGAAAAATAATGTAAAAAGAGTCTAATTAGACATTCTTTACAAGAAAATAGTCGATCTAGACTTGAGATTAGACTTAAAAAAATGGTGGATGAGAGCAGTGGAGGGGAATGTTGAAGGGGTTTACGAAGTGTGATCAGGGAAAGTGTAAAAAATACCTAACTCATATGGTGATAGTAGACGAGCTACTCTTTCGGTTTGTGAAGGGTGAATGGTTCTAAACATACTTTAAGTACTTGAAACTTATGTTTGACATTCCTTCTTGCCACACAGTAGCAAAGGATATTGTGAAACTATATGTTGTACATAGAGAACTGTTAAGAAGCCATTTAAGGGTCAAAGAGTTTGCCTCACGATCGATACATAGACATCGGTCTAAAATTTTAATTATAGGTCTTTGATGGTACATTTTGTAGATTATGATTGGCAATTAAAAAAAAGTTTTCAAATTTTATCAAATTTCCAATCACAAGAGTGAGACCATTGGGAAGGTCTTGGAGGCCACAATAAATGAGTGCGGGTTGGAGCGGGTTATAACAGTAACGGTTGACAATGCTTCTTCTAACGATATTGCTTTGGGGTATCTTAGGTTTGTGAGATCCTCGCTGGCACGACTTAATAAATTTAAGGCTGTTGTAAGGACTAGGAGTATAAAATGAAACTCAACCTTTTTTATGTTAGAGACGGTCTAGGAGTTTGAAAAAGTTTTAAAGTATTGGGTGAGGAGGACATACATTATGTCAACCATTTTAATGATGAGGGGGGATTGGGCAAACCTAATGTTGATTATTCGGGGGTTGTTGGGATTTTTGTAGAATTTTTTAGACTTTTCTACGAATTCACAACCACAATTTCCTATTCTGTGTACGTTACATCCAATGAATTTTGTCAACAAGTATGTTAGGTGAAAGATCAATTGAATCAAAGATGCGGGAGTGACCAAACTAGGCTACAGGAAATGGCAATGAACATGCAAACTTAGTATGATAAGTATTGGGGGGATTTGAGTAAGTTAAACTAGGGGTGAGCATCAATTTAGTCAGAGTCAAATCCTCCAAAATCTGAGTTCGACTTTAACTTTTTGACTCCAACTCCGACTTGTCGGAGTGGAGTCAGATTTGGACTTTCAACTTTGGAATTTTTTTTTAGGTTCATATTTAGCCCATTTTAAAAAAGACTTTTTTGGACTTTCAAATTTCTTTTTTTTCAAAAAAGTAAAAAATAAAACTAAATCATTCACTGCTAATTTACTTCTATACTAATATCTGATTTATTTGTATACTAAACTTATACTATAGTGTCTAATTACATGTTATCATACTATAATATCACATATTATTTTTAGTGTCTAATTACATTTTGTTATACTTTACTAAATTAACATTATGTGATATTAACTTATTATACTAGACTTATTAATTATTTTTATACTAGTGTCTAATTTATTTATGTACTCAACTTATACTATATTGTCTAATTACATGTTATTATATATTAGTATTACATATTATTATACTAATGTCTAACTTATTTCTATACTTAATTATGTATTATAGTAATACTATGATGCTTACATATACTAAATTATTATTAATCTATTTATAGTATAGTATGAGTATATTATTTTATAATAATTAGCTCATACTAGTATATTATTAGTTTAAATATATAAGTTCTAGTTATATAACTATACTAGTATCTATGATTAATATATAGAAAAATACATATTTTTATAACATATGTACAATATCGGAATTGGATTTGGGGTCGGAGGGTAAATTCACAGTCAAATTTGGAGCATAAAGTTGGACTCAATTTAGAGACACCTCTAACTCCAACTTTGACTGAAAAAGTAAAATAAATAAATAAATAATTAAAACTCTGACTCCATTTTGTTGGAGACAGAGCGGAGTCAAATTTGAAATTGAATTTTTGGATTTTTCTCAACCCTAGATTAAACATTTTCCTATATATAACCATTGTTCTTAACCCTAAGTACAGAATTGATGGCATGGTGTATAGATTGACATTGGTGAATAGGAAGTCATGGGCAAATCATATTGTGACAAGGGTACAAAAAATTCTTAAAAAATTGCTTGATGAGTTTGCCGCATTCATGGGTGCTAATATTATGACATCTACACCTACTACATCACCTCCTCCCTAAGTCGGGAGAGGGAAAAAGCGTAGGTTAGGATGGGGTGAGAGGTTGGGGCGGGTTGCTGAGTTTCGTCAGCCTTCAGACACACAATTGGAGTTGGATATGTACTTGGCAGCGGAGATACACCCATTTACATAGTGGTTTGATATCTTATCTTGGTAGAAGGTAATTTCGTCAAGTATCCCCATCTTTGGAGAGCTAACTCACAGTATTTTGGTTATTCATATTAACATTGTAGCCTCATAGTCGGCTTTTAGCACCAGGGATCACATATCGAATCCATTCCGAAATTGATTGTCTCCTACCACTATGGATGCATTGATTTGTACTTAAAATTGAATCAAAAGGAAGCCAATTCATATTCCAAATGTGGTAGACTTCGTGGAGACCGACGAGTTGACGGGTGATGATTAGCCTGCATCTGGTAATCGCTCTTACCAATAATATTGCTATAATATTACTTTTGCTTACAATATATTTTGTTATAACTTATACTCAATTTTAATTGTTGTATAGACAACTTCGAAAAATGTCCCTATGTCTACATTGACCGCAATATGATTTCGTAGTTCGATCCATCATTACCATTAGTTTGTATAATGATTTTCTTATTTATTCGTAGTATGTATATAATATTTGTAATTCTAAATGATTTTCTTGTATTTTTTTCAACTTTTATAGTATCATTGTCACATGCCCAATCCCAATGATTTCATCTTAATCTCAATCTCATTTTGGTTTGTAATTTTAATTTTTTAACTTTTTCACATATCTATATAATGTTTGTATTTATGATTTTTTTTCCTTATTTTATTTTCCAGGTTTTATGGTCTCACGCCCTCACTTGTCCAACCCTAATCCCAAATTCTCAATGATCTACTCTGCAATCTTTGATAGTCTTGCTTGATTTGTAATTGTAGTTTTATGTTTTTAACTTTTTTACATATGTATATATTGATTGTAATTCTAATTTATTTTCATATTAATATTTTTTATAATCTCGAAGTCTCACTAGCTCACCACCCCCCCAATAGGGGTGAGCAGGTCCGGCAGATGAGGGGGGCAGGTAGCCCCGCCCGCATCTGCCACCAAATCTGGGGGCGGGAGCGGGATAGGAGTGGCCCCCGCCCCGCCCTGGGTTATATATATATAAATTATATAATTATATATATTAAAAAAAAAACCCAGGCATGATGATGTCGTTTCATGCCTGAGTTTAATAACCCCGAACCCCCCCCCAAGCCCTTCATTCTTCCTGAGTTCCTGAATCCTCTCTCTCTTGACTCTCAGTCTCTCTCTCTCTCTCTCTGAATCAGTCTCCGTCACCGTCGCACCTGGTCCCTCTCTGCAATCTGCATCTTCGTCGCCGTCACCTTAATCGTAGCCCGTGACTCTGTCTTCATCTCCGTCACCGAACCCTAAATTTCAGATTTAATTTTTTGTGATTTATATGTTATGGAATGGAGATTGTAGGAAGGATGGGGTTTAACTGGAGATGGAGGATGAAATTTTGTGAATTGTGTGCTGTGGAGACTTGATTGTGTATGTGGTTTGAATTTTTCATCATTGATTATTGATGAATTTGTCCCATCCATGTGTTTTTGAGGATTTTTTTGATTTGCATTATGTAATGTGTGTGAATGATGAGTTGATTTGTACCTAATTAATTCAGATTGGAACCTTAAATTAATTTAGGGCTCCAATCCGAAACCCTAAATTAAGATTGGAGTCCTAAATTAATTTAGGGTTTTAATCTTTAATACCACTTTGCAATGAAATTCAAACTTTTTTTAAAAAAAAAAATTGAAATTTGCAAGAAGAAAGATTAGTTGGAATTTGGATCTCATATACGAACCACGAGTGTGTGTGTGTCTCTACGAATTTAGGTTTCATTTACATGCTCTCTTTTGCCATGAATTGTATGATTTGACCAATATGATTGGTAAGTGGCTAACTTCATGCACAAAAAATGGAAGAAAAAAGTGTTGGCTAATAGGTTATATATGAACGTGGCATTGAGGATTACAATTGCTGGCTTGCACTTTTAATTGCTGAATGTTTGTTAGTTTAAAAAAAGGTTTTCTGATGTTATTGGTCCGAAATATGATTTTCTTTTTACATCCTACTTTTGTATATAATTATTGATCAGAAAGCATGAAAAGGTTTTTAATTTGGGTATTTCATTTTTTTATGTTTGATGTTTGATCTTCCAACTTCCAATATATATGCTATAGCTTGGATGTTAATTGTTTGGCATGTTGTTGTGTTTGCTATAATTTCAGATTTCTTGTTTGTTTGAGTTCATGGATGTACCAGCAGATTCTAGTGCGAGCTCTCCTTTCCAGGTCGAGGGTACCTCTACCCTTACACCTACACCTACACTTACACCTACCCCTCCTCTCATACTCCTACCCCTACCCCTGGCCCAACACCTACCCCTATGGCACCTTGCCCTGCCCCCAAGCCCAGTAAGAAACCTGCTTCAATAGTTTGGGCTCATTTCACCAAATTAGAGGGTGGTGACCCCAATAACCCCCAAGTCAAGTGTAACCATTGTGAAAAAATTTATGGATGTCACTATAGAAAACATGGCACCTCACAATTAAAGATGCACTTAGAAGAGTAATGCAAAAAAAATCTAATATTAAGATCATTACAAGAGAAAAAGCCAATCTAGTCTAGAAATTGGATTTCAAAAAATGGCGGATGAGACTAGTGGGGGTGCAACTTTGAGGGGGTATACTAAATATGATCCCAATGAGTGTAGAAGATACCTAACTCGTATGATCATAATGGATGAGCTACTTTTTCAACTTGTTGATGGGAAAGGGTTCCAAGCGTATTCTCGCTACTTGGAACTAAGGTTTAATATTTCTTCTCGACACATGGTGGCAAAGGATATAAAAAAATATTTTTACATTGAAAAAGAGAAGTTGATAGGTCAATTGGCGGGTTAATTTTTTTGCCTCACCACTGATACTTGGACATCAGTCCAAAATTTTAATTATATATTTTTGACTGTGCATTTTGTTGATTCATCTTGGACATTGCATAAAAAAATTATAAAATTTTGTCAAATCAACAATTATAAGGGTGAGACAATTGGGAAGGCCTTGAAGGCCGCAATAAAGGAGTGGGGGTTGACCCGAATTGTTACAGTCACAGTTGATAATGTCTCGTCTAACGATGTCGCATTGGGACATCTAAAGACTTATCTTAAAGAGACAAATAAGATAATTATGGGTGGTGAGTGTTTGCATGTGAGATGTGCGGCACATATTCTGAATCTAATGGTCACTGATGGTTTGAGGGATCTTCATAACTCGATTTCTCGGGTCAGGACTGCTGTGAGATTGGTGAGATATTCTCCTTCAAGGTTGGAGAAATTTAAGATTGCTGCGAGATCTGTGAGCCTAACATCCAAGAAGGGCCTTTGTACTGATATGCCTATACGATGGAACTCAAAATTTTTTATATTGGAGGCGGCTTAAAAATATAAGCTGGCATTTGCATTATTGGGTGACAAAGACATCCAATATGTTAAATATTTTGATTATCACGGGAGATTGGGGAAACCCATAGATGATGATTGAGAAATTGTATATACTTTTGTAGAGTTTTTGAGGCTTTTTTACGAGGTCGCCATGACGTTATCTGGAACTTTATACCCTACATCTCATCAATTCTGTCAACAAATATGTAGAGTAAAAGAAAAATTAGATAACATGGTCGAGGGTGGTCACATTAGGCTGTGGGAGATGGCATTGATTATGAGGTCAAAGTACGACAAGTATTGGGGAGATTTTACTAGGGTTAATATTTTGTTATATGTAACTATCGTACTTGACCCGAAGTTTAAAGTGAATGGCATGGTATTTGGATTGGGCTTTGCGTACGGCCAAGCATGGGCAGCGATTATTGCATAAAGGGTTCGGGAAATCCTTAGTAGATTATCTGATAAGTTTACTACTATGTGGGGTGGTAATATTGTGGTACCTACACCTACCCCCCACCCCCACAAGTTCTAGAAGTCGAGATTGAGAAAAAACGTAGATTGGACTGGGGTAAGAGTTTTGAGCAGACCCCTTTCCTCCGGAGTTCTATAGAGGCTTAGTTAGAGATAGACAAATACTTTGCAGCAGAGATTCTACCGTTTTCACAAGACTTCAATATATTAAGTTGGTGAAAGGTAAATGTCGTGAAGTATCATATTCTTAGAGAGATAGCTCGCACATTTTTTGCCATCCCTGTTAGCACCGTAGCCTCAGAGTTGGCTTTTAGTACAGGAGGGCGTGTGTTAGATTCATTTCGGAGTTCATTAGCTCATACCACTGTGGAGGTTTTGATTTGCACGCAAAATTGGATCAAGAGAACTCCAATTTATGTTCTAGATGTTCTTGAGTATGAGGAGGCCGACGTTAAGGATGAGGGTGATGATCAACCTGGGTCTGGTATTAATTTTAATTTCATTTTTTAATTTCTTATTTTAATATATTTATTTTCATTTAATTGGTATTCATTAATTTCATTTCAAATTTAATTGTTATAGTGATACATGATACGGCGTCTACGGCTACCTTCGATGCAGTATGACTTTGTATTGGTCCATTGGACCTAATATTGCCATGGTTTGCACAATTTCTGCCTTAATTGTTTTTTACATTTATAATTTTATATAATATTTTAATATCTAATTATTTTGCTTGTTTGTTTTTAAGCTTTTATATTTTCAATATACATATGCCAAATCCTAATGACCGATCTATGCTCATCTATCTCATCTTCATCCCAAATTCCAATGGCTCAAGGCCTCAATCTCAATCTCATCTTGGTTAGTACTTTTAATATTTTGTATTTTAATTTTTTAAAAGTTTGTTTCATCTTTATTACTTTATAATTCTAATTTGTTTTATTTTTAACTTATTAATATTTTAGGTTTTATAACTTATTAACTTTTATGATCTTAATTTTCAGTCTCACAGCAGTCGACACAACTCACCACTCAGTGAACTCACCGCCACGGTTCCATCTCAAATTGATCAAATTGAAAAGTTATGATTTTGTTAATTTACAATTAATTGTAATGTTACTACAATAGTTAATAGTACAATTTGTAATATTTAAGTTTTTTAGAGGAGTTTGTAATATTGTAATAGTTTATTAGTTCTCTTAATTTGTATAATTGTAAATTGTAATAGCTTACTAGCTTAGTGATAATTATTACTTAATTAGTTAATAGTTGAAACTTAGTATATAGTTAATAGTTCAATCTATATATATTTTTTAATTTTTAAATATATATATATTTAGTTAAATTCTGGACCCAAAAATGGATTTTGAGCCCAAAGTGACCCAAAAATGGATTATGTGCCCAAAATGGCCCAAAAACGGATTTTGTGCCCAAAAATAGATTCTGGGCTATTTCGGGCCCAAATAAGTGAACTGGGCCAGTTCGGGGGCGAGGGGGCGGATGCATGGAGGTCCACCCCGGCAACTGGACGGGGTACCCCACCCCCGCATGGACTAGGAGGGGAAAAATTCCCCACCCCCGCCCATGTGGGGGCGGGGGCAAGGACGGGGTGGCCCTGCCCCATAAGGGGCTGGTATCACCCCTACCCCCAAATTCTAATCTCAGGACTGAAAGTCATCTTGTAATAATATTCATTTAAATTCTTTGACAATTTGTAATATTTTAATATTAATTTTTAGTAGTTTTAGATTAATTTGTATTATTGTAATAGCTTAAAATATTTAGATTTTTATGTTTTATGCTTTAACAGCCTTTATTTCATTTTATGTTTTATGTAAAATATAGTTTTTATTTTTTTAAAAATGTTGGGCCCAAAATGGCCCATAAAGAATTTTTAGGCCCATTTGGGCCGAACAGGAGGCAAACAGACTAGGGGTTCAAATCCACACCCAGGATGCAGGACTTGATCCTTAGTGGGCAAACCCCACCCCTTGCAAGGGCGGGCGTGGGGTGCGGGAAGTGAGCGCCACCGTCCCGAAAGTGCGGGTAGAACTCCTTATATATTGTAGAACTCTTTTCATAAGTTCATCTATATGCTATTGAATTTTCAGGTTGGGATAATAACTTATTGAGCTGCATTGAAATGCCCTTATTCTAAATACGTAACTTATGTACCTTGTGCGAACCTGAACACTATATATGCAACATACGAACCAAACCAAACCATATAACAGTGCTTGCTTAGGTTCACTAGTACAAAGCATGCTTGGAGCTGGACAAATGAATTTTGGCTAATACAGAATAGAGTTTATATTACTGTTTTGGTTGTTTTTTGACCTTTTAGTATTTACCACCTTGGTTGTTTGGACTTGTAAGTTGTAACCACAGTATTCTGAAATATTACTATAATATTTTTGTGAGGGATTAATAAAATTACAGAATGTTGTCCTCTTTAAAAACAAACAAACAAACAAACAAAAAAATAGAAAATGTTTGGAGATGGACTGGTCTGGCAGTACAGGGTGACCATGCACCAATATGGTAGCTGATCATAGAAATCTTCCAGGGTTGTCTGCATCTAAGCTGATATTGCAGATCATCTCCAAACTAAGTTTGTAAAGAATGAAAAAAAAGGGCCCACGCGGTTTCCAGACCACCATTAGAATCTTCAAGCAGTGACCTCAACATCAAGCTGGCATCACTCCAACTGGCAGCTGCATGCAGCATGGATCCGCCGGTAGATTGTTGCCATCACAGAAAAACTCTTAGGTTGTGGTGGTCACGAAGATATATTGCACCGTCCTAATATATCGAACAAACAAAACAAAATAAGTCATTAGTTAGTTGTCTGAGTCCTAAATTAAGGTTATTTATAAGCCTTTGTTGTGTATATATGCCACCGCCAGCACTTATATAAGAAAAATAAATATTTGTGATAGATTATTTATGATGATAATGATTATTTACGATAAAAACAGATTCATTTTAATAGAAAATAATTACTTTTATTAAAAGTTACTGATTATAAATAAATAATTTTCTTTTCGTTAACTTTCTTATTAGACAAAAAAACAAGGTACAATTCAACCACCTTGATGGCTTTTCAAGCGTTGACATGTCATGGAAGGTCTAGCTAGAACTTGCTTAGTGGAGACCCATTGTCCAAACAACTCCCAACTCCCAACTCCATTCCCATGAAATTAAGAGACTTGACTCTTTATCTCCAATTCTGC
This sequence comes from Cyclocarya paliurus, assembly GCA_029856935.1. Classification (NCBI taxonomy): domain Eukaryota; kingdom Viridiplantae; phylum Streptophyta; class Magnoliopsida; order Fagales; family Juglandaceae; genus Cyclocarya; species Cyclocarya paliurus. Next base: position 29,735,185 of record CM056955.1, on the reverse strand, counting down.
TCTATCTCTCCCTTAAAACTATTATAAACTATGTCATTTTTAACCCTCCTATGATATGATTGAATCGTGGGTACACCACTAAGAGTGTCCCTTTCCGGCTGATTGACAAAAGAAACATCTTGATCATTCCATTTCATTATATATATATATATATATATATATATATATATATATACACACTTGATCTGCATTATAATTTATAGAAAATGTTTGTCGAGACTCATCCCATAATTCTGTCAAAGGCCGATCGAAAAAATACTTAAAAGTTTGTGATCCTTCTATTTGCATTCACCACAAAACTTTCTAAAATTACTTTAATATAAACATATAACAAGATAATAAAAGTTACATCTACAAAAAAAAAATTAAAAAAAAAAGACATACAATCATTTTTATAATCACTTATAAAATTATATATTAAAGAAAGAATATTTTATAAAATAAATTATAAAAAAAAACATTATTTTATATAAATATATTCTTATTAAAACGTTGATCTTCATGTGTGTTGGGAATATTAATAACGTTTATTGTACAGCTTAATTCCCATGGTGATGATGTAGGACGGCACGGCACAATGATTAATCCTTCTTTTGTGCAAGTAAATAGTCCCATCAAAATATAATATTAGAAAAAGAATATTAGGGATGTTAGGATCGTGATTGAAAATACGATCCAACGGTTAGGAAGTGGTAAAAGGTCATCATCAGATATAACGGCTAGTTTTAAAGAGGATGGGCAATTTAGGCGGGTACAGAGCTGAGTGAGACAAGAAACCAATCATGGGCCGTCATAAGGCCATATGGGGCTCCTGGGATAGTGCCACCTGTCGTATTTTGGATTTCCAGAAACCGGAATGTCCCAAATCCAATGTAAAACCAAACCAAAACACAAAAAAAGAACAAAAACAAGTCAGCAACGACAAAACCGACAGCATGTGGTTTTGCGAACACGAGGATGGAGGATCGAAGTCATTCCTTCCGGTTATGGGTAAAGAGAATTCACTCCAAAGTTTTTGTGCCGAGAAACCATATCGGTCTCTACTCGTGTCTGTCTGCATGCACATGAGAAATGACTTTTATAAGCATTTGAAATACGAAGGATTTTAGATACAGAAATTCTTTTTGCAATTATTTTTATATATTCTTTATTTATTTTATTAATGTGATTGATTATGTCATTTTTTTAATATAAAATAATTATTATTATCAATCACATTAATAAAATATAAAATAAATACGTAAAATTGACTGTACAAATTGTAATATATACGTTGGGATATTTTTAAAATTTTAAGTCTTGTTATTAGTCACATCTACAATGTCGCATGATTTAAATGTTGTTATCTAAGTTCAATTCTGCCAATAATTTTGATTAAAGATGATTATACTTAAGGTGAAAAATAGTATGGCTTGTTAACATTTATAGCAAGAAAAATATTATTTGTATTTAAGAAAAACTTACAAAAAACTTACTTCTCCACGTGTCAGTTATTGATATGCTGGAAATTATAAAATTTAAAATTTAAAATTTGAATTTGAAAACAAAACTGACAAAATAAATCTTGAGAGTAAAAGTGTAGATAAAAATTATAAGTATATGTGATACTACTCTTATAACAATAAGATAAGAGATTCTTTGTTTGTCGCATTAAGAATATTTCATAGTTTTTAATAAAATCTAAGCCATACACTATCATTTTCATAGTCTAAAACACTAAAACATAAACTATAAACTCTAAACTCCACCCTAACCTTAATTCATTTTTTACCACCACCAGCTACCTCTGGCCAGCCAACCCTTAGGGGCGGTGGTCACCATCTCAAAAGAGGCACAAAAATACTCAAGCTCAGGGTGGTAGCCAACGGCCACACTCACCAAAGTGAAATAAGTTGAAAATTGCCAATGTTAGTCTGAAAATCATTTGCATTGGCAAAATCAGGCATGGATCCGCCAGATCTAGCCAAAATTGAGGAGTTAAGACTACATTCATCAAGTCAAGGCCAAATTCGATTAAATCTAACATGATCGGCCGTATTTTTGGACCACCTGGAGCCGAGGTGGTTCACAACCACCCCATCACGGGGTGGCCTGCCACTTCTTTCTCTTTTTAATTTATGTTTATTAATTTGAGTTATTTTATTTAGCAACTCTACACCACACATAATTTGATGAATAGAAACAGGTGCGTGGTGTAGGACAGTTGAGTAGAACTTTTGTTTTGATTTTTTATTTTGTATGGATAAGTAATATTATATTTATCATAAAAATCTTAATGTGAAACTTTTTAGTTAAAGGATGTAAAAGAGACTTTTACGCTATATCATGTTTTAGAGTCGTGGGTTTTGATCCCTGCGTTGTCGTTAGATTATCTTATCATCATAGATTATTAATGAGATTATTAACATCTTTTTTTATATATATCTTTTGCATCTTTTTAAGATAAGCGTTCGATAGTTGAGATGTCATTCATTTGGGGAAGACATTATAGTTGAGATGTCATTCTTTTTAAGACTTTGCTTGTTTTTAGGAAACTTTTCAATTTATTTCATCTGATTATTATAATTTTTTTAAATTTTAATATAAAATAAATAATTTAATTTTTCAAATCTTAAAATAAAAATAATATTAAAAAATATATATAAACAATATTGTATTCAACTTTTTAACTTTAATATCAATTTAACTCATCTGTAAAAATAAATAAAGAAGCAAATTTGGTGGTTGATAAACATCATAAAATTAAGGTGGACGTTTGCGTGATGTGATATTAAATTACACAATATATCAATAGATTAAAAAAAATGATAAGAATTACAAATGGCCAAATGTATCTTTGTTTCCCAAGTTTTTTTTTATAAAATTATATTCATATGTCAATATAGAATATATATTGTACTATACAATTGATGTGACATAATTTAATTCATAAAAAAAAAAAAAACAAAACATGCGGTTGTATGGAACTTTTATGCTTCATGGACTTTGAAATCCCCACGCAACCATTTCTTTGAACTCTCGTAATCATATTTGAATCAATGAAAACACCTGGTTGTATGAAATTTTTATGCTTGATGGGCTTTGAAATCCTCACGCAACCATTTTGTATTCATACATTATCTATGATATACACAAGTTTTTATTATTGAATCAATGATATGAACATCATGTTCTCCACACTGACTTATAAATAGAAGGACTCTTGTTCAATATAAACAATCAATATGATTTAAACATCTTCCATAAAAAGTGAATCTAAGGGCAGATTGATAAACACAAAAAGAATTATGTTATGTATCAGACTTTTCATTTCATGTCCATCACGTAAGAGTAGATGTCATGGACTCGTGTGATTGGAAGATAGCATCCTGAAAAAAGTAATTTTAAAAATATCGAAGGGCAGTCACGTCATTGCGTTGTTTCGATAAATCATAACTTAAATTTAAAAAAAAAAAAAAAAAAGTCATTGCGTTGTTTCGATAAATCATAACTTTTAAAAAAAAAATGTTTCGATAAATCGCTGGTCTCTCAAAGTCTCACGACGATTATAGACTTCTACACGCAGAAAGACAGAAGAGAAGGAGGTCCGTCTCTCTGTACATAAAAGCTCTCCTTCGAAACAGAAATAGAACAATCAATCAAAGCCTCTCCATTGGCCTTACAATACGGAGCCCCCCACAATCCAACCGACGCTTTCTCTTCTTCTCTCCCTCCCTAAATGCAAAAACCCTTCTTTCTCTTCTTCTTTTTATCTCTCTTTTCTCTCCCTTTCTTTCCCCATTCTCCTTTTTCCGCATTGGCTTTTTCCTTCTTTCTTTTGATGTTCGAACTGGTCCTGCCATGTCGTCGTCCGGTGCCGTTCTGAGCAACTCCTGCAACTGTAGCCCACTACCCCCCGCCGGGGGGCCCACCACGACCAGGCGACGAGTGGCGGACCTCTTCATGGACGCGGAGAAATTCTCCAACTTCCCCGACCACGTACACGACCACGACCACGACCACGATGATCCCTGTTCCAACGGATACAACTGTGGGTCCCACATTCACCACCAATATTATTTCCACCACCCCGTGATAAGGTATCTCCTGCTTCGCTCGCGGGCGGTCTTCTCTTTGCCCGACGCTTGGCTGCTCCGCATTGAGAATGTGCTCCTCTGGATGGCCATGATGGTACGGTCGTTGAGATCCGGGAAGAACATAGGCCGTAAGATCTTCGGGTTGCTGATGCTGTTGGCGGTCGTATCGGTGTTCGTTAAGGTCTCGTTCCTGAGCAGCCACGCCGAGTTGAGCGGGAAGAGGATTGATAACGGGCTCTTGATCGTACAGACCTTCAAAGATGATTCGACAATGGCCCAACGCGCAGTCACAGAGACCGAAACCTCCATTACGAAGCGGGCTCTCGAGAGATTGCCTGTAAGTAAATATTTTCACTCTACCTCTTATTTATTTTCCTTCGTAAATTCCCATTATAAAAAGATTAAACTGTTGATAATTTTATTGCCATATTTTTCTGTTCTGCTTTAAGTATATACCTCACTTTCTTTCTTTTATTTTGGCAATTAAAAATAGTCAAGTTATTGCTTTGACTCACAAGATGGTGGGTGGGTGGCAACTGGTGCTTTGAATTTTCATGGGTTGGCTATGACCAGCTCATCCAACTGTATCCGTATGGGTTGCTTTCATATGATGTTTTGTTGGCCTTTTAAATGTTCCTTCATTCCCTGTGGCCTAAATTTTTCAGGACAATATTACGATACAATAACCTTTGACTTTTGTTATAAAGCAAGAGTATGTTGTCAGCAATTCTACTTTGTTTGAATATGCAACTTTACACAGATTGAAGCTTTTTCTTTCTGGTTTCAATCGCTTTTTTTTTTTTACTTTTAGGGCCGCATTTATGTTCCTTTAAAATCAGTCCTCTTTTTAATATGGCTCTTTTTCTTAGTTGTTATTAATTTATTTGGGTTTTCCCTGTTTTGCAGCCTTCAGAAATATGGATGAAACCAAATAGTGAAGACTTTTACCAATGCATTGCTCGACCCGAGAATCGAATACGTAAGTCTAATGTTACACGTTCCAAAATTTGTCGATCACGCATCTAACTTGATAATTTTCTTATGTGGGTACTGATTTTTACCCATTCAAATTTCTCATAGGAACGGACTCAAACACGAATGGCTATCTTCTTGTTCATGCCAATGGTGGATTGAATCAGATGAGAACAGGGGTAAGAATTACTATCAATAAGGATAATGTTCCTCGCAATCTCATGGATTTAGTTGTTTTTTAAGCTTACTTAGTTCATTGACATCAGATATGTGATATGGTTGCTGTTGCGAAGATGATGAATGCTACTCTGGTTCTTCCTTCTCTGGATCATGATTCATTTTGGACTGATCCAAGGTATTATTATGAGTGCCTGTCTATTTCTGATAGATGTTAGTATTAGTTCCTACTTTCTTGGGCTCTATTAAACAAGTAAATCTAATACTTTTGCAGTGATTTTGAAGATATCTTTGACTCAAGACACTTCATAGAAGTTTTAAAGGATGATATCGAGATAGTAGAGCGTTTGCCACCGAAGTATGCAGCAGTGAAGCCCCTTCTCAAGGCCCCAGTTTCCTGGTCTAAGGTCTGGAAATATTTTGCAGTGCAGTTAAAATATATATTTTTCAACTCTAGTTTCCTATTACGGGAGTTGTATCTCAGAAACTTCATCTGCAGGCTAGTTACTACAGGAAGGACATGCTTTCATTGTTGAAGAAACATAAGGTGATAAAGTTTACCCACACTGATTCTCGACTGGTGAACAATGGCCTAGCTTCCTCCATTCAGAAGCTCAGGTGCCGCGCTAATTATGAAGCTCTCCGGCACACAAAAGAGATTGAAGATTTTGGGAGGATTTTGGTTGATAGATTGAGGAAAAATAACGAGCCATATGTTGCTTTGCATTTAAGGTATCATGATTTGTGACCTCTATTACTCGTCTAATTACCGTAACACTTCAAAGTTTCCCAACTAAGTTAGGACCAATCGACTGCAGATATGAGAAAGACATGCTTGCTTTCACTGGCTGCAGCCACAACCTTACAGCAGAAGAGGCAGAACAACTTAAGATTATGAGGTACAATGTCAAGCATTGGAAGGAGAAAGAGATAAATAGCCATGAAAGACGACTCCAAGGGGGATGCCCAATGTCCCCAAGAGAAGCAGCCCTTTTCCTCAAGGCCATGGGTTACCCTTCCACTACAACTATCTATATAGTTGCAGGAGCGACATACGGCAGCAATAGCATGGATGCCTTTCGTTCCGAGTACCCGAATGTCTTCTCTCATTCAAATCTTGCTACAGAAGAAGAGTTAGAATCCTTTGAATCATACCAGAATCGCCTGGCAGCCTTGGATTATATTGTGGCACTTGAGAGCGATGTCTTTGTTTATACATATGATGGAAATATGGCCAAGGCAGTACAGGGACATAGGAGGTTTGAAGGATTTCGAAAGACTATCAACCCTGACAGGTTTGTTTCCATTAATATTCGGCTTTCATTGGCATCAAACTCTATATAATTAGTATTCTGATATATAAAGTTATGTGTTACAGATTAAATTTTGTGAGACTGATAAATCAGCTGGATGAGGGAGCAATTTCTTGGGAAGAGTTTTCTTCAGAGGTTAAGAAATTGCATTCCAACAGGATTGGAGCACCATATCCTAGACAAGCACGAAGACAGTCACCGAGGCTGGAGGAGAATTTTTATGCAAACCCTTTTCCTGGCTGTGTGTGTAACAAGCATCAGCCTTATGAGGAGCAACAACTTAATAGACTAGGACTTGACCAGAGACGTCTTAAGGCTGCTGCGGCACAAAGATAGGGTTTTTGTTTCTTCTTGAGATCATGTGGCTCCTTGGACTATTAGATTACCATTGCTTGCTCAAAGGCTCTGATGATAAAGGTTTCTGAAATGAACTGCTTCTTCGCCCAGCATGGAAACTACTATAGCTGCCAACAGAGTCAGTTCAAGTTTTATTTTTTGATTTTTTGATTTTTTTTAATGGGATTTGAAAAAAAATTGTGCAGGTGAGAGAACCTTAGCTTGCCACAAGTTTTGGAAAACTAGGGAAGCTCCTATAATTTTAGGGCAGTTAGCTATAGTGATACAAAAGGAAACTCAGGATTACATAATAATCATTCAGCAAGGAGACATCATCCTTGTCATATATGTAGAGTTAAATTATTTCATTGATTCATTATTTTATTTATATCTTAAATTGTTTGTCAAAATCAATTGCCAAATTAGGCACCACAACGAAGATGAATATTGGAATGTTTTTTTATTTATTTATAGTTCATGGCAGAAGTTGATTTCCATATGCTGCTGCCTCATATGCTTTTAATTTTTCTATTCATCCGTTCGATTATAAAATTCGATGGTCTCATGCCTGATTTCCAGTTTGCTGCAAATAAGTACTGCAGATATTACTTGTGAGATGTTCAGCCAGAATATTTGGTGGTTCAACAATCCTCCTCATGTGCGGGTTCATGCATTCATACACCCCATTCTTTGAAAATTTCCCAAATTTTAACTAATAAATACATTTTTTTATATACATTTTAACGAACTGCCTCTTAAAAACACCATATTCCCCTTAATCTTTACTCCTTTCCTACACTCGGCAAAGTAAAAAAGAAAGAAAAGATAAATATTGATCATATGAAGAAAAGATAAATATTGATCATAAGAGAAATTTGTGAATTCCACATTGTTGATGCATTAAATAGCATAACAGGCTCAAAATGGACGAAAGAGTCATCCCCGGCCCACAAAGTCGGTTCGCGCCTCGATGAGATTTGGTGGCGGTTTAGGGCGTTTTACGGTGCTTGTACGTAGATTTATAGTAATAAATAGTAAAATAATACATAAGAAAGAGACACAAATTTACATGGTTCGGCATAGAGCGTACGTCTACAGGTCGCTTGGAGATAGTCTATCATTTTGCAAAGATTGCATATTTCCATTGATAACAGCATTTTTATTTTTGATGGTGTTAGTAGGTTTTTCGCCCATTGAGGTGATTTTCTATGGACATTCCCAATTTGGTATCAATGATAGAGTTTGTTTGTTTTGACTTGTGCTAAATGGCCATAGCCCATTGACTCTTTCCCGAATGTAACCAGCGTAAGGTAGTTGTGGAGCCCAGAGGCTCGTTCCCTAAAATAACTTGTTGCCGACAATTGTGGTGCAAGTGTCAACACTTGGCATTTGCTAGAGAAGACATTGTGCTGGCGTTGATGTCTGAGAGCAAGTGTGAGAATACTTAGCTTTGAATGTAATTTTTTAATATTATTTTTTTTTTTGAAAATTTAAAAAGTAGTATTATTTTTGGGGTTTTATTTGAGAATTTAGAAAATTTGTAATTATTAAATAATGATTAGATAAAAAAAGTTAAAAATTTGAAGTTGAAAATATTTTATATTTGAGTGAAGTTTGTAAATAACTTAAAATATATGAGAATACTCTATAACATACTACACTCGTAAGGTTACGGAACTTTATCAATTCTCGAATTTTTACGGTGTAAAGGATTTGGCGATAAGTTCTGTTAAGTATAATCATTTTTACGTATTCCTTGTACATATTAATGTGATTAGTCAAAATAATTATTTTATATTAAAAAACTTGCAGCAATCAATCACATTAATGAAATCTACCAATAAAAAAAACGTAATAGTGATTTCACAAATAATTTTTATTTGGAGATTGAAGGTTAGCAAAATAGATGGTGGAAGTAGCCGATAAGACGCCGTATTTTTTTGAAAGCTCGGAGGGTCTATCCATGTTGACCCTTTGGGCTACCAAAATTCTGCAGGCCCGTTATTTGGATCCTTTTCGTTGGGTCACCGGGTTTTTAACGATAGATATAAGAGGAATAGCAAATGGTCCTATCCAACGGATAGAAGCTCCCGGTTAGGTAAAATGGAACATTCCAAACCGTTGGATATGAAAAAGTGCAACTACGGAAATCAATGGAAGTTGGGGACTTTCTTTTTTCTTGCATCCATTTCCCCTTGCGTCTTCCTTTCTTCTCTCTGTTTTCTGTTGTGGACATCAGCGCAAGGGGTCAAGTCTTAGCCTTCTGAGGAGGAACGCGTCGTTTTCTCAGTCAATTGTTTCGCCGGTTGCTTCTTTTCACTGGTGAGGTTTCCAATCAGTGAAGGATATGTTTTGATGGGTTTTTGTATATTTTTTTACTCTTTAGCTGAATATTCATCATTTTTGCTTTGATAAGCACCGGCTTGTTTGATTGAAAAGTGGGATACCTGGGTTTTTTGAGCTATGCGGCATTCTGGCTATTATTGGTACTGATAGGATGTAGTGGTTCTGGATCGATCTGAAGATTTCATGGTAGAATTAGCTGGTTTCCGAGGAAGAAAAACGTAGGGTTATAGGAAAACATGGGGTTATTTGATACTGGCCAAACTAGACGTGTTTATTGCTGTGGTGTATTCTTATTTCAGAGATCTTAATGTTTGTAAGCTTTTTATTGAACTATTGAAAAGTTTTGTTCTTAGAAGCCGGTAGGGAGTTGAAATGTTATTCATATTAGCCACATCCTATAAAGGGATGCGAAATGATTTTAGATATTTTAGTGGATATCTCTTGGTGGTCATGAAGTTGCATCAAACGTAGTGGCCTCGACATATTTTGCCATAATGCTTCCATCATCATAATAATCAGACTCTCGAGAGCAGTTGTTCTGGCCAGATTATCATTGTAAATCATGTAATGCCACTGTGACTGATGGCCTATACGCCTGATGGCACCTCCACCAGTCCCTAGTATGGGACGGTGTACAACCTTCTGAAATCAAGTCCTCAAACCACAAGTTGCCTGGAAAATGATAATGTCTGTGCTTCAAGAAAAAAATATATGGGCTTGACATTAATAGCTTGTAAGTGGTGATCTTTGCTTTGTCAGGCTACAAAATTGAGTTGACAGATTTGGCCTGGTTTGAAATTAGTATGCCATTTTGGGATTGCTCACTCTGTATGATGGAACTTTTTCCTATGTTTTCAGAACAAAAGTGTATGTAGTGAGTTGAACGAGTTAGCCTAATGTTTGGTACTGTTTGGTACTCACAGATGGTGAGAAAAAAAGTTATTGCTTTGGGATGCATTTACTTAAGGTTTATTTCATAGTATTTTTCTCTATATTTTCAAAGATTGTGAGTTACTACCCTATTTAATGCCTTCTATTTTGAGAGTATTACTGTTCATGCCTTCACAGGATTCTTAGATTAGGTTTGAATAGTGAGTTGAGATAGATGAGACTGATGAGTTGAGATGAAAGTTGAAAGTTGAATAAAATATTGTTAAAATATTATTTTTTAATATTGTTTTTGTTTTGGGATTTGAAAATATTGAATTATTTATTATATTTTGTGTGGAAATTTGTTAAAGTTGTAATAATGAGATGAGATGGGTTGAGAGCCCCTCTCAATCCAAACCAAGCTAATCTTGCTTGGTATCTAGCAGGCTAATCACAGCGCCTGTGATTGGCTAATTGAGATGGTGCTCCAAAAGATTACCAATCAGAACACTGGTGTGTAATCCTACCTATAGAGAACACAAAGATATAGAGAAACAACATTGAAAGAGCAAGTTGTAGAGCTTGCAAAACGCATCCTGCTTCTGTTGCCAGGTGGCCAGCCAGACACCATTGGTGAACTTGCATTCTCCAGTTGCTCGTTTAACATGTCTATGCAGCTTATCTTTTTCCAGCATTTGCTTGGCAAGATATTAGTGTAAGACTTACCTAGCTCCATCAGGGATTAAGAAACCCCATATTTAACCAGTTTTTGAGTCAAATGGCCTGGGCCTGATAATATGTGGGGCCAGTTCGAGGGCATTTTATTTCTTTGCTATGCTGGGTTCCTCCACTTGGATGTTGAATTGGAAGTTTTTTTTTTTAATAATCCTGAAGCTGAAATGTTGAATCCTTCATCATGCAGAAAATGGGTTTCTGGACTTTGATTGAAGCCTTTCTGCTTTTTGCAAATGCATTGGCAATACTGAACGAGGATAGGTTCCTTGCTCGAAGAGGATGGACCTTGGCAGAAATTTCAGGAGGTGGGAGAAAATCACTTAAAGGGCAGGTAGTAGGGCTCATACACGCATGCCAGTTCTTGAGACTACCCCTGATGATTCTGAATGTCATCACTATTGTTCTAAAGCTCTTCAGTGGGTAAGATTGATAAGTTTCATCATTGGTGATATATATACCTATATACACATTGTGAGTTATTTCCCACTTAAGCGGTGTGTGTTCAGTGTATTATTGGTCAGAGGCTGCACGACCCTTTTGTTTTGTCTCGACTTATTCCACTATATTTTATGCTGCCAATTTTATCATGGGAAATTTCAATTATTCAGCCTATGAAATCTCTTCATAAACTGATCAAGTATGATTCAAATGATTATTGGAATTAAATGGAGGTTACAATATGACAATCACGATAAACAGCAGAATCATATCATGACATTTATTTAGTGGAGTATTGAAAACTAGTCGTGACTGTCATAATTTAAGAATACTCCAAATCTCAGAAAACCAGCATCAGCTTAAACAGCAAGACCAATAAGAAAAGTAACAGAAAGTGAGAAAACTATAAGCTCTTTCTACACGAGGATTTGGTGCTTTAAATTGATTAAATTTGTTAAATTTATGAATAAATTCATAATTTCCTATCGGTTTAAATTGAAGGGAGTAGGTGATTTTAAACATCTCATTTATATTAGATATTAGATCCCCCCCCCCCCCCTCCGGCTCCTCCCTCTTCAATCTTCATGGATGGTTCAAATCCTCACGTAATAAGTGTAAAAATATTTAATTTTGAATAAATTGCATATTGATAAAATTGTGCAATGGCTAAAACAGTCTGGATGGACAATACAATTTAATTTTTCTCGGAATCAATTCTCCTTGTGTGCAAATAATCTCTTAGGGTCATCAGATTAGGGAATTTTTCTTTTGAATTACCTGAGGTGCACTTGCAGGAAACTTCTTAGCGTGAGCTTGTGCACTACCTGGATTAGTCGGAATGCTGTTCTTAGACGCTCAATGCTAAATAAATAAAAAATCCTCTAGAATCTTCATTATCCTTTTTTGGTCTTCGTATTAATATTGACTGGATAGAGTTTAGACTTTGGGTTTTTTCACTATTGAATGAGGTGAAGGATTTGGAGAACAAGTTTTCACTGGCTTGTCCTTCACAGTTCCTCTTGTTCTTTGGTAGCATGACCTTTTTCTTCGCAAGACAATATTACTATTATCCCATTTCACTGCTCCGAAACTAATCTAAGACCCAATTTCCAATTTCATTGCGAACAATTTCTTTAACTATATACATTTTTCTGACCATATTTTACGCCCACTTTAGCATCAGAGGCTAATGAGTCGTAATGACACATCTGCAACTCTTTTTCAACACATTTCATAACCAACTGTATTTGGACCACGCGTTTCAAATAATCTCGATTTTATTTAACTATCCTCTATTTGAAATAAAGTTGTAAAATAATTATAAAAAAATTGAAAATTTATCATTTTAAATATAAATATAAACATATTATGTTTAAATTGTTCAGCATAACTCTGGTCACACATGAACTATTTTGGACTCCGTTTTGTTGGGGAGTCGAGTGGACGATTAGAGGGTACTAGGGCACTCCTGGACTTGATATCATTGGACCATAAATCCGATATAATATGAGCCACAAACTTGATTAATCCTATAATATGGGCCTTAAGTGCTTTTCTCTAATGACAGCTAAAAATTGCTTAGGATAAAAAAGGATAAATATTAGAAGGTAGGGCTAATCGGCTAACCGATTGTCGAGGTCAGCTTGAGGTTTGCTCGGATCAAAAAACTCGAATTCAATTTCAAAATTTTTATCTAATCTTTATTTGAACAGGCTCGATGAGCAAAGGCCTCGTTGATTTTTAGAGATGAGATGAGATGAGATTAAAGTTAAAAAATTGAATAAAATGTTGTTAGAATATATTTTTTAATATTATATTTGTATTGGGATTTAAAAAAGTTGAATTGTTTATTTTATTTTGTATGAGGATTTGAAAAAGTTGTAATAATAGGATGGGAGATTTTCAAAGTTTTCAAAATTTTGGATTTTGATATTGAAAACAAACAAAACCTAAGTTTTCAGCTAGAGTTCAAATTCGAGTTGAGTTCAATCAAGTCAGAGTTGTTTATTTTTAAATTTTTGAGTAAAATTTAATAATTAAGAAATTAGATAAATTAAAAATCTAAATTTTATAGAATTAATAACAAGTTGACTCTTTATTGAATTAGAAAATTGTAAACATTTATAAATAATTAATATTTAACTAGTTGATATTTATCCATAATAAATTAATAATCATATATTATATGGCCACATAAATTTTCAATATATATAGATAATATGATAGTATATATCAACATTTCATATATGGTTTCCACGTACTAGTATATGAAATTATTAAATCTTACTGACTAACTATTGTACAAATTATAAAATATCTATGAAATATATTCAATATCTAAGCATAAATAATTCGGTTACATACAATATATTTAACTATAAAAGGTGTTATGTTTATATTATTAACCAATATATATATATTGATAAAACTCAATCAACACAGATGTTTGTAAAATGGTCTTAATGAAAACCGTGTATTGAATACTATGATTTTTTAATGCAATGACCTCTGTACTGTAATGAATATTTATAGTCAGATATCATAATATAATACAATGTCTTGGCCACTCATCTTATGACACCTAATAGCCTAGTCACCCTTTTTCATAATAAGAAGATTCTGTGGAATTATTCTTCAAATTTCTGGAATGTGCTTCGGATTTACTGAGTGGTGATGCTAATGCCTTGATATCCCCCCTGGTTCAAGCGGCACCGTTGTGAGAATGAGGCTTGATCAAAGAAGAGTAAACCAAGCAGCAGAGAGGGGTTTTGTGAGAATGTTCGTGATTTGATCTTCACTTGAAACAAAGGAAACTTGGAGAGATTTTGCTACAACTCTTTCACAAACAAAATGATAATCCAGCTCAACATATTTTGTCCTAGAATGCATGACTAGATTTATGGATAGATATATAGCACCTATGTTGTCGCACCAAAGTATGGGAGGCTCAAGAAGCACAATGTCGAGTTCTCTCAAAAGTGTCTGCAACCAAAGAGCCTCACATGCAGTGTTAGTAATAGATTTATGCTTGGCTTCCGTAGAAGACCGAGCAATTGTGGATTGTTTCTTTGAACCCCATGAAATTAAATGATTTCCAAAATAGATACAAAATCTTCCAGTGGATCTCCTATCATCAGGGCACTCAGCTCAGTTAGCATCAGTAAAGACAGTTAATTTATAAGAGGAAGTAGGAGAAAAGCATAAACCAAGATGAGGAGTGTGATTAAGATAATGCAAGATTCGTTTAATAGCAGTCCAGTGAGGAAGACGTGGACAATGCATGTATTGACAGATATGATTTACAGCAAATGAAATATCTGGACGAGTAAATGCAAGGTATTGAAAACTACCTATAACACTCTGATACCACTAAGAAGCTTCAAAGGTACAACCATCTAAGGCTGTAAGCTTATTTGAACAGGACATAAGCGTAGATACTAACTTAGAGTAATACATATTGATCCTTTTTAATAAGTCAGTGATATATTTTAATTAAGACAAAAAAAGACTGGCAGATGTTTGGTGAACTTATATTCCAAGGAAATAATGTAAAAATCCAAGGTCTTTAACAGGAAAGTAAGCACTCAGAGTAGTTATAAACTCAGAAATAAGCATGGAATTAGACCCAATTACAATTATATCATCTACATATACCAAGATATAAATGCAATCAGATCTGGTACGCTTGATAAACAAGGAAGAATCTGCACTAGAATGCCGAAAACCCAGAGAAAGTAATCTATTACTAAGTTTAGCAAACCAAGCTCTGGGAGCTTGTTTTAAACCATAGATAGATTTTCTCAACTTACAGACATGGAGAGGAAAATCAGGGTTCACGAATCTGGGCTGTTGTTTCATGTACATCGCTTCTTCAATATTCCCGTGAAGGAAGGCATTCTGTTTGTCTAGTTGGTGAAGAGCCCAGTTCGACAAGATTGCCAAAGAGAGAAAAGTCGAATAGTTGTGGATTTTACTACTGGACTAAACATTTTAGAGTAATCTATACCCTGTTGCTGATGAAACCCTTGAGCCACAAGTCGTGCCTTATGCCTCTCAATGGTTCCATAAGCACAATGTCTAGTATTTAAGACCCATTTTGAACCGAGGAGATTGTAGGAGGATGACGGTGGTACAAGGTCCCAAGTTTGGTTGAGAAGGAGAGCATGTCTTTCGGAGGCCATGGTAGAACACCATTCTTAATGTTTGGAGGCTTCTATATATGAGGAAGGTTCCTCAAGAACCGAAGGACACAGGGGCTTAGAAGAGGAAGAGAAAGTGGTGTTAGATGCAATTGGTTTGGAAGGGGGCCAAGGAATGGTCCCATCTGTGCGCTGTTGAGGATAAAGGATATTTTTTTGAGATCGTGTGACCATCGAGTGTGTGTGAAGAGGTGATGAAGAAGAACAAGAATTACTTGGAGAAGGAGGTGCTTCTGGTTGTGTAGTGAAGATAGTGGTAGGATTAGGGTCTTCAAGAGGTGAGGAAGAAGATGAGGTATATGTTTGTGCGGAATGAGAAGACTGAACCCTAAGTGATGAATCTGAGTGTATGGGGCTCGTGTGTGGGCTTTGAGGAGAGGAGGATATGTCTGAAGTTGGGCCAGATGGGGAAATGGACTAACTTAATGGAGAAATAAAATGAGTTGGAAGTGAAGGCTGACTTGTGGGCTGTTGAGTGAAGGGAAATTTAGACTCATCAAAGATGACGTCTCAGCAGATGAAATTTAGGCCTGATGGAATATGGTAATAGATATACTCTTTGTGGGCTGGGCTGTAGCCCATGAATACACATTCCTTTGATCTATAGTCTAATTTATGATGATTAAAAAGCCTTAAATTGGGCCAGCATGAGCATCCAAACACTATTAGGAATGTGTAATCATGAACATGGCCCATTAAGAGTTCATAAGGAGATTTTTTTGAAGAATTGGGGTAGGCATGCGATTAATTAAGTAGTGGTTTGGAAGGCTTCGGCCCAATAAGTGTGAGGAAACGACGCATGAGAGAGTAAAGACAAACCCATTGGTGACGGCGTTCCACACTCCCATTTTGTTGATGAGAATATGAATAAGTGAGTCTGTAAGAGATGCCAAGAGATCGAAAAATGGGTTGGAAAGGTCTTAATTCACCACCTCCATCAATTTGGACCAAAACAATATTTTTGGAAAAAGTATTGCGCACAAATTGAAGGAAGGCAAGAACCAGGGTGGTGACATTTGATTTTAATGCATAGGAAATAACCATATGAATTTAGAGTAATCATTTACTGTTGAAAGATAATAACAAGATCCTTTTGTAGACAATATTGAAGCTGGATCCCATACATAAAAAAAGGTAATTGAAAGGATGAAGAGGATCGGGTTGGAGAGGGGGGGGTGAGGTTGAGCATGAGCTTTGGCAGAGGAACAAGCTGGACAATGTTGAATCACAGTAGATGAGCTAAATGGTAGATTGTTCTATCGAAGTATGAGGGAGGTAGTGCGTGGAGAGGGATGACCCAACCGAGAGTACCAGAGTTGTGCAGATGTTCTAAAACCAAGGAAAGCATGTGGAGAAGCTGAGGAAGACTTGGAAATGGGCTCTTCATCCGTCCAAAGCACATATAAACCAACCTCAATGTGGCCCTAAAGAAGAACCTACTGGGTGCATGAATCCTTCACAAAAAACAGAGAAGGGTGAAATTCAAAGAAGACTTTATTATCATGACAAAAATGATGCACTGAAAGGAGATTGAGAGAAATAGCTGGAACATGTAAAAGATTTTTTAAAAGAAATTTGCCATTATTGGAGTCGAATTGTGCCGAGCCAACACTGTGAATGGGAAGAGAGGAGCCATCACCAATGCTCACGTGCTCAAGGCCCTGATAAGTAGTTGCATCCAGATTGAGATTCTGAAAATCAGAGGTAAAATGGTGAGAAGCAACTGAGTCAGGAAATCATGTATTCGGTTGTGAGGCAGATGGTGTGAGGGAGGTATTATTCGCAGTAAAAGAGGCTGGGGGTGATGTTTGGTAAGATTGATCAAAATGATGATAACAAGTGACTTCTGTGTGACTAGCTTTAAGGCACACTTGACACACAACTTTGGGAGTGAGAGATAAGTAAGGAGGTCTCGAACCAAGGAGGTAGCCCTTGCCATTGTTTTGACCACGGCCACGACCACCTGAAAAATTGTTTCGACCATTACCAAAATATTGCAAGTTCATGGGTTTGGTAGTATTGTTGGCAGCAAGTGGAGTACCAGATAAAAATGATTGGGTTTGATGAGTAAATCTAGATTCATGGTTTAAAAGGTAGCTGAAAATCTGATGAGGGGAGAGATCATCTGGTCGAGTGGTGAGAGTGGTAACAAGAGATTTATACTCGATACCAAGACCGGCAAGAAGATAGATAGCAAGTTCAAAGTCATCCAAAAGGTATCCTGTGGCACCAAAGGTGGAGGCTAGAGATCTGACTTTGTTGTAATAGTCAGTCATAGATTGGGGTCCTTTCTTAACAGTGGCTAATTGAAACTTGGTGTGGATGAGATGAACAGAAGACTTGGCAGCAAATAGATTTTGCAGAGTCGTCCAAACCTCACATGAGGTAGAACAATCCAGCAACTTAGCCAACACCGAATCAGAGAGAGAGGAATTTATGGTGGAGACAATTAATTTGTCTTGAAGTCGCCATTTTTCCTGAGCAGGATTCAGCATGTCATTGATGGTAGCAAGAGGTTGAGGAAAGAAGCCATCAACATACCGAAAGAGTTGATGTCCTTCCAATAAGGGAACGAGTTGGGCTTTCTATAAAAAAAAGTTTTGAATAGTAAGTTTAATATTGATGAAATGAGAAGCTGAATTGAGGAGATTGATGGGAGTATCTGTAGAAGAAGCCATGGATGGTAGAAAAAAAATAATAAAGAATCAGGACATTGGTCCTTCGAGGCTCTATGATACCATGATAAAACTCAATTAACACAGATGTTTGTAAAAAGGTCTTATGAAAAGCGTGTATTGAATACTATGATTTTTGAATACAATGACCTCTATACAATAATGAATATTTATAGTCAAATATCATAATAGAATACAATGCCTTGGCCACTCATCTTATGACACCTAATAGCCTAGTCACCCTTTTTCATAACAAAAAGATTCTGTGGAATTATTCTCCAAATTTATGGAATGTGCTTCGAATTTACTGAGTGGTGATGCTACTGCCTTGATATATACACAAATTTATTAATATATGAATGAGTTTCAATTGAGTTGAGTTAGGCGCCGTTTGGTTACTAAACTCACTAAATTCAGTTGAGTTCAGTTTAATTTTAAACTGAGTCTAACATCCAAATACTTAACTCTCAAATTATTAAATTCATCCCAACTCAAAAGCTTTTTTCACATGGGACCCATAACCTTTTTTAATTTTTCATAAAAAAGTATGAAACTCATCTTAATATTTAAATATACTTTAAACTCAGTTTAGATGGGTCTTACATAATTCTCTTTACTACTAAACTCATTACTATTCATAAAAAACTCAACTCAGCTGGGTTTAATTTAACATCCAAACACAGTTTTAATGATTCGGACTCAATTTGAGTTTAACCGAACGAGTATCGAACGAACAAATTGGTTTATTTACAGTCCCGTTAGAAAGGACAAAAAAAAAAAAAAAAAAAACCCTTCTAAATACACTCATATACTGATACTGGCGTTGGATAACCTTGGCCCAAGACTAGGTTCCATTTGGTAAAGTTTCCAAACAAACCCTAGGGTTACCCCGAATCAAAGCGCCTATTAAATTTTGAGCAAGACCGGGTTTGAACATAGTTCTTGCTCGGTTTCACAATTTCTCCTCTGGAGATACTTTTTCAATCCGAAGCTCAGAAAGCATCCCTTGGTAGCTTGATCTATGCTTTTTATTTTAAACCTCCTTTAACATTATAAGATGTCCTAGGTTTGAAGAAAGAAAAATCTGAGGTACACTGCGATCTTCGTCTTTCGCTTTTTAAGGTTTTTGTTTGCTCGTATGAATAGTTATTTTAGTTGTTGGAGAGTTGTTTTTACTAGATTCTGTGATGGTTTTCTTTGGTTTTTTCAAAGTTTTTGAGCATCAATGATGAGTATAATCCATTGTTATCCTTGCACTTTGATTACTAGTGAAGAAACTTATGGGGAAAGCTCTCTGAGTTGCTCTTCTTTTATATACTCTTAACGAGAAGAAAGTTAACATTTTTTTTCCGCGGTCCTATGTTTTTATTTTATTTTTATATTTCAGATTTTATGGGATTTGCAAAGTATGCATGTCCTTTTGTTCCCCTCATAGTTAAACATATTATTTTCGATCTCTTTTTGGTCTAGATTGTTACTGATCAATTGGTAACTACTTCGTATAGAATTTGTTTGCGGAGAAAACTCTTTGAAAAGCTTGCATCTTTCTGTCTTTTCACTGAAATAGAAAACACTCCCGATCTATTTGGTGGAAAAAGAATGAAACAAATGTATTGGTTTAATCTACCTTGTGTTGCACTGTTACTGAAGCTTCCTTGCAAGTGTTAATTTGCCGGTTGCTTGATCAAAATGTGCTAAAACAATTGTTGGGATCCGCTTTGCAGCTTAAAACTGAGCGATATGTTTCTGCTGCCTGTAATGCCCTCACAATGATTTCAGGATTTCCCTTTATTATGATCAGGATTGTTCTTGGGTTTGAAAAATGTTTATCACAACAATGACGTTCTCAGTTTTGTGCACACAAAAAGGTTTCTTTAGTTTTGAGGTACTTCATCTGTGCATTCAACCAGAGTTTTTGTGCTTTTAAACTGTGGGTTTTACATAAGGCTTTATCAAGATGTTTCCAAAGTAAATGCTCTTCTGCATTCCATGGACCTTTGGATTTCTCTTTCATTCCTTCCGTTTGCTAAACTGGTTGACAGCGAACAGGACGAAAGCATTGAATGTAGTTTCTGGACTATTTCTTCTCATAAAACTTGAAGAAATACTCATGGAAGAGAGAACCAAAGGTTCATCGAGTGCTGAATAAGATATCTATAATATTGCTATACGTGATATGTTGGTTGCTTTTTTATATTATTTCTATTGAGTTGCATTAGGGATTGGGAAGTTTACTTATCCTACACTGGTTAATCATCTCGTTGTTAAATTTGACCTGTTTAAATGTAATCACTGACCAGGTTTACTTACAAAAAAAACATACTAGGTTGCTCTTAAATTTGAGTGCTCACCTCTATTTTCTAGTCTTCATCTTGATGTCCAACTTCAATGTGAATACACATATAGCCTATTAGTCTTGGCTGTCTTTTGTTCCCTCATATATTGTCCTAAAAGATATCTTGCAATTTCTTTAAATCTTTTTAGCATTCTTCTGCCTAACTTGAGGGATCATCAATAAAATTGGGTGCTACCAAAAAAAACTTCAAATCTTAGTCGTTATTGGTTAATGTTATTTGGATTGTATAAAATCGCTGCCTGTAAATTGTATGAATGGCTTGTTTTTTGAAATATGTTTAAGTGAGAGTGATGAATGATGATAGATCCTTGTAAGAGGTTTACCACTTTTTTTGTATTCTTGTACTTTTCAAGAATTTGTTAAAAATATCTTTTACTAAGTTTCTCCTATGGATCAATGATGTTTGTAAGAACTGCGTTATCTATCTGTAATTTCCTAGACAGAATTGAAGATAACCATAACATTCTGAGATCCAATATTATTGTAATAAATAATTTCCAATTATTTTTTCCTGAAAATTCTTGTTTGTTATCATACACCTTCAGTAGCAGTAGCAGACACCATAAGTTTACAAAAACATGTAGACATTCATGTTGACAAATTCAGTGGTTTTTGGTTGCTCAAGTTTCGAGTGTTATATTAAAGAGAGGTGGGATTAACTGAGTTGTAGATAGTATCACTACAGGTGCACTCTCTCTCTCTTTTGCATTTGTATGGTATTGGTATACTCTCTCTCTCTCTCATTGCTGAGAGCCTGGGATGGTTAGTTTGAATGGGATTATCGTTTTGTCTGAAAAAAATTCTCCTCTAGGTCGAGAAGGTAAACCCTATACTGTATCCGGGCTCCCGTAAGAATTCATAGTTTGTAGATGATTTAATCCATAGGTTGTGAATGGAATCGGTGTTGCTCAGTTATGACCAACTACTTTTATATCGACCCCGTTACTTAATAATTTGATTTTGGTACAACCTGGAAAGATGAATCAGCTGCATTCTGTGCAGTTTCTGGGTTCATATTCTCTGTGTTGAGCATCACATGTGGTAATTTAGGGGACTGAAGAAGCAATTTCGAAGTGTCTCAATGGCGAAGGTAAAGGTGAAGTTGCCACGCGAACTCGACATCAGCGGCAAATGGTTGATCTGCTCTTACGTTACTGATGCATTGGGTGTCGTTGATCAAGCTAATCCACGTGCTTTCTCAAGTGCAATTACCTTGTTTCCATTTTTAATCTCATAAAAGTGCATTGGATCATGATAATTGGCTTAAAATTTGATAACGACAAATGATATTTGCATTACAAGATGGGCAAATGTCGGTCATTCTTCTTGTATTTGTAAATACTAAAAAGGAAGATACTAGTATGACTTTAAATGTGTCTACCATAGTTATGAGTTTCACATAAATTGTATTATTTAATAATGGATTTTAATTTAATTTTCATGAGCGGTTGATTTCAAACCCTGGTTATTTGGTTAATTATAATGAAGCAGGTTTGTGTTACGTCAGTATTTTTTTTGGGTCTAGAGACATCATTGTAATTTTTTCTTTAAACCACAAGGAGTAATATATAAATAAATTTTAGACTCTAAGGCTCGGTTTAGGGATAAAAAGTGTTTTATCTGATTTTGTTATTATAATTTTATCAAATTTTTATAAAAAATATAATTTTTTCAAATCATAAAATAATAATAATATTAAAAAATAATATTTTATTCAAATTTTAACTCACTATTTAAATCGCCGATAGTAATATATATTTTTTAAGATTTGCTATTCATGATTTTTGTACATCATATTTATTTTTATTTATTTATTAATTATTTTGATTATATTCTTTTTAACCTAATTGATTTTTTTAACTCATTATTAATATACTATATATTTTATAAAAAAAAAAATAAAAAAATAATGTGCAGTATGTGTATGTGTGTTGATCACCAAAGCTTGACAGTAAAATCATTTAGGAAAATACTTGGGTTATCGAGAGATGGTCTCCAGACATTTTTTTAATTAATTTTTTTAATTAATAATTAAGAAAATAGTTTTTTTTTCCTTTATTTCAAATGAAGAATAAATCTAAAGAGGGATGATAGACGTGGCAAGTTTGGATCCGTTAATTTTTGCTGTTTTGGCAAAGACCTCCTGACCAGTAAATTTCTTTAATTTCTTTCAAATGAGGAATAAAGGTAGACAAGGATCATAGACGTGGCAAGCTCTGGCCCATTCATTTTTGCTGATTTGATAACTATCCCCAAGTAAAATATTTTCTCATTGACCAAAATATCTTAAAATTTCAAAATTTGAAATCTGTCCGATTATTCCAGATTGCCCAAATTTAAGACCGGAAAAAGTGAAAAACACCATTAAAGGAAGCTTCGTTGGTGCCCATCTTGATCTAGGTGGTCTTGCCTATATTTCGAAAAGTTTCAAAAAAAAAAAATGGTAACCTTTTTGAGTCTTTGAAGACAGCTCAATAAGACCGTTACATTTGGAATCACAACTCAGATTCACTAAATTCAAACCAAACCCCTCCCGCTTCTCATTCAAACCCCCAGAAAAAAATAAAGCATTCATTATATATATTTGTATGTAACGTTAAAGACTGCAACTTTCTATAAAGAAAGAGACACCCACTCCCGTCCCCACATTTCCATTCTTTCTCTCTCGTATTTTCTTCCCTCACAAAACTCTCTCTCTGCTTTTTCTTCTTTTTGGATTAACACCAAGCGAAAATGCGTGAGATCCTTCACATCCAAGGTGGCCAATGTGGGAACCAGATCGGTGCCAAGTTCTGGGAAGTGGTTTGCGCCGAGCACGGCATAGATCCAACTGGGAGGTACCAGGGTGAGTCTGATCTTCAGCTGGAAAGGATTAACGTGTACTACAATGAGGCGAGTTGTGGGAGGTATGTGCCTCGCGCTGTTCTCATGGATCTTGAGCCTGGTACCATGGACAGTGTTAGGACCGGTCCCTACGGTCAGATCTTCCGTCCGGACAATTTCGTTTTCGGTCAATCTGGCGCCGGGAACAACTGGGCTAAAGGGCATTACACCGAGGGCGCAGAGCTCATCGATTCCGTGCTCGATGTGGTCCGTAAAGAGGCTGAGAACTGCGATTGCTTGCAAGGTTTGTTCTTTCCAACTCTTCTGAATCTTTCTATTCCATCTTTTTCAGTTTTAATGCTTATGTTAGGTGGTGTTTTGGTGCTGCAGGATTTCAGGTGTGCCATTCTCTAGGAGGAGGAACTGGATCTGGTATGGGTACCCTTTTGATTTCCAAGATCAGAGAGGAATACCCAGACCGAATGATGCTCACTTTCTCCGTTTTCCCCTCCCCAAAGGTCTCCGACACCGTTGTTGAGCCTTACAACGCAACCTTGTCCGTCCACCAGCTCGTTGAAAATGCGGATGAGTGCATGGTTCTTGATAATGAGGCTCTTTACGACATCTGCTTCCGCACCCTCAAGCTCACGACCCCAAGCTGTAAGTTAATTTCCTTTGGTTTTTTTTTTTTCACGATCTATCTTTTTTATGTTACTGATTGTCTTTATTGTTGATTTCAGTCGGAGATCTGAACCATCTGATCTCTGCAACCATGTCTGGGGTTACATGCTGTCTGAGATTCCCTGGCCAACTCAACTCCGACCTTAGAAAGCTCGCCGTTAATCTAATCCCCTTCCCTAGGCTCCACTTTTTCATGGTGGGTTTCGCTCCCTTGACCTCCCGCGGTTCCCAGCAGTACAGAGCCCTGACTGTACCAGAGCTCACCCAGCAAATGTGGGATTCGAAGAACATGATGTGCGCAGCAGACCCACGACACGGTCGCTATCTCACGGCCTCGGCTATGTTCCGGGGGAAACTGAGCACCAAGGAAGTCGATGAGCAGATGAATAATGTTCAGAACAAGAATTCCTCTTACTTCGTGGAATGGATTCCGAACAATGTCAAGTCCACTGTCTGTGATATCCCACCAACAGGGTTGAAAATGGCATCGACTTTCATTGGGAACTCTACTTCTATCCAGGAAATGTTCCGCCGTGTGAGTGAGCAGTTCACGGCCATGTTCAGGAGAAAGGCCTTCTTGCACTGGTACACAGGGGAAGGTATGGATGAGATGGAGTTCACTGAAGCCGAAAGCAACATGAACGACCTGGTTTCGGAGTATCAGCAGTACCAAGATGCTACGGCCGATGAGGATGAGTACGAGGAGGAATACGAGGAAGAAGAAGCTAATGAAGTGTGATGTTGTGAGTGATATATCTGCAACAAGCCGCAACTCTCGGTTGCCAGTCTCTGTCATCAAAGTGGGGTTATTCCGGGTAGCTTTAGGCCTCATAAGGCTCATCATATTAATGTCAATCTAAGTTTTTTCCTGTTTTTTGGTTTTTCTGTAACTTTGTACTCGAGGAGAGCATGTGCGTTCTATAATATTCTTAGGTGAAGACTTGAAGTTTCTTTATCGACATATATTGATGCTGCTTATCTGGATTATCGCATTTTATTCATCTCCAATTCATTATGTTGGCATTTATTTTTGCATACTCGAGCTGTTTGTCGTACCCTTCCTCGAGACAGTCATTGAATTCTATCCTAGCGACTCAGTTCTTTATTTGCAGGCAAGGTTTTTTACTTGCAGCAGGTAGCTCTTGGTAGCCACTTAATTCCCCCAAATTGCTATGCCAACTATACAATGACAACAAAGTTTGTTCGGATTGTTAAATTCTCAACAGCACCATTATTGACAACGACTCAAAGGTTTGGAAGCAAATCTATTGCTGCTTCAGGGCCTAAATAACTGTGAGAAGGCATTAAAAGTGTAATGCCCTAATGGAAAGCTCAAACTACTACATGGCTACACTCTAAAAAGACTATATAATCAATGATATAATTGGAAGGAGCCTCATGAGAATTTTATAAAGAGCAAGACCTTTTCTTTTCTAAACAATGTAAGATCCACCACCTACTCTTTTATCTTTATCATATGGAGTATCACAAAAAATAAAAAGGATTCGAAAACCAGCAAAAGGACATTTGAGCCATGAGACGGAGGATGGTTTTCTAGAATGATTCTGGTGCTCATCAGATTGGAGAATATGCTACCAAAACCACATTTTTGACAATTGATAACCAAATCACAAGAATGTTACAAAACGTGAAGCTAGAAGAGCAAGATACTGATTTACAACACGGCATCCAACAGAACACCTCAAACACCTACTTGCCATCTTTGATGGCTTTCTCTACAACTAATCCGACTTTCTTGTGGTCGCAATCCATGGGCTGCATGGAAAACTCCTCCTCTGGCACCACCGGACGCCTATTGCCAAAAATTGTCCACAAATACAACACAGTAAATGCCGCCAATGCTCCGCAGGCAGCACCGAAAATCATCATAGCCAGCAATCTTGGGAGACAGTCGCAACTCTTTCGAGCTGCCAAAGTTTTTGTGCTTTTAGCAAATGCCTTGGGATCCAATGGCTCGGAATGCATCCAATTCGAAACATGCCTAAGCTTGAAAGTCCATGAATGCAGAAAACATGTACTGGAAGAATTCCTGCTCGACGAGCTAAAGCCTACAAACACTTGCTCATCCTCGCACACTTTTGACAAATCCATTCGGTACGAGAGCAACGGACCAGAGGGCCTCGAATGACCAT
This sequence comes from Cyclocarya paliurus, assembly GCA_029856935.1. Classification (NCBI taxonomy): domain Eukaryota; kingdom Viridiplantae; phylum Streptophyta; class Magnoliopsida; order Fagales; family Juglandaceae; genus Cyclocarya; species Cyclocarya paliurus. The sequence goes on along the minus strand of CM056955.1, from coordinate 29,709,035 downwards.
CTTCACTCAACCTAACCTCTATTTGCTTTGAACCCGCTTCGTAATCTATCCAAGCATGGGTTTTTCCACTACTACGACCAAAATTATAAGCTGACGCATTGCTAAATATCGCTGATACAAAACTACCCACACCAATTCCTACATGATTCTTAACCAAACCATTAGTATCATCCCATAACGTATAAAACTTGACAGCAACAACCTTAATTTTAGTCTTCCCAGATCCTAGAGAAAGCCCAGATGAAGTATTGCCAAGCTCACTGATGTTGAAACCACTTGGAACCATAAGGAAATCTAAATCATCGCCATTGCCCGTAGACATCGAGAACGAGAAGTATGTCGAAAAAGAAACTAGATTTCTGGAGTTACCTTCCACAAGTTTAATGGGGCTCTTGTACATAACTCGTCCAGCACGCGAACTCGCTGGACCAGTTAGTTGAAAGCCGCCATCAACAACCTTTGCATCCCCATACAGAGCGATTTTGGACTCGATTCTTGAATCATTCTCGAACCGTGTGAAAGAGAGAGATGAATCTGGGTCTATAGCCAATGATTCGAAGAACAAAATGAAGAAACTCAAGGCAGCGAGGTGCCCGGAAATGGATAATGTGGCCATGGGTGAAGTGGGTTTTTGCTGAATCCTGGTTGTGCGCGAACTGGTGGGTTTCTAAGGTTTGTGGGGTGGACCCATTTGCATCCGAGGTGAATTTTTCTAGGGTTCGAGAGCGGAAAAGCAGAGGAGGAAAATAAAGAATAATGGGCGTGGTAGGCTCGGAGGTTGTGAAAATTAAATACAGTTACTCGGTTCTGCAAAATCTGACTCACTTTCTCCGAGTGGTAGCTGACTGGGGGAATATAAAGAAGGATATTTTGCAGTTCTACACTCGTGCTTTGTTAAATTCACTAATGGAGTCTCTGTAAATTGTGTATTCATATTTCTCTACCATAACCATTTCTTTCCTCTGTAAATTGTCGACAAAGCTGTGTAAACTATAATTAAAGGTCGTTGAAAAACTTGTCAAACTCAGAAAAAAACTCCTTAAATTCTATTTTTATAAGATTTATTCGATAAATGCTATAAAGATTCGTTTGTTTTTACAATTTATTTTATTTTATTATTTTAAATTTTTTTATAAAATAAAATAAAAAATTTAATTTTTTAAAATTTTAAAATAAAAATAATATTAAAAAATATATTTTAATAATATTTTATTTAACATTTATCTTTTATTTCAATTCATTTATCTCTGCAAATAAACTGTATTTCCTTTCTTTGCTCGAAATCCTCGCGATGAGAATGACTAAACAATGGACAGCTGTAAAACACAGGCCGCGAGTTTGCAGTTTTATCACACTCTTTCGTTCTTTCCCTTTTCAAATTCTGTCGATGGAAAAGCTATTCTTGGGACCATTTTTTTCTAACTTGTGCACCCACCAGGAAGTGCCTACTTTAGCAAACTCTTTTCAGCAAAAACTAATATGCGCGTGCTTTCTGTTGTCTTGATATGACAACCCTGTCTCTCTCATTTAATGAAGGAACATCGCATGTATGAATAATATTAGAAAAATAAAAAATACTCGATACTTTTCACAATATATTTTATAATTTATATTTTAAAATGGGGGCTATTATAATGAGTTTGGAAGAAGCTCATTTTCAACGACACTTTCGCCTTAAGTTAATGCAGTGAGGATCTTGGATTTTTGTAATTTGAGGAGAAATCAATATAATATGAAAATTTATTATAATATCATATATTGTAATTTTTTATTGTTTAGAGAGAGTAATTAAGGCTGTGAGATATACAGACTATAGGTCTGATCTAGATAATGAAAATATTTTATCTCATTTTATTATTATAATTTTTTTAAAATTTTTATATAAAATATAATAAATAATTTAATTTTTTAAAATTTAAAAAAATAATAATATTAAAAAATAATATTATAATAATATTTTATTCAACTTTTAAATTTTATTTTATCTTATCACATCTCCCTATCCAAACGATACTTATGTCTATGTCTATCCATCTGAAATCTGAATTGTAAATTAATGTTTGGATACAAAAGTTATAGAAGGTATTAATCCACTGATAGGTCTCCCTTGCCTAGAAAATACGATGCAAAAATCTAATGCATTTCTAGTGAGGAAGTCTTAGAACCACAAGACAAGACTCTCGTGACAGTTGCATGAGTTTAGGCATTAAATTTGAAAGAATGGACCACTAAGCTTTTGAGCTGTGTCATCACCAACTCCAACTCCAAGTCTTTTGACAACTCTCTAGCCTTCGACACAAAGCCTTTATAGTTAGAAGTACACCATCGTCATAGCCTTTAGAGTCAAGTATAAAAAATGTCATGCTTGGAAAGTAAGATTATCCATCTCCTCTCAATGCGACTTATTGAGGCCAGGGGTGAGGTGGACCTTATCCAGAATATGCAGTTTCCAATCGGATACAACCACCACACTATTTGATGTTATCCAGAAATAGGTCCGTTTAGATAAGTTAAGCTGATGTTAAAGATAAGTTGAATTCTTTATAAATAATAGTTAGTTGAGATGATGAAATAAGCTTTGTGGGACCCGTTTAGATATATTTATAAAAAGTTAAAAAAGATTATGAGTCTCTCGTATAAAAAGATTTTGAATTGAGATGAATTTAATAATTTAAAATTTTAATATTTAAATATTAGAGTTAATTTAAAATTAGACTAAACTGAATTGATATCAAAATTCGGACCTAAAAGCATCTTTTGGAGACTGAAAACAACATTATCAGAACTTCGTGGACCCATATGATTTTGAATCTCCAAGGCAATCTTTTCTATTTTATTTTCTATTGGGCTCAATTATCTTTACATGAGATAAGGGTGAGGGAGGTGTCACTTGCGTTGCAGTGCCAATGACAAAAAGAATTGTTCTGTCTACTTCAAAGAAAACCTTTTTTTTTTTAAAAATGTGCTGGCAAACTTATTGCTTGGTGTGCCCTGATGATTTGCACAAGTGACGCATGTTAGGACCATCCATCCCCTGGGGCCCTGAGCAGTTTTGCCGATTTAAAACATCGAAGCAGGAACAAAAAAGAGTGATGTGCCTAAACAGCTTGAGGTGGGCCTAAGGACTTCAATTGTTCAGCTTAAAAAGTATACAAAAATTCTCCCTGCAGGCTACAATTGCTAAAATGCTGTCAACAAGCAAGGAAACTGAGTGCGCATGCTACCAACGTATCTGTAGAGAATATAACCAACATTTCATGCACGAACATGCAGAATTAGAGAGAGAATATAACTCAATGTCTTCTTGAATTGAGAGCCACTGCAAGCAGGAACATCTTATTACAAGCTTATATAAAAAAAACACCTAGAACAAAAAACTTGTCCTTCTGAAGGAACAAGCTTCAAATGCCGCAACAATGGGCAAGTGAGAAAAGATAAAAGGACCTATTATTTTCAGTTACTTGAGATGCTGGATCTCGCACTGCTAGGATACTTGATCTGAGACCTCTGCACAGTATTGCGGTCTTTTTTCATTCCATACTAGAAAAATGAAACATTTTGCGCCTTGCCCAAATGATTCTTGATGATTTCCTCAGCTGCACTGTCTAGGATCTATTACTGTAGTATCCTAGCAGGGCCTGGAATCTGCATCCTTGCTCAATGTCTGGCTAGAGCATAGAGCCAAAATAGTGAGGCAACATACCAACCTCTGCATTCCCTGGTAGATGACTTGACAGCATTTGCACTTAGAAATGTATATGACACGAGTTCTATGGATGGTATGTTATTACAACTTTTCAAACTTCCAAACAAAATACAATAAATAATTCAATTTTTTCAAGTTCCAAAACAACAATAATATTAAATAATATTCTAACAAAATTTTATTCAACTTTCAACTTTCATTTCATTTCATCTCAACTCAATATCCAAACCTAATTAAGCCCACGCTCTGCAAAAAGTGTTAGACCTCAAACAGCAACTTTCATGATTTGTATTACTGACCTGATGAGGCATGCTATGTAAACATCTTGAGAAGCAAGAATCTAGAAGCAACTCAATATGTTGAAATATTTAAACCCAATATATAAACAATGATAGCTTATACTGCGTGCCTCATATTGGAACACGCATATGATACTGGGGCACAATATTCTCCAGACAGAAAAAGGAAGAAATATCTGCAAAAAGAGGCATATATCAAAAGATTGAGAAACCTACCCTAAATTGATGATCAAAAGGAGTGACATTATTTACATCAGTTAGCCTCTGCAACAATGTCATTAACATCGAGATCTACTAAGCTTTCCTTCCCAAATAGCATGAATCCCACAGTTGCCTGCATGAAGAAGATTTTCTAGAAACATCATTCCTCAATTCTGATGTAGATTAGTAGGAAATGAAAAACTATTGTTGTCACGAGGACTTTTTTGTATCATGTAAAGCATCAATTGGATAATTAAGGATCTTTTATACAGCATGCAGGCACATATTATCTGACATAAACCTCTTCATGTCAACTATCAGTGAGAAAGAATGCCACACCTTTCCAGCTTTGCGATTCAACTTTTTAAGGCTGCCAACAAATTCTGCAAACGTCCCAGATACAACTCGAACGGTTGAACCTGGGACAAGGAGCTTATAATCCTTTGCTGTAGATGAACTGTTTGTGAGAGGATCAGAAGCTTTTCTGGATCTCCTTTTGGGCTTGGAATCCATAACAGATTTTGTGTTGTCGTTGGGATCTAAATGAGAGTCAAGACTGAGCGTCCCTGAGTTGAGGCTTCCTTCTTGCTGGCTTTCCAAAAAAGCTTGGTCAGCTTTTTCTTGTTCCTCTTTTGCCTGTCTAAAGATCACTTCCATGTCAACAGAAAAGACTGGCCTTGGTTTGTTGATCTGTCTTTTCCTGCATTCAAAGGACAGCTTCTAATTACACAGATCAAAGTAGACAATGAAGGTAATATGCTAAGAGAACACCTATAAAACATGGTTCCGAGATTTGCAGTCAACAAACATGAGATGGTGGCTATCTAAGGACCCACAAAGACCAGTACACCAGAATATTTAACAAAATTTACATGTTCCTCCCCTTTGGCTAGAGAATAAGTCTATATACCAGATCATAAATTGACAAGAAACTCTATCAGAAGTATCAAAGTCCATTGGATTCTTTCTTTTCAGGTTAAGTCAACTCTGAGTCATAATACGGATTCAAAATCTACACATATATGTCATGCAAGTACACCATGAATGAGGGCTGGCGATCCAAATGAGACCTACACAGGGCTTAATTCAGATAATTAAATGAAATAATAGAAAAAAATCCTTCTTAGTCCTTTTAGACTTCTTTTCATTGGGCTTTTTGCAAAGATGTCTGCATTTTCTTTCACACGAGTGTTTCCCATCCATTCTACTTTCTAGATTAGGCAATATGAATTTAGAAGCAACAAATATTTCAAGTAAAAAAAAAAATAATACTCACGTATTTCCAACTTTGGAACCAACAAAACCTCCAACTCCATCAAATTCTAGTATGAAGTCATGTAGCTCTTTGTTCAATACACATCTTAGAAAAACACACCCAGGAAATAGGGGCTTTGGTTTAACTGAAAGGGAACCGTTCTTCAATTTTCTCTTCACATGGACTGCCGGAGCATAGACCTGTAAACAAACTCAGCAGGGTTGTAAAAACTATAAAATCTTAATTTCCACAGCATCCATTGTTTGCTATCTTAGTGCCCCACAAAAATAGCATCAAACAAATAAAGTGTCAATAACTTTTTGCATGTAACATTGCAAACTGCAGAAAGTTGAAGTATAAGATACTTGGTTTGCACCTTATCGTGATGTTAGCAAGAAGTTAGGCAAAAAGAATTCGTCAATCTTTCATCGTGTTGAGTTTATTATGGTTTTGTGCTAGTGTATATGGATGCCATTGATCATACTAGATGAGTTAATATTGGTTTGACCCAAACTAGGGGCCCAAGGCTCATCATCCATAAAGGATAGCTACTCAAGTGTAGCTTAATGAAAACCCTAGCCGCCATAGTTATTAAGGAGGAATAAACCTCATATTATGAATATAGATAACGTGGTGATTAAATAACTCCGATACATCAGGGATAAGTATTATAATGGCTAAGCATTGTGCAAAGTTAATCAGTTTATATTATTCATCCAACATTCTCCATGTCTATATATAGGGGCAACAAGTAACTTTCGATCGATCTGATTTTAGCATTTTTGAATTATTATCTCTCATTTATCACTGAGTTGCCCCATTTGGATTGAAAGATGAAATCAGATGAGTTGAGATGGCTTGTGAATAGTAGTGAGATTTGTGAATAGTAGTGAGATGATCTCAACTCATCTCTCAATCCAAACCGGCTAAGCATTGGAGGGGTCCCAGGCACACCGTGTCGCTCACTTAACGATTTGTAGGTTAACGATCATGACCGGTGGTGGGACACCTCCTTTACGCATACCATAAAACTATAAGAGCAAGTTGCAATCAGAATATTTGTCAATTTCGCGACACATTCAAAATTTTACCAAATTCCTTGCGAATCATATCGATCACTTTATACAGCATCATAACAATGGAGACTATATGAATTAGAGACAAATTCCGTTTCTTTCCACATGAAGTTCACACTATTTATTGGCAGTTTAGGCCGTTAAGGAACATTCATTCAAAAGTAATTCTTAGAAAGTCTAATTAGACCATGGATATAAACACACTCGGTCCGTAGGAAGTAATAAATATAAAGAAATACATATTATAGAAATCCAGAAATTGACAATCGTAATTCAGAGCGCTCAGCGTCAAATTACCTTGAAATCAATGTCGGGAAAGTTCCTAGCCAGTGAACGAGCGAGGAGTTCGGCCGTCTCCTCGGCTCTGATCCGGGCGACCCGAATCACCCACCACTGGGGACCCAGTTGAGCGAGGTTATCGAGGTTGAGCTCCTCAGTCCAAGAGGCGTATCTCTTCTTGGGCTTCTTCATGAGCCTTTCCTCCACTTGTTCTCTCCAGTTGGTGGTGGTTTTACTCTCCCTCCTCTCGTTCCTGAGCCGCCTTCTCTCCCTGGCCGGGAGCTGCGCGGTGCTGGCGGAAATAGATAGTAGGGGGCGTTTGGTCACGAGGTTTGGAAAGGGGAAGGAGGGAAGGAAGAGAGAGTGTTGGCAAGGACTCCGCCATAGTAGAAGTCCTTGCTTCATCTTTTTCTGGCAGAGGTGGATTTTTCTCTTTTTCCTGAAGTTGTGGCGGAGAGGATGAGTGGAGGTTGGTGTTGGATGTGAATCTGATAACTAATGGGCCTGTGTTAATAATCCAGAGACCAGAGTCTACACCCATCAAGGTTAAAACTTCAACTAGGCAAAGAAAATCCATTTTCTTTTGCCACTCTATATTCTAATTTTAAATATTTTAATTTTATACTTTCAATTTTGATTCTTTTATTAAGAAATTATTAATGTCATCCATTGTAAATTTATGGGGGTAATTCGTTGTGCAGGCCCGGAATCTCCGACTGCAGTGAAGTCGTTAAATAATAGTGAGATTTTGTAACGAGACAGTTTGTAAAATATTATATGTTTGGATGATGAGATAAGATAAATTATTTTGATTTTTTAAGATTTGAAAAAGGTGTAAATTCTACGATATTTATAGAGTATTCGAATTGTATACTGTTTATATACTATTCAAACACTGTTTTTGTATTGTTTACATCAGTTTTGGCATTGTTCACCGTACTGGGAACAAAATGCATAAGAATTTTACTGGTATATTGGTTGTTATCCTCTTTTTTCCATGCTCCCTCTCATTTACGTGCGAAGCCGATTGTGTTTAGATGTTAAGATTACTTCAATCCATCTCTAACAAATTATTAATGAGATTTACTACTTTTCTAACTTTATATCGAAAGTTAAATTCATCTCAATTTATTTCATACATTCAAGTACATTTCAATAAAATCTACAAAATAATATATAGATCAACTGAGATCACCTCAACATTTATATGCAGCATTGGATTTACTAATTTAGTTGTTACAAATTGCAGCAAAAACTCATCGGAATTCTTTGAATCAAGATAATTGCTCTGCAAGAAACTGAACGGTTGAAGGAATCATTGGTATGCTGACATGGTGCCTGTGCCTACAGCAAAGGATGCCAGCCATCTTTATTTTTCAAAAGAAAAAATATTGATAGAAGTCACTATTTGTAGCATTCATTTTGCACACACTATATGACTTTATCTATTTCTTAAAGTCAGGAAAAATGAGAGGAGGAAAAGAAGCCATATAGTGAGTGCAAAGTGTGCACTCACAATAGTGGCTTCTCTCTAGCATTACTCCAAATTAATGTTGAAATTGGCTTCCTGGTCAGATGTACTTATCCTTCTCCCTTTTCTCTGTTCGTTCAAATGTGTTGAAATGCTTAAACCATATTCAAAGGAATAATCTGAATGCAAAATTAAGACATATGTGATCAAAGCAAGTATGTTTGCAGTTTCTCGATTTCATCTGGGCTTCCAATGAATATTGGTGTACGCTGGTGAACCTGCCAGAGAAACAAGTAAATGTCAGCCGTTGCTAAATATTAAGCCAGCTATGAAAAATTACTTTTTGTTCCAATTTTGCAAGATGGCAAGACATGTCTTTTGTTCAAAGAAAACCCCTTCTGGTTGCTGCTTTATTCTCATTTTTTGTTGCACATTATCCTCATGCACAAATTTCCAATGTCCTGTTAAGTTTGTAACATAACTGATCAATTGCAAAAGTGCAGGTACATTTGTTTAATTACCTGCACTGGTTTGATGTCAAGTATTCTCTGGTGACCATCTGTAGCAATCCCTCCAGCTTGTTCTACTAGATAGCTCATTGGTGCACACTCATACAAAAGCCTCAAGTTCCCATTTTTGCTGTTCTTGTTCTTGGGGTTGCCATAGACACCACCACGGAGCAGCATCCTATGGATTTCACCGACAAGGCATCCTATGTAACGGCCAGAATAGGGCTTTCCATTGGAGCCTGGCTGCCTGAGGTGAGTGAGGTATTTCTACAGTTTTTCATCCCATAGGTCATAATTACCTTCATTGAATGAATATATTTTCCCTGTTTTTGGAATCTTAATATTTTCATGTGTTAAAACAAATTCTCCATATGATGGGTCCAAGGTGAATGCAAACACCCCTTTCCCTATTGAAAGGGTAAAGACAACTGAGCTTGAATACAGGCAATAGCCAGCCGCCAGTAGGTTGCTGCCTGGCTGGCATACATCGATGATGCATTTCTGTTTTGCCTGATCGAGCTGTGTTGTTGCACATACAGTTGAACAATTAGGTAGAGAAGAATAAGAATGGAAGCAATACTGCAATAATATTATATGTAATCGGGTTTTTCCTGAGAAAGGCTGTTTCCCATTATACTATAAACTGTAAATAATCAAGATTGCTCGACAAGCTGATTAACAACGTTTGGAGAAGCCACGTTTGGTTAAGCAGTTTCGATGAGACGAGATGAGAGTACCGTGAAGTCATCGTCAAGGTCGACGAGGCATTGCCGGTCAGGGCCATAAATGCCAAAGATGGAGCCATTAGTTAAGGCGGTGTCAATATTGGCAGATCCATCAATAGGGTCAAACACGACAATGTAGTAAGTTTCCTCCACTGCAACAGGTACATCTTCTTCCTCTGATGCTATAATCCCTGTGCGACCACTTGACCTTAGGCAGTTGCAAAACAGCTGCAAGTTAAATTAAGAATCCGTGATCAAACTCTCTATTTTTCATGAAGGTCAAAATGTAGCGTGGATAATGCATGTACAGTACTTGTTATTAGTTAAAATTGCGATTCAATGTTTTTGTTTTGAAATCTTAAATCTTTTCCGGTTGATCTCGGTCTCTAACATAACAGATGACACTGAGTCTTAACTTCATGATCATCGAGCATGAAGTTAAGACTCACAAATGATTAAAAAGAACAAAAAAAAGAACAAAAACAAAAACAAAAACAAAAACGAAAACAAAAACGAAAACCACCTCATTGGAGATGACGTCAAGTTTCTTCTGATCTTCGCCTTGGATGTTAATGGTGCCATGACCCCCGGTGAGATTGATAATGCTTGACCTCTGAAGCAAGGAAGCAATCTGTTTGCACGCCAATGAGATGCTTGACAGCACCACCGTGAGCTCTGCGTCTATGTTGCCAGCCTGTTCTTGCTTCAACAGCCATGTCGTTAGGTTCTCAATCTAAAACTCTTTCTTCTTGTTCTTCTTCTGGGCTTTGGTCTCCGAGAAAGTCGTCGCGGATCCCACAGCTGCTTTGCGTCGGATCTGGGAAGCGATCACTTTGCTTGTGCCCGGGTTTATCCGATAGTAGCGCAACTGCAAAGAACTTGAGAACAGGAGATGGACGGTGTTCTAGTACTTATTGCTGCTGCTGCTGCTGCTGCTGCTGCTGCCTGTACAGAAACCATGGCTTTTTTTTTTTTTTTTGCTTTCTTGATTTTCCTTCTAATTCTTCTTCTTCTTGATTTTCTTTGTCCTAGTAGAGTGGGAATGCTGGGATTGCTTTGCTGGTTAAGCGAAGGATTGTGAGGTTGGAAACTATTTCTGATTATACGTCTGGTCCACCCCCCACAGTACTTATCCTTGCATAACAAGTGGAGCTAGCTGCAAGTTGCAAGTGCAGCTAGCTGCAAGTTGCAGGGGGAAGTTGGGGTTAGGCTTAAGCTGAGGGTGTAAAATCCAAGGCTGACGAAATTTCTTGAGGACAGTTCTTAATTTGGCAGGCTAAAAGCACGTTCAGACGAAGATGTTACGCGTCCGTGCATCTTAGTATCTTACAACGGAAACGATTTTTTGAGTAACGTACAAGTCCTAAAATATAGAAATTTTGTACAATTCTTTTCTAAAAACTTAAGTTACACAAAAAAGTAAAATTTTCATTTATTTTTATAGTGGGGTCTACTTTTTTATAAAGTAAGGTTGGGCTGGGCTAGGCTCCGAGTTGGAGTCGGAGCTTAAATTGGCCCCCGACTTTGGTTGGAGTTAGAATCCCCAAATCCGACTCTACTTCGACCTAAATTGAGCTTCGACTCCGAATCAAAGCAGATTACGACTCTGATTGGAATTGCCGGAGTTAGAGTCGAAGCGTCAGATCCTAGCTTGGAGATAGTTTTTTTTTTTTTCCAATTTTCTTTCTACTTTCCCAACATTCAAACAATCTCCAAAGATTCTAGAAAAACTTCTTACTCAGATAGTGAAGCATGCTGATGCCTAACAACTTTGAGAAGCCGATTCCTCTATCTCCGCTCGTATTTGCACCCTTGTCACCCTGTGCGGCCATGCCTAGATAACAACGGGAATGAAAATTAGGATGAAAATTGAGGAAGACAAGATAGAGACTCAAAGAAAGAGAGGATGCGAGGTTGAGAGAGATAAGTTGGAACAAAAATTCAAAGAACTATGGTTTTAGCTACTGTCGACTGAGGACAAGAGAGAAAGAGGAAGAGAGAAAACAATGTTGGCTGAGGAAATGTGTAGAGGAAGAATTAGGATTTTAAGATGAATATATAGAAGGAGAAAATGATGTCGTTTTCTCCTTTTCTTAAAAAAAAAGTTTGCAAAACATGACTGCCTCGTACACGGGGGGCTCCAATGCGGGTCAAAAGGTTTGCAAAACAGTGGCCCAACTCCGACTTAGTCGGAGTCGGATTCTTCTAAATTTGACTTCGACTCCGACTTGTCAAAGCAGAGTCGGATTTGAAATTTTTTGGGATTTTTTTTAACTTCATATTTAACCCATTTTTAAAATAGAGTTTTTTTATTTTTATTTTTATTTTTGGACTTTGATATTTATATGGATAAATATATACTTATATAATATATGTACAATATCGGAGCAGGAGTTAGAGGGCAAAGTCAAAGTCGGTCTAGCAATACCTTCGACTGAAAAACTAAAAAAGAATCAGATTCTAACTCCGTTTTGTCAGAGTTGGAGCAGAGTCAGAACGGAGTCGGATTTTTAAATTTTTGCTTAGTTCTATGGACACTCAATTGCCTATTACTTAAATATATTAAGTATAAATATTGGAGTTGGAGTTCGAAAGTTGGAGCTTATATCAACTCCGACTCTGATATATTTTTTGGAGCAATTCTGACTCCAATGAAATCGAAGCGGGTTTGGGCTGGAGTTGGAGCTGCCGAAAGTTTTATCCACCCCTACTAAAAAAATATTTCTATTTGACCCCACTCTCAATATGTTAAGATGAAGATCGTATATTAGTGCACGAGATTTATGCATTTGGAGTTTATAGATATTATTACTTATTATTTTTATGGTTAAAGGTGCGTAGGCCCACACACTTTCTTAAAAAGAGTATTTCTACTTGGCCTCCCTCCCAACATGTTAAGACGAAGATTGTACGTTGGTGAATCTTACATTAATGGAAATGATTTATGATTACAGGGTGCGTAAACCCCCACACACTTCCAATAAAAAAGGGGCAAATTTAGACTTCAGATGAAAAATTTATCATTTAACGAAGAGTTCCAATTTTTTTTCCAAAGGCACATAGAGTTTGTAGATTTTAAAGTCATATATAGCATTACTATTCTTATAAATATGAAAAAAATAATGCTAGTATGCTCCTTCATTTTGACCGTTCATGCTGATTAAGGAAGTAACTATTCGTGTATTAGTATTTTTTTTAAAAATATTTAAAAAAAATTTTGAAATAAAAAAGTAAATCATTAGGGGCACACCAAATGAGCAAATTGAAGGGCATAATAGCACTACCCATATAAAAAACAAGAGGTGGCAATATGTAACACGACTCGTGAACCCAATACGAACATGACACGAAATTAGTAGGTTTATGTTTGATGTTAACGAGTTTGGGTCAAAATTGGTTGACCTGTTAAGACACAATTTATAAATAGGTCAATAACGGGTTAACTAGCTTAACACGAAATTAACCTATTTTGACCTGTTTAGAATTTATTTCAAAATTAAAATTTTATTATTGTTAAGTTGTAATATCGGTATTTCTTAGTATGGTTATGCATTTATTGTTTTTATTATTGGGATCATAATTTTAGACATATGCTCATATTTGTTATTGTATGGTTTGGAATATGGTTTTATTATATGTTAAAACTTGAAAAATATTGATATATATTTCTTAAGATATTGTGGTTATTAATAAATATAGACTTTAATTTTTATGTAAAATTATGTTATTCAAGTCTAATGAGTTATGCGTTTTAGTTCAACCCATTTACATGAAGTAAACAACTTTAAATGAGTCGTGTCGTATTAACATATTTCTAATTAATTATTAAACAGATTAAAACATATGACACGACACGACCAATTATCTAAATGGGTTGGGTTAAGGTTTGGAAGTTTGGCACGTTTAGCTTAACAGGTTGAGTTTGGATTGACCTATATAGTGGAATGTTCATGACTTAACACGTACGAAATGAACACGACCCAAAAACACGATTCAACACCCCTATAAAAAAAACCCGCCCCTCGTCATTGTCATAGGATTGCATATACTATAGTATTACTCATCTTATTAATATGGCAACCCGGCCGCCAATCATTGTCATAACTCAATTGGCCATCAAACATCAGTGCCAAACATAATTAATTGTCTATTAAGAAAAGAAGAAAACATAAGCCTATATATATATCCGAACAAAAGTTCTATCTGTAGTCATTTTTACGTATTTTTCTTATGTATTTTAGTGATGTAATTGGCTGCATTATTTTTTTAAAATCTTTAAAAAAAAATATAGTCAATCATATCACCAAAATGCGTAAGGAATACATAAAAATAATTGTATGTAATAAAACTCATATCTGAAAATAATTTGTATTGATCTAAAGTGTGAACAGTCTCGTACATTTGAAAAAAAAAACACTGTATACACTAAATAAAGAATCTCACTTTCTAATAGTGAACCCTACATTATTTTAAAATAATTGCGTGATACGTGCATGCCGGCCTAACTAGCAATGTATCTAAGGGGAAAATACTTGAAAAATGAGATAAGATGAAAATTTTGTAAATAATAGTTTGAGTTAATTATTTATTAGATTTTGGGAATGGAGAGTGAAAAAATTGAATAAAAAATATTATAAAGTTAAAATACTGTTATAATATAATTTTTTTAATATAAATTTTGTTTTAAAATTTGAAAAATTTGAATTATTTTTTGTTTAAAAATTTGGAAAAGTTGTAATGATTAGTTTGAAAGTATTTATATTTAAATGATGTTTGGGAAGAAAATGAGATGAGATAAGATAAGATGTAAATTATTTCCAAACAATCCCTAACTCTACTCATATACAAATTGTGATAACGAAGTAGCTAATAGTTATTTAACATTGTTAGCAATAAAAAAAATTATTTGTGCAAGTTCCAAACGTGCAAACTATTTGAAAAGAAAATCCCCATTTTTTTAATTTGGTTTTATTCTTATTTTAACTATATTTCTGAAACATGTATTTAGCATTTCTTAATGACAATAAGACAACTTAGATGGAGTACCTCAATTAGTACTATCTATACGGAATGAAGCCAACGACAAAGCATATGAGCTACAATTGATGTAGGATAGAAGTGAGAAGAAGAAATAGAAGCAGAGATATAGCAAAACAGAGAAGAGAAGAAAACCAGAAGAGAAGAAAGGAAGAAAAAGAAAAGAAAGAGAGGGAAGATGGCGGCTGTAACAAGCGCTCAAATTCTCAATTCATAACCCACTTCTAATGTTTCCTTACAAGGCCTTAAATAGTAGGGTAATACAAACCTTAAATAAAATAAATAAAACATTAATGAAATAACAATAATAATAAAACATCAATAAAATGACAATAGTAGGAGATGTCCTCATCAACTCTCCCAGGGTGAAAAAAAGCTCGACTCTGTCGAGTTGACAAATCATAACAAGGTTGCAATCAATCTGGATCAAGCTGCTCGAGTGTCTCTCTGGGAATCCATGTATAGTCGGAATCAGGTCGATCTACCCAACGAATAAGGAAACGCTGAACCTCTCCATCATTGGTCAACAAAATTTGTTCATCTAAAATAGCATCAATTTTATCTTTGTGTGCTGTGATAGATGGTATTGGATTAAGAGTGACAAAAGGTTTAGGGTCAGGATCCACAGATGGAGGTAGAAAAAGATCACTAGAGGGATTGAAATGGCCTTTGTAAACAACTAAGTCCTCAACATTGAAAGTAGAGTGGTAACCAAAATGTGATAAAAGATCAATGACATATGCATTTGGACCAATACGCTTTAAAATTTTAAAAGGACCAGCACTACGTGCCAGCAATTTGGAAGCGGATCCAGGTGGACACCGTTCCGGTCTAATTCGGATCATAACATAATCCCCAACCTTAAATTCAACATGTCATTTATGCAAATCAGCTCGAAGTTTATATGATGCATTACTTGCCTCAAATTGTTTATTGATCTCAATATGCAAGTCATGAATATGTTGTACAAATGCCTCAGTTGACATAGACACACTAACATGTAGGGACAAGAGAATAAGGTCTGAAGGCTTCCTAGGTTTATAGCCATGAATAACTTCAAAGGGACTTGTACCTAAAGACTGATTCACAAAATTTTTATAAGCCATTTGAGCTATAGGGAGGATCAAATCCCAATTTTGAAGCTTTTCCTGCACCAGACATCTTAAGAAATTGCCAAGATTGCAGTTGAAAACTTCAGTTTGACCATCCGTCTGAGCAGGGGCCACTATTGGAGACTCCAATAGGGCCTCCATAATAACCACAACAAATACAACAAAATCACCCACGAGTGTACGCTTGCACTCTATAGGGTTAATGATATTTAGACCTTTTCGTTCCACAATTTTCTTTGCTTGTTGTGAGCCAAAAGGTTTTGGGGGTAAAGGGTTAAGATGAATCTTCTTTCCATTAAACACAAATGAACATGAATTGGATCGACCATGGATGGTCACATCTAAGTCGAATAACCAAGGCCTACCAAGAATGACATGACTGACATCCATAGGAATGGCGTCACACCATATACGATCCTTATATTCTAAGAATTGGATAGGCACTAGACAACACTCTTTCACAACTATGGAAGATGTATCAACCCAAGAGACATTATTCGGCTTGGGGTGAGGAACTAACTGCAAACCAAGACGGGACACAGTAGTCACAAAAATCGAGTTAATGCAACTACCACTATCCATAATAACTTTACAACCCTTATTATTGATTTTGATATAAGTATGAAAAATTGCATGACAATGCCAATCATCAGCATCTTTGGGTTGGGTAAGGGTACAACGTACAACACTTAACCGAGGTGTGTTGAAAACAAGGGGCATAGAACCTAGATCCACAGGAAGGGTCTGGATACAACCTAATAAGGTATCCTCATCTTCACCTAAATCATCAAACTCCTCAAGCTTAGGCTCATAGACTTGATCTTCTAACGGTTCATCAACTACACCCTCATGTTCCTCAATGACTAGGGTTCGACTAAGACAATTGGAAGAGATGTGGCCAAAACCCTTACATTTGAAGCACCGCAAGCGGGAGGAAGTCCTGGGAATTTCAAGACCTTTACCCTTATTTTCCCATTCGAGGGAAACATTAGATGGTGGAGGCCCTAAGAGAGACTTAGGGGGAAGAGTGGGCGCTGGGATGATGGGAGGGCGGTTGTCACCACGCCTTCCATACAGAGTCCTCATAACTGACTCATAGTCTCGGACTAAAGAGTAAGCGTGGTCAAGAGTAGCGACACCCTGAAGGACAAGCTCATGCCTAAGATCAACTTTTAGGCCTTGTCTAAACCTACTCAAAGTCATGGCCTCATCCTCAACTGTATGACATCTCATTCGGAATTCATCAAATTGAGTGACATATTTAGTCATTGGCCGATTGCCCTGTGTAAGGGCATTCCATTGGTCCAACAAATTACTCCTGTAAGATTGGGGCAAGTACTTCTCTTGAAGACGATGCTTCATTTCTTCCCAACTTCCAACAAGAGGCGCATGACGCCACTCAAGGAGATCCTCTACACTTTCCCAAAAAAGTTGAGCGCCAGTTAATTTCAGACTAGCAAATTGAACTCTCTGATCCTCTGGGACTCTATACCAAGTAAAGAAACGATCCATATCCCTAACCCATTGAGTAAAAACTCGAGGATCTAGGCAACCATCAAAAGTAGGGGCATCTAGCTTAATGTTTCTGAATAAGCGCTCTTCATGGCGAGTACGAGACTAAGTACCCTGACGTTCTTGCTCACGATCATAATTCCTATCCTCGCGATCACGTCTAACATGTTGTCGATCACCTCGTAGATGACGATGGTGTCTATTTTGGGACGCTTCAGAGTTGCCAGACGAATGGGGGGGTTCCTCAAAATTGTTCAACCGAGCAGCTAGGTCCCTGTTCTCCTCACGAGTACTAGCCACCTCAGTTTGGATAGCTGCTAATTGAGTCTGTACATGCTGTTGGTTAGTGTCTAGTTGAGCTAATTGTCGGGTGAGGGCATCAAATTGGGAAGGATCCATGGTAAAGGTACTGGAACTAGAGGTGACAAGACGACCACTACGCAATTGCATGCAATGTAACACCAGCTAAATGACGTGCAATGAAGAAATCAATGACCAATAAGTGCAAGCAATGAAAAATATCAACTGAGCAAAATATATATATATATATATATATATTTTCTTTTGGGATTAAGTAAATCCAAATGAGACAAACAAATAATGCTGATATTTAAAATAACAAGGCAAGGGTCAAATACCAATCAAGAAAATCCAATCACGTATGATTGATTTTTTTTTTTGGACAATTAATGAAAATGACAAGCAATGGTACAGAATATGAAAATGAGAGAATGGGAACACAAGAAAATGACAATCTAAATGTTGAATAAATTGGGCAGTAGCAAAAGTGGGATAAAATTGTCCATGGAGATTAAATTTAGCCAAGGAATTCAAGGGGTTCCTTCAGATGGGCTTGGATAAGATTACTATGGATAACAACAGCAAAAACAATTAATACCCTTTTAAAATGAACAGTTAGCATAAAACCAAAGAGAGATAGGATATGGTGACTCCCTTTTTGTGCGCTGAGGATTCAACACTAATCCGTGAGCTCCAATGTTTTTTTTCCGCAAGATCTACGTTTCCCTTGAAGCGTCTTCTGCTGCTATTTTTTTTTTGTTTTGTTCTTTTCTTTTTTGGCTTCGTGTTTCCGCACTGTTTTCTCTGGGTATTTCTGCACAGGAAGTCGGGCGAGAGGAGAGACCGCAAGAGAGAGAGATGTCTGCTAGGGGAAGAAGGATCAGAGCTGAGATTTCATGTTTTTGGCACCGTCTGTCTTTGGTTTGGTAGTTTCGGCGAGGTCTGTCTTGAAGGGGAGTTGAGCTGTGGTTGAGGGTCACTGCCGACTCGGCAAGGACCAAAAATCACAGGGGAGAAATCTAGATCTAGGTAACGATGGGAAAGAAGTCGGAGGGAGGGGAAGAAGCTCGTAGAGGCTTATCAGCGTGGGCTTGTGGTCGGACGTCGATGAGCTGGTGACGGTGGTGGTGTGGGTCTTTTGTTGTTACTGGTTGCAACTCTAGTTGCAGCTCGAGCACAGAGGAGAGAAGTCTCTGGGTTGCCGAAACTGATGAACAAAACTTGGGGATCGAAGGTTACTCTAGTGTTTGAGAAAACAATAGCATTGGCTCTTGATACTAAATATGATGTAGGATAGAAGTGAGAAGAAGAAATAGAAGCATAAATATAGAAAAACAGAAAAGAGAAGAAAACCAGAAGAGAAGAAAGGAAGAAGAAGAAAAGAAAGAGAGGGAAGGTGGCGGCTGTAACAAGCGCTCAAATTCTCAATTCATAACCCACCTCTAATGTTTCCTTACAAGGCCTTAAATAGTAGGCTAATACAAACCTTAAATAAAATAAATAAAACATTAATAAAATAACAATAATAATAAAACATCAATAAAATGACAATAGTAGGAGATGTCCTCATCAACAATCAAGCAACAATATTTCAGCAATATTTCCCAAATCTGCAACATGATAAATGATGAACAAACTTGGAAAGTCAAATCCGTCTTGCTGTATATAGTTAATGTGTAATTTCCTCTATTCTAGCATTTTTTATATTTTGTATAGTTTCCTTAGATAAAACAGATTGTACATGGTACTATACAGACTGTAAATGATACTATAAATATGTTTATGGATCAAGAGCCATTACGGGTTGATAGAGAGTTTTTTTCTTTTGCTAATAGATTCCACTGCCTCTTTTGTTTCCTCTAGATCTTCAGACCCCTATTCGTATCTTGTGTCACAGAATGTATCTAATTATGTTTCTCTCAGACTCAGCTCATCAAATTTTCTGCTCTGGAAAACTCAAATGCTAAACATCCTTGAAAGCTATGATCTTCAAGGATTTATCACATGTGATATCCACACCCTACCACAATTTATTCTTAATGAGTCTAATACATCTCAGCCTAATCCACTTTATCACAAGTGGCACAGGTCTGATAGAATGGTTAAAGGATAGCTTATAGCCACCTTGTCTAAGGAAGTGTTGGGCATTGTTGTTGGTCTAAACATTGCCTCAGAAGTTTGGAGTGCTCTTGTTCATACTTTTGCAAGAGTATCTTCTGATCGTAGTCTTGCACTTAAGAAAAGACTTACCTTAATCACAAAAGGATCTGATTCCTTGAGTGAATACCTGAGGAGTTTTAAAACAATCTGTGATGAAATTGCTACTATTGGCAAGCCTGTTTTTGAACACAAGAAGTCTTGATGGCTTCTCAATGGTCTTGGTAAGGAATTTGAAGTCTTTACAGCAACCATGCTTAGGCCACCTGTTCCAGCATACTTTGAAGTAGTCACTTTATTGGAAAGCTATGCTGATAGATACAAAATTGATGTTGCTCCTTTACCTATGGCCTTCTATGGACAGAAGTCATACAAACAAAGGAAACCAAATGCTAACACAAGTTCCTTTACATCCAAAGGTCGTGGCTTTGTCCAAGGCCAATCCACTGGATCCAAATCAAACTTTCCCTCCAGCAATCAATCTTGTGGTTCATCTTCAAATTTCAAATCTGTAAACAAAAACAAAGAAGAAGTTACTTGTCAAATATGTCACAAAAGAAACCACATTGCACTCAAGTGTTTCAATCGCTTTAATCATTCTTTCACAAATGACAATCTTCCTCATGGTTTTGCAGCAATAAAAATGGATGAAGTTCTTGAAACATCTTCATGGCATCCTGACACGAGTGCCACTGACCATATGACTGCTAATGAAGGTACTCTTCACTCATTAATTCCATATAATGGTCATGATGGTATAATGGTTGTAAATGGCAAGGTCTTGCCTATCACTCATGTTGGTCATGCAATGGTTGGCTCCTCTCAATCTCCAATTTAGTTGAATGATGTGCTAGTGGTACCTGGCATTAAGAAGGATTTATTATCTGTTAGTAAGCTTACATTTGATTACCCATTGAAATTTGAGTTTGATGGACATAGTTTTGTGATAAAGGACAGGGTAACAATGAGGATAGTGGCAAAAGGAAGGAAGCAGAAGGTACTATACATTTTTGATGATGTTGTCCCAACTCCTCAGAATAAAAAGACTTTTTTCTCTTCCAGATTTTGATCCACCAATAAAGAGAACTGGCATCTCAGGCTTGGACATGCAAACTCAAGGATTTTAGACTATCTTTGTAATAAGAAGTTTATTACTCTTGATTCAAAATATTTTTCTTCTAAAATTTGTACAAGCTGTCAAATGGGAAAAGCTTCTAAATTGCCTTTTCTTTCAAGAGAAAATATAGTTAGCGTTCCTTTTGAAAAATTCCATTGTGATCTATAGGGACCTGCTCCCACTCTTTCTAGAGAAAGATATAGGTTCTATGCTATCTTTGTTGATGAACCTGCAAATTTCACATGGTTGATTCCTCATAAACACAAATCTAATCTTCACTCTGCCTTTATTCAGTTTCATATGTTTGTCATGTAATGCCAAAATTCACGTGTTCCAAACTGATGAATGTGGTGAATTTAGTGACAAGAACCTCATTGAATACTTTCACAACCATGGAATTCTTCATCAATCTACCTGTCCAAAAACACCAGAACAAAATGGCAAAACTAAAAGAAAACACAGACGTATAACCAACTTAGGTTTGACTATGATGTTTCATGGCAAACTTCCATCTAGATTCTAGTTAGACTGCTTTTCTGCTGCTATTTGCTTACTTAACAAACTGCTATCTCCTATGCTTAATATGGACTCCCCTTTCTTCAGACTTTATGTTAAACATCCTGACTATAGCATTATTCGAACCATTGGATCTAGATGTTTTCCTTATTTTGGAGATTATAGGTCCAATAAGCTTGAACCAAAGTCATTGCCATGTGTCTTTATTGGACACAACACCAAACACAAAGGCTACAAATGCCTTTATCAACCCACTGGTTGAAGCTTTACATCAAGGCATGTTGTGTTTGATGAGTCTATCCTTGCTTATTCTGAGCCAACTATGTCATATGATTCTTCTTCTGTTTCATTGAATGACACAATGTCACTTCCAAGGAATCTGTTCTGCAGTCTTTGCCCTCTGCATTTGCTCTTCCTCCCTCATCATTAGTTCAAACTAAGAGCAATTGTTCATTACCTCCTTTGGGTTCTGCATCAAATCCAGAAACAAATCCTTTGCGAAATACAGCTTCATCTATTTCTGCTGAACTTGTAGTGCAGGTACTCCCGACACAGCATCCTATGCAAACTAGATCTAGGTGTGGAATACACAAACCTAACCCTTGTTGTGCAAACTTGCATAATCTGGTTTCCAACCTTGCTGAGCCAAAGTCTATAAAATCTGCAAGAAATCACCCTGGATGGTCTGCTGCAATGGGAACTGGTTCCAAGAACTGTTGACATGAATGTCATTGGATCTAAGTGGATGTACAAGGCTAAGCTAAAGCTAGATGAAATAGTTGAGAGACTTAAAGCAAGACTAGTTGCCAAAGGGTTCAATCAAGTGGATGGTGTGGACTTCTTTGAAACCTTTTCTCTAGTTGTGAAGCTTGCTAGTATTAGAGTGGTTCTCACACTTGCCACTTTTCAAAACTGGGAACTTCACCAATTAGATGTTAAGAATGCATTCCTTCATAGCTTCCTTAACAAACCTATTTATATGCATCAGCCACCAGGCTATGAAAATGATGATCATCCTCAGCATGTGTGCAAATTGACTTGAGCCTTGTATGGCCTCAAACAGGCTCCTCGAGCCTAGTTTGATAGGCTTAATGAATTTCTTTTACAATTTGGGTTTTATTCAAGTTCAGTAGATCCAAGTTTGTTTATATGTCACTCTAAACATGGGATACTAATACTTCTATTGTATGTAGATGATATGGTGGTAACAGGTGACAATCCCAATAGAATTTAGTGGCTGATTTCCATGCTCAGTTCTCAATTCTCAATTAAAATCTTGGTTTTCTTCACCATTTTCTGGGAATAAAAGTTCATAAACTTGGCTAAGATATTTTCTTATCTCAACCCAGGTATATTATGGAGTTGTTAACTCGAGCCAATATGCATGAGTGTAAGTCTTTTTCTACACCTACACTATCAAAAGGTCAACATCTCACTGCTTCTGATCAACCATATCATGATCCAACAACTTACAGAAGCATTGTTGGAGATTTGTAGTACCTAATTTTTACAAGACTAGATCTGTTATTTTGTGTCAACTATGTTTGCCAATTCATGCAAACACCAACTGTCACTCATTTCCAGCTTGAGGATTTTGAGGTACTTGTAGGGCACTGCCAAACTTGGCCTACGAATCATCTCAAGCAGCACACTAGATCTCTATGGTTTTTCTGATGCAGATTGGGCTGGTTGCCCAACAACAAGAAGATCTATATCAGGGTATTGCACATTCATTGGCAAAAATTGTATCTCATGGAGTGCAAAGAAGCAACCTGCAGTGTCTAGATCAAGTGCTGAGGCTGAATATAGGACTATGACATCTACTGCAGTTGAGTTAACTTGGCTCTCAATTCTTCTTAGAGATCTTGGAGTTCCACTACCAAAAGCACCAACTCTACACTGTGATAATATGAGTGCCTTGTATATGTTAGTAAATCTTGTTCTACATGCTCGAGCAAAGCATATAGAACTTGATTATCATTATGTCAGAGAGAGAGTAGCACTTAGCTCCTTAGAAACTAAGTATGTTACATCACTTGATCAGTTGCTGATATTTTTATAAAGCCATTGCTTAAGGGTTCATTCAAAATGCTGAGAGACAAACTTGGCCTCTGTTACCTACCATAGTTAAGTTTGAGGGGGAATATATGGAATGAAGCGAATGACAAAGCAGATGAGCTACAATCAAGCATCAATATTTCCCAAAGCTATAACATGATAAATGATGAACAAACTTAGAAAGTCAAATCTGTCTTGCTGTATATAGTTAATGTGTAATTTCCTCTATTCTAGCAGTCTTTCTATTTTGTATAGTTTCCTTAGATAAAATAGATTGTACATGGTACTATATAGACTGTAAATGATACTATAAATATGAATGACAGTACACTCCCGCACTAAACTCATGAGATAGTTTTTCTCAAAACGTCTTTAATATCTCTCTTGGATTAGTAAAGTGATGATCTCTACAATTAACTTTGATATCGAAATCCATTTGCACTTTGATAAACCTGAACCAACTCGAAACTAAAGGAGCAATAAAGAATCCGTAGAAGGCTTACCTCAATCAAATTAACTGGAGCTTCTATTATTGATCGGTGATGAAATATATACGAAGCTTTTTGAGGCACAATGGAATGTGGAGCAAAGCACAATGGAAGATTGGGCCAAATGACGGGCTGCAGGTAAACTAGGAAAAAGGAAATGGGGAATTGAGAATTCAGAGGACAGAGAAACAAACAAAAAACTCTTGACATTGGAAAATGAAGATGAAATGGAAGATCCATTTGGAGCACGACATTTTTGGACATATATTAATGCATATTACAAATATGTGTGTTTAATTTACATGATCAGCTCTTAGTTCCTAACATGTTTTGGCTATATTTCTTTCTTTTGTGATCAATATAGTTTTTGTACATGGTTTTCCTATGCCAAAAGCGAGGGTTATAAATAAATTTAACGACTATCCTTCTAAAAGGATGTTGTTAAACCATGAGATTTTCAAAAGCTTAAAGCTAAGAAAATTTAATTATCTATTTTATATTTTAACTGTTTTTTTATGTGTAAATTAGACTTTCATAATAAAGCAATTCAGCACATAAAATATATAATTAAATAGAAAAGAATCTTGGTTTTAAATTTTATTTATTAAATCTGAATTCTTAACACGTAGATATGAGAGAAAATGCATTGTATATTGGCATTTGTTTAGCTCCAAGTGGGTATATAAGTTCGCAAAATAAATTTGGAGGTAAAAATATTAGAGATTGTTTGATGCATTTTTTGGCCTTTACAGTATGTTCAAATGTTCTTCTCCTCTCACATGAATGTTCTTAGCCGCAGTGTGCTTGAAGTATTCATTCATGGCTTGCTTAAGAATAAACTTCAAGAAATATAGAAGACTTATATTTATGTGATTTGGCACTAAGACCTATCATGTCCACGGGTCTGGGATGTAAAATTTACTATAAACTAAGTTTGATACAAACTCTTTATTCTCACTAAACTCTCTACACACTACAAGAAAAAGGAGTTTTTTTGGCGATGGCAAAAGCCCTATATTTATTCATTGTAAATACTTATTTATGTCCGTTTTCCCATCGCTGGAACGTAGCCGCAATTGTTGAGCCAAGTAAGCAAATTTCTGGCATTTTCCTGTTAGCCGAAAGTATTGAGTTTTACTAGCGAGTATGTATCGCCGCAAAAGGCCCTAATTTTCGCTACAAATATATGTTCAACCATGGTTAATTGTTTTCTCGGTGATTTTTTAAGCGGGAAATACATATTTTCCGCTATATAAAGCACTAAAAATAAGTTTTTTTCCTCTATTTGGATGGATGGAAATAATTATTTCTGGCATTTATAGATCGCCGTAAATACTCTTAATTTTAAAAAAATTATTTCCGGAGAATTGTTATCGCTAGAAAAGGTCCCTTACAGAATAAAATAAAAAATACACAAAATAGGATATATGAAAAATATAATGCATGTTCATATTATAGGCTCCCTATGAGAGTAATGTGAAAACTGTATCCCAGGAGTTGCTCCAAGCATATGCTTTCTTTTTGGTGCCTCTGAAGTTGGAGGATTCATCTAAAAACAAGTAAAAGCCACATTAACCAAATGTAGGAGACTAAAACCCTCAGACTATAAGAGGCATTCATAGGAAGGTGAAGATAAAAATATAAGGAGCAAACTCTACGTCGCTTTCCTAGAATTTAAGCAGGTATTTGTGCATCTAATCAACAATAAAATCCACAACATGCCTCAACAATAAAGCATGAAATATTCTTTTAGTTGTGCAGAACACACTAAATAAAGTAATAAAAATTATTAATCTAAAATAAATACTTTCCATTTTTCCATCACCTTCCAAATGAATTAAATTAAAATACAAACTAATAAGGTATACTTCCAAATAGATTACCTCCAAATGAATTAAATTAAAATAATATAAAAAATTACCACGAGAACATAAGAAGGCACCATAGTAATGAGCTTAGAAAATCAAGATAGGTCAACTTTGATTGAATCATAGTAATGAGCTCAAATCAATTCTGACTCTTAAAACATGAAAACTTGGGAAGGAATAGCCATTTTGCATGTTTATCCGAAGCATAAACATTTCATCATATTCCGAGTATACCAATTAGTAAGCCTGGCAGGAATAAAAAACAATGAGTTCCCTCAAATACTACCAACTAGTTCAACTCAATCATGTCTCATACACCAAGGAGGTATTGAAATTGCAGCTTTACTACTATCATGTCTCATTGGGTGAAGAGAAACCACTTGAGCACAAACTTATTGACCTCTAGGAATGTCTGCCCAAATTATAAACACGAAGCTTTATTATTAAGCTACTTTGTGAGAACAAGTTAAGAATATATAAGAGCTACTTGAGCACAAGCTTTATTATCATGTCTCATCTCTGATCCCTCTCTATGTATAGGTCACTAAGAATATAGAATAAGTTAAGAATACATAAAAGCTTCTGGCCTCTTACGTATGATCACTTGCTTTCTAATTTGAATATGAAAAGGAGAATTCACAGAAAAGGTAAGTAGGTTGGTTTACACTTCCTATAAAGATACATAAGGAAGAAATGCTAGTAAACAAAATAGGACTGACCTTCCCTGGTATGTGATAGATGATCTTGGATATGCAAGGAAAAGATATATTTCAGTAAGTTCCAACAGAGCAAGTCCATCACAATGTGAACCAAAATAAAGAAATAAAGTCCATCTAACTTGCTAATTACATGAAAGCTACAATGAAAATTTCTATTATGAACAAATCATTTTTGAACAACCATACTCCTATAGAAAGATGCTTTAAGAAAAAAGAATTTAGGGCTTTTTGGTTCTTCACTTCCCTTCAGCTCTCCAAATGAAGTCGACCTCTCTCCTCTAATGCCTCCCTCTCATCTTCTAATCTATCTCATTGCTTTATGTCTCATCACCCTCAGTTTTATGTCCTCTTCCCTCGAACCTTATGTTCATCCTTACTTTATGTCCGATCAACTCCTTGTCTTTGTTAGATCTTCTATTTCTCCCGTCCATTCTAGCATAGTGGGCTTCAATCGTCCATAGACCTTTGGTGGGTCTTGTACATGTGCTCATTTTACCCCAACTTAAATGATTCTGCGGAGACATTGAAGAATATACAAAATGCCATAGTACTGCTATGTATGGTATCGGATATTAGAATATATTATCTACCATATATAGTTTATTGTGTAAATCAGCTAGTATCAATTATTATATTTGATTTATTGTAATTTCCTTATTTCTCATGTCTCATTCCTTTATAAATAGTGCCTCTCATTGTATAGTTTGATATATAGAAATACAAGTTGTTGTTCTCTCTCAATTTCATTCCAATTTGTTATTCTGCAAGGCATCAGAGATACTGATTTTCTAGTGTCTCTTGTAGCTCTTTTTTTTTTTTTTTTTTTTTTTTCATTCATGCTCAGTCTTTTTTTTTATTTATTTTAAAGAGCCGGTAGCCACCTACATAGTGGCCCCGTCTCAAGTTTATTAATAAGCCCTCACTTATGGCGGATGAATACTGTAGAAACATCATTACACTTGGAGGTTTACAAGGTAGAAATGCTATAAACTAACCCAAAACCAAGTGTCAAAACAAGCCAAACAAAATAAAACCAACAAGAAATCAGAATCTAACAAGCTTAATAATAACTTAGCCAAATCTAACATACAGAAGTCCCACTTTATCAGTCTTCAACATACCTTTCAATAAATGAGGAAGATTAGAAAAATTATCCCATGTCGCACTAGTACTGTTGGCACCCATCTTCGCCAAAAAATCAGCTGGAGCATTACCTTGTCTGTACACGTGGGAAATAGAGTAGTTCAAACCTTCAAGAATACCAAGGATTTCCTCTTCAAAGTACCAAAGTCCACAATATTAAGTATGAACCCACTGAACAATAATCATAGAATCTAATTCAATATCAACATGAATTAAACCCAAATTCTTTACAAGTCGTAAACCAAAAAGGAGTCCTATCCCCTCAGCATAATTATTCGATCCCAAGCCTAAATGTTCAGAAAAAGCTCTAATCAAATTGCCTTTATGATCTCTAATAACCCCTCTAGCTCCTGCATGGCTCGGATTCCCTAAGGAACTTCTATCCACATTAAGTTTCGTTTTACCTCCCAAAGGTTGAATCCATTTAACAATGCAAATAGATTTCCTTTTGGGCCTTTTTATTGGAATATGAAGGCTTTGCAAAATCCTCTCATCATCATGAGATAGAGAGGTACCGGATTTCATTTTTTCTCCTACTCTCCCAACCCAAAACAGGATATCTCTCCAAACTGAACATTCATGCTCAATCTTATCTTCAACGTTTTCTTAGGTGTTCTTTTTCGTTTACCACAAGAGGCTTCCTATGCACTTAAGGAACTTGTATCTTTACCGATTCATTCTTGCACATCAGTTTGCTTCCGCGCCCTATAGACTTCTATTATCGTCTTATTTCCAATAATTATCCCCATATTTAGCTTCTTTGTGATCTGTGTGATTTTTTGGGAAACAATTTTTCAATTTTAGCACCGCATGCAAACCCATGCGCCACTCGAATTTCTTGCCCACCGCCTACTCGCGCCACGCACCACACATGCGCTAGAGCTTCTCTATATCACGTATCCACAGTCAGATCCTTGCCTTACTCGGCCCAAGTAAGTTCTTGTAAAAATATAGAACATATTTAATGAAAGACCAGAATAATTGCTCTAGTTGTATTGATCTCTATATAAAGAACTTTACAGATAAAGTTTGTTACACGAGTAGTTATCTATTTACATATGATGAAGATAAATACAATCTACAATCTGTTGAGATAAAGATAAATTTAAAACTGAAGATAAGATTATGAAGTCAATCATAATCTGGAAGAGTCCTGGGAGGAGTTGA
The DNA here is from genome assembly GCA_029856935.1 of Cyclocarya paliurus. Lineage (NCBI taxonomy): Eukaryota > Viridiplantae > Streptophyta > Magnoliopsida > Fagales > Juglandaceae > Cyclocarya > Cyclocarya paliurus. Next base: position 29,680,320 of record CM056955.1, on the reverse strand, counting down.
ACTCTGCAGTTATCTTAACAGCCCCTCTCAAACTCATGGGAAGTGGAGTGATCATGAGTTTGTCCCTAAGAAACAGGAATCGAGCAGATGTTAGTCCCTTAGTGAAAATGTCTGCACATTGATCAGCTGTGGAGATGTACTGGGGCTCAATATCTTTATGCAGAATCTTCTCTCTAATAAAACGATAGTCGATTTCTATATGCTTTGTCCTTGCATGAAAGATGGGATTGGAAGCAAGTGCAATAGCTCCTAAGTTGTCACACCAGAGCACTGGTGGAGAAGAGAATGGTAGCTGAAGCTCTTTGAATAGCATTCTTAACCAATATAACTCTGCTGTGGCAATAGCCATTGAGCGATATTCTGACTCAGTACTTGATCTTGAGACAACTGGTTGCTTCTTAGATTGCCAAGATATTAAGCAATTGCCAAGAAACACCCCAAAACCACTTGTAGACTTTCGGTCAATGGGATCCCCAGCCCAATCTGAATCACAATAGGCTTGGAGAGTCAAAGGACCAGGAGTAAACCATAGACCATGATCGACTGTCCCTTTCAAGTATTTGAGAACCTTTTTTGCTGCAGTGAAATGAGCTGTTGTGGGGCAGTGCAGAAATTGGCAAAGTTGATTCACAGTAAAGGCAATGTCAGGCCTAGTAAGTGTGCAATATTGTAATGACCCTACAATATGTCTGTAAAGAGAGATATCTTCAAGAGGATCACCATCAAACTTTGTCAAACGCTTGCCTGAGGTGCAAGGTGCTGAGTAAGGTTGGCTCCAACCATACCAACTCGATGAAGAAGGTCTACAATGTACTTGGATTGATTGAGGTGAAGACCTTGATCAGTCCTATGTACATGTATACCTAAGAAGTATGAGAGGTTCCCAAGATCTTTCAACTTAAATTCAATCTGTAATTGCTGAATAAGTTGATTAATATGAGTCAAATGGGTGCCTGTGACAATAATGTCATCGACATAAACCAATAAAAATAAATGAACTGGTGGTTTGTGCAACATGAAGAGAGAGGTGTCCACCAGAGAAGCTGTGAACCCGAGAGCTAGCAAGGCTTGAGACAACCTGTGAAACCAGGCTCTTGGAGCCTGTTTGAGCCCATAGAGAGCCTTGTGAAGTCTGCACACATGATGTGGATAATTAGAATCTACAAAACCTTTTGGTTGCTCCATGTATACTTCCTCAGCAAGTTGCCCATGCAAGAAGGCATTTGAAACATCCAGTTGTTTAAGTGGCCAATTGAACTGAAGTGCTACTGCCAAGAGAAGTCTTATAGTTGCTGGTTTGATAACAGGGCTGAAAGTTTATGTGAAATCAATACCATCTCTTTGCTCAAAACCTTTGGCAACTAGCCTTGCCTTGTATCTGTCTATGGTCCCATCAGGTTTAGTTTTTAGTTTATAAACCCATTTGTTGCTGATGATATTTCTGTTGGGTGGTCGTGGACATAGAGACCAAGTTTTGTTCTCCAGCAAGGCATTGAATTCACTCTCCATAGCAGCCATCCAAAGGGAATTTGAAGATGCCTGAAGAAAAGTAGTGGGCTCACTGGGTAATGAGACTGCAGTAAGGGCTTTTAATGGGTGCTTGGTTGAATAGTATAATTGAAAATCTGAGAAATCTTTGGGTTTGAGATTGCCAGTTTGGGATCTAGTGACAATACGAGATGATGGTTGTTTAGAGGGTAGGATTTGACTCAGAGAGGTGGTATTTGTTGGTGGTTGAGCTTGTGATGCAGAATGAGATTGTTGATTAGATAATTCGGGAAGTATATTGATCTGTGAAGTGCTCTCTGGTGAATTACTTAAAGAAGGAATGTGTATTGCATGAGAATTTTGAGAAGATATGCTCTCATTTATAGGAACACCAGAAGAATTAATAATAGAATGATCAGTGGGAAGTTAAGAGTCATTGACAAGAAATGTACCTGGAGGAGGATAGCTATTGACAGAAGATCCAGAAATGGTCTTGTCCAGTGAAGGAAACAGAAGCTCATCAAATATCACATGTCTTGAGATGAATATATTGTTGGAGACTGGATCAAGACATTTATATCCTTTGTGACTGGAGCTGTAGCCAAGGAAAATGCATTGCTTGCTGCGAAATTCAAGTTTATGCTTGGTATATGACCTGAGATAAGGGTAGCATGCACAGCCAAAGGCTCTCAAGTGAGTGTAATCTGCTCTTCTTTTAAATAATTTGGTATATGGAATAGAGAAACTATGGATGAAGAGGGTAATCTGTTTATTAGATATACAGCAGTTTGACAAGCTTCAACCCAGTAACTTGTAGGAAGTTTGGATTGATCTAAGAGAGTGAGACTTGTTTCTATAACATGTCTATGTTTTCTCTCTGCCACACCATTTTGCTGAGGTGTATGTGGACATGAGATTTTATGATGAATCCCATTAGAAGACAGAAACTTAGTGAACTGATGAGATAAGTATTCCCCTCCTCCATCAGTTTGAAGTTGGCGAATTTTAGTGGAAAATTGGTTTTCAATGAGGCATTTAAACTTAGCAAAACAGATAAAGAGATCTGATTTCAACTTCAAAGGAAACAACCATGTATATCTAGAGTAGTCATCCACAAACACAACATAATACTTGAATCCATTTATTGACCTGATTGGTGAAGTCCAAATATCACTATGAACTAACTCTAAAGGTGAGTTGGTTACATGAGTTGACATTGGAAAGGGCAGATGTCTACTTTTGCTTATTTGGCAAGAATTACATAATGTGGATATTATATTGACTCGGGACACAGGTAAATGATGTGATCCCCTTATTTTCTGGAAAATTAGATCATGAGGATGGCCTAGTCTTTTATGCCAAATTGCTGAGGTAGTTCGAGCTCCAACAAAGGCTATAGGGCTTCTCTCTTTATTCATGAAGACTTGTTGCTTCAACTTCACTGGATATAGACCATTCTCACTGGGTCCTTGCAGTAGGATCTCCCCTGTGACATTGTCCTTGACAAGAAAATAAGTGTCTGTTAGTTTAAACCAACAGTCATTATCTTGACAAAATTTTTGTATGGAAAGTAGGTTGGTTGAAGCATTGGGGCAATGAAGAATATTTTTAAGATGAAGTAAGGAGTTTCTGGTTTTAAAAGAAGAGGTTCTTGTATGAGTTATACTGAGTCCACTACCATTTCCAACAGCAACTTGATCATTTCCTTTGTAAGGCTGTTGCATGGTGAGATTCTCCAATGAAGCTGAGATATGACTGTTGGCTCCACTATCAGCCAGCCACTCTTCCTCCTCTTGAATTGCATTGGTTTGGACAACCATTGCAGCTAATTCCTTAGGTGGATGTCTGCCTTGAAAGGCATAATCCATTCGATGAAAACAGTCTAAAGCTTGGTGACCATTCCTGCCACAAATTTGACAAGGGGATCGATTAGAGGATTTTTGGTCTGGATAAGTGGGAGTGCTTTTACCTTGATTTGAATGACCTCTAGTATGATAGTTCCTTTTGAATGTTTTTTGTGTATTAGAGTTCTTGAAGGGGGTGCCCTGATTTCCACTAGATTTCTTCTTCTGGGTTAAGGGCCTTTGAGTATAAATGCAACAGAGTTGCTGTTGTCTGAGTCTGCAGCTTGGTGTTCCAAGAGTTGTTCATAATTGAGCAATTCTGATTGAAATTCCTCAATAGATAAAGACCTATCTCATGTGGCAAATGAGATAGTAGTGATAAGAGGAGTATATTGTGGGTTAAGGCCTCCCACAATATAAGAAATGAGATCATCAACTCCTACTGGCTTTCCAACTAGAGCCAGTTGATCAGCAAGAGTTTTGGCTGCATGAAGAAAATCAGAGCAGCTCTTGTTACCTTGCCGTAGGTTTTGCAGCTGGTGACGTAGGTGATTAATCCTAGACCTTGAAGGTGAAGCAAACTTGTTGGCCAGTGCAGTCCACACCTGATGTGAGGTGTTGAGACCATAGACAGTAGATATCACTTTCTCAGAAAGTGTTGAGATAATCCAGCTTAGTATATATTGATCCTTTCGTGCCCAGGTAATGTATGCAGGATTAACAGTTGGATCCTTTTTATCTGGGGTTGATAGGTATTTTGGGGGACAAGTTTCTGAGCCATCTACAATGCTCAAGAAACCATTGGTGCGCAAGATGGGAAGAAACTGACAGACCCATATCAGATAGTTATTGTCATCAAGTTTGGTGGAAACAAGATGAGCAATATTTGGAATTGAAAAGGAGTTTGCGGAAGCAGTTGATGATTTGGCCATGGATGGGTGGTGTGAACCTAGGGGCTCTGATGCCATGTAAAAATATAGAACATATTTAATGAAAGACCAGAATAATTGCTCTGGTTGTATTGATCTCTATATAAAGAACTTTACAGATAAAATTTGTTACACGAGTAGTTATCTATTTACATATGATGAAGATAAATACAATCTACAATCTGTTGAGATAAAGACAAATTTAAAACTGAAGATAAGATTATGAAGTCAATCATAATTTGGAAGAGTCCTAGGAGGAGCTGAACTCTGCAGTTATCTTAACAGTTCTCTCTCTCTTTCTAGCCCACACTCTTCAAAGCCCAAAGCCCAACTCACTCAAACCCACTCTCTCCAACCCAATCACTCAAACCCACATTAGCATTCGCATCAGTAGCCACTGTATTTGCCACATCACCAATCAACCTCTTTCCTATCGCAAATTTATCTTGAGATTTTTTAATTATTCTGTGAATGGTGCCACGTCACCCGACTGAATATCCCTGCCCCCCTAGAATTTGTGATAGAGAGAAAAATAAATTCTGGGGGCTTAGCAATATGCTTATTTTTAAAAAGAAGAAATCGATCTTGACATTTTTTAATTATTGTATTTTTTAATTATTGTATTAATGGCGCCCCTATAAAAATTCACTCTAGCACGTTCTTGCATATAAATATATATATATATATATATATATATATATATATATATTAATTTAAAATATATCCAACTAATTTGAAGGCGAGTGATATATATTCTTTTATGCTTTATTTTGTTGTTTGATGGTGTTTTTAATTTTTTTTTGGGCCAAGTTGGTATCGGACAGGGGTTGAGACAGTTTGAACTTCGATCCTAGACTGTTTGTTTGTTTTAAAAGAATGTTTTTACATGTTTGTGGCCCTTTGGATATCGGCCGAATCGATGCTATACAAATGGACAAATAACAAAAGGTCCGAATTCTTTCCATGTTCAATCGAGAACTTCAACATGCAATCTGCAGGCATTTTTGAGCCATCCAATGGTTCAAGATTAAAAAAAAAAAAAAAAATTACTTCTGATTTTAATTGATTCTTAATTTAGGAATAGGGGGAAGGCAAATCAGCATTTTAAATTTTATTATTTTTGGTCACATATATTTACTGTATATATATTTAAATAATTTTATAGTGGTTGTGATCATTTAAAATCTATCATATTAACAAGTACTGTGATTAAAATTGAAAAAAAAAATGTAAAATAAAGAATAATATTTCTCAAAAAAATTATAATGTTTGACGGCAAACAAAAACAGGAATCAGTGTATAATATAAATGGTAAACAAACAGAAACTTAAAAATAGCAAGAAATCCCAAGGTGAGGTTTTCACAAAGGAGTTTCCAGTTGGAATATGGTATATAATTAACCTCAAACCTCCAAATATAGGTACAAACAAGCAATGGAGCATTCAAAGCCTATATATGACTTTCCTATATGTAGGCCATGGATTCCGCTTTAATTCATTGTATTGTCCGAGACAGCCATCACCTATATAAGTAAAACCTCTCCATTCACTTCATCTCACAAAACATTGAGTTTGTCTTGTCCTTTTAATACATTCCATTCGTTAAAAGACTCCACATTTCCCTGTGGAACCAGCCATGGCTTTCTTATCCAAGCTGCCCTTGGTTCTTTTCCTCTCTTCTCTCTTCCTCCATGCTGCAATAGGTATGATCATTTCACTCTCTTTGTAATGGTTACACTAGGTGATTTATTTGTTAAGGATTGTGTATGTTTTGATTGTTCTGTTGTTGGAATCTCCCCACATATCGTTGACATGACAAAATTTAAAAATAAATTCTCTTACAAATCAAATCATGTCATGTCATGTCATGTTAACAGTGTGGAAGTTGCACCCTCCATACTTGAAAATGTAGTTTTTCTTTTTTAACCTGTGCGTTTGATATATGTTCATTTGTGTGTAGCTGAGATTGTTTGCGAGAATTTGCCAAACAATGTTTGCGCATTTTCAATATCATCGTCGGGCAAAAGGTGTTTGCTGGAGACGTCCGTGGCTTGTGATCATGGAAAGGTGGAGTACCAATGCAAGACATCAGAAGTGTTGGTTAACGGCATCACTGAATACATTGAGACCGATAAATGTGTTGAAGCGTGTGGGGTTGATAGGAACACTATTGGAATCTCATCGGATGCCCTTCTTGATCCAAAAGCCACTACCAAGCTTTGCTCTCCTGATTGTTACCAAATGTGCCCCAACATTGTCGATCTTTACTTCAATTTGGCTGCCGGGGAGGGTAAGACTAATATTTCCAAACTCACTTTTTAAAAACACAAAAACGCAAATATGCAATTCATGATGTGGAAGTTTGTTAGATCAGTTGGCATAATAAACATATACTTTGAATTTGTTTTTAAATAACTATGTTGGTTTTGGTCATTGTAATTGTACTACTGTGTTTACAAACTAACTTGTAACTGAGTAATATTAGATATAGTCTTAAGTTGTACAAAAAATCACTATTAATTTTTTTTTTTTCATGTGAGTGTGAGATTTATCCACTTTTTTTGAAGGGAATGAATGAGATTTACACATCCTAAAACTAGAAATATAATTTCATATAAAACATATTAGTGTAGATTATGCAAGTGCTAATTGATTATTTGATTCCTACTTGTAACAGGAGCACTCATATTGATTTTGCCTTTAATTATAATTGCTGCATCATGTATTCGTAAAAATGGTATGATTTTCTGACATGAAATTAATATATATATATGCACTATATATGCAGGAGGATATTTGCCGGACCTGTGTGAGAAACAACGCGCCAATCCTCACCGTTCCATGAGCCAGCTTTTGGGTTCTGGTGTGGCCGCTGGCCCTATTTCCGGCTCTCCATCTCGAAAATTATATGAGGCCAAGTTTTTGGGTTCTGGTGTGGCCCCTGCCCCTGGCCCTATTTCTGGCTCTCCATCTCGAAAATTATACGAGACTGTTCCCTTCTACGTTTCTGGAGCTCCAGCTCCCCAGTAATCATGTGACTATCTGCATGCATGGTTTTTGGAGTACTCCGTATTTTAAAAATTAGCTTAATTTAATGAGAGATTAATATTAGTAAAGTTGAGAGAAAATGTGTCAGATCAGTGAGGGATTGAAATTCGTGGGTTAATCCTGCCAGTATTGGTGTGGGGTAATACTATTATAAGGTCGCTATATCACATACTATTTACGTGATCTAATTTGATTTAGAAGATAAATTTTAAAATTTAAATTTAAAAATCAAATTTTATCACTAAAGTAATGTGGATGGTGTGCTGATCTACACACGGATTTGAGAATAGAATAACTCAATGGAATGTACTGTTGACAAATATTATATGCTATTTTATTCAAAAGCATATATATATATATATATATATATGCTCCTTTAAATTTTATAGGTTGAGATTAATGAATATTAATCATACGGCCTATTTATATAGGCTAGCTGTAATATATTCTATATTTTTTGGAATAAACTCTCGCGGCCTAGATTTACCAAACCCTACAGATATATGGTTATTCCTTCACATAGACACATACACATAAATATACTAGCAGTGGTTTAACATGGAAAGCACGTTTCCCACATTTGCCTAGTTGGAAGAAAAAACAAAATTCCTTAAAATAATGTGTCCAAATTAACAGCAAACAAATTGTGATAACTATAGTACTTATAACTATAGTACTGTATCAGATGGCATGCTTGAAAACAAGAGTGCTACCTGCAAATTAATGATTTTTAATGTCTCATGATAACTATAGTACTTATATTTATAGTGAAGTACTGAATCAAATCATTTAGACAATTAATAAGGATATATTTGAATTACTTTTACTGTCGAGTTATAATTTTTAAGCTAATGTTATTTTTGGCTTAGGAATGTTTATTCTAAGGTAATTACCTACCTTCTCATGTACCATCTTATACAATCCAGCCATTGTCTGGAGTCGAGAAAGGCAATCCACCCTTTGAAATGTGGCATTGCCATAGTAATTAAAATCTCCAGTACTGTCTATCTTAACCTTCATAGATATATGAGAACCCAGATGAAGTTTGAAATTAATTAACCTTCATAAATATATATATATATATATATATATATATATATATATTCATCTTTTCTCAACATCGTTGTCATAAAGATGACAAGAGAAGATACTTTCTAAAATTTGATCGCATCAACAAAAAAAATTATCTCACAATTAACAAAAATTCAACGGCACTACTCGATGACCCAGGGAGCACTAAAAATATATATATATATATATATATATATATATATATATATATATATCCATCTTTTCTCAACATTGTTGTCATAAAGATGACAAGAGAAGATACTTTCTAAAATTTGATCGCATCAACAAAAAAAATTATCTCACGATTAACAAAAATTCAACGGCACTACTCGATGACCCAGGGAGCACTGAAAAAATATAGTCTTTTATTCCTATGTTGCTCTCACGTTCTTAATCTAGCACATACTACAAATCAAGTTTGTCACCAGAAAATAAACCATCAACATCTTTTTCTAATTGCTGTAATGAAGACTTAGAAGGTATAGGGGATTTTAGATGATCACAAAAAGCAAGCCACCCTTGAATTAATGAGCCTCCAGAGAAATTCATTTGTAGATCAGTAACTTGTCTCCTTTTATCTCTTTTTCTCCATTTTCAGTCATAAGTTGTATATTAATTGATCCAGAAACGAAGTAAGAATTTTGCAACAACATCCACCAAAATAGAAATATTTTATTTATTTAAAATTTGATGCCATTTCATCAAAGGTAGAGGAATCAAAATGAGAAACTCCTTTGCAGAAAAAGAAAGTCCATTCCTTCTCAAAATCTTGATTCTCACTTCTTAAGTTCTATGAAGAAATTATAAGCCGAGCAATCTTGAAATATATATTAAACAGGTTCGTGAAAGTTGGGTCACAATCAGAACAAGAACTCAATTGTATCAGGTAGTGTCAGTTTTTACAACCTCTTCACTATGTCCTACCTTTCTTCAATACCCCTTGAATTCCATGATGGGCTTTATAAACTTTATAACATTTTTTTTATATATAAGGCTTGTCCCTAACATATGAACCATACACTTTTACCTATCAAAAAAATATGAGCCATATACTAAAACCATTGTTTTGTGACCTTCTAATAAGAGAAGTATATCAAAGAAAAAATATGTTGATCTCCCCTACCCCTCCTATAGACTATATTTCTACTCTTACAAAAAAAAAATTATCTTTTTTCCAAGGTGCTTAAACCATTCTCGCAAGACTCAGGCACAAGATTTAAACTAAATTTGCATTTCAGAATTGTTTGGCCAACAATAAACTATTAAGGGTATTCACTTAAGTAACAGGGCATTGCAATGTGGTTATGAGACTTGAGCAGTTCTAATTGGTATTAAAAAATTCTACAGGAATGTAAAGGTGAGGAAGAAACAAAATAGAAATAGTTGCATTGTAGCAAGCTTTCGGTGCTTCTCTACCCTACAATTCATGAAAATCAAGGTTGCTATGAATGATGCTTGCTACTCAGTAGTCGACTTAAGTTGCATAAAATTAAAATAGCATCATAACCATCACAATAAATACTACCACCACACTCAAAGAATGCATAACCAAGATTTTATTAAAGAAGCATTGCACAATGTACAACTACCATTGTTAGTGGCGTGGCCAACAGACGATAGATTGGAGAAATGGAGAAACAAAGAGGGACAGAGAAGGATGTTGGGGGCTAGATCTCACGGTGGAGCTCGCTATGTGGGTGACGTCGGCACTGTCTGTGGTGGTTTTAGGCGGAACTGGAGGCTGAATTTGCCCTAGATGGTGGTAGGCAGCTCGATGGGCCTTCCTTACTATGAGGTCATGGTAGCTGCGAGAGGGAAATGCAGGAGAGATCGAGAGAGAGTTGCTGCTGCTTGAAGGATGGCTAGGCGACTACCGACGACAGCAATCGAGGAGAGGCGGAGAGACAGAAAAGACAAAGGGTCTTAGTCGAGAGAGAGACTGACAAACTTGGCCTTCCTTACATACGAAATGCTTACTTTTTGATGTTCTGAATGTTCTGAATTTTTGATGTAATGCTTGCTGGATGTTTCTATTTTCTTGGAAAGTCATGTAATACTGGTTTTCTTCGCCTTAAGTGAGAGTTTCCTCATCAATATAACATGGAGGTTCCGACCTTCTTATATAAAAAAAAATGAGAGAGAGAGGATTTATGTGTGGTCTGAAATTCTTCAAAACCAGAGGGAAAAGAACGTAATAAAACCAAGCAAGATAGGGGGCATAAATGGAAATATGAAATATTAGATATATGCCATGTCTTATTTTTCTTTCCTTTCTTGAAAATTTGCCTGTTGCACTCCAGGATCATGTCTACAAGATCTCTTTGGTGTATATTATTTCAGTTTGGTCTTTGTGAAGTTGGAGTGAGAGTGGAGTGAAGTGGTCTTTGTGAAGATGAAGTGTTTGATGAAGTGCTATTGAGGAAGTTAATTCATTGATAAATTAATACAAAACTAATGCAAATTCAATAAGTGTTCTTGATAAACACTTTGAATCATTTACCGTTAAGTTAGGATTATGGTAGTCATCTTTGTGCACTGTTTTTAAAGTACTAAAAAGAGGATGTATTGGAGTATCATACATCAGGCCCATGCATAAATCAAGACCTCTAACATCAATATTATCTATCGTTTATAATGACCTACATCAGCATCTACAATTACTGTTTTCTGATGATGGGGATAGATTTTTTTTTTGATAAGGAGCTTAAAGCTCAATCATTCATTGATCAATAATTCAGAAATACATGACGGTGCATCCTCAATGTCAACGATAGTATCAGACAATAGTAGTGCCTTTCTAGCTAAGACATGAGCCACCCTATTGGCTTCTCTACTAACATGCTTAATTGACCAAAACTCGTATTGAAGGAGAAGATTTTGTGTATCTTGAGTCACCATAGCCATTGAAGACTCATTCTTGTTTTTGGACAAAAGAGCAGAGACCACCTGTTGTGAATCTCCTTCTAGGATAACCTTGGACAGGGCAAGTTGCAAGCCCAATTTTGCTGCCTCATACGCACCACAAGCTTCAGCTAGTGCCGGATCAGGGAAAAGGGGTCTGCTTCCCCTCAATGCAGCAATCATTTGACCTTTGTGATCCCTGATAATAATCCCTATCCCAATTCTGCAACTATTTTTATCTACTGTAGCATCCCAGTTCATTTTGACATGATTTTCTGGAGGAGGTGCCCACCTTGCAGTCTGGCCCTTTTTAAGAATTTGGCTTCTTGGGGTTCTACACGATTCCAGCTCACTAAGCGCTTCTGAGGCCTGTCTAACTATAGTTTTAGGATGCAGAAAATCCTTTTGGAATATGAATTTGTTCCTCCTCAGCCAAATGAGTCTAGAGACAATCGTAAATTCTTCAAGGATCTTCAATTCTGCAGACTGAGATAGTTGGATCCATAGCTCTCTGAAAGTCATGGTGGGGAAGGACCTCTTCTGAAGGGACCTTGAACACTGACCCCACACATCTTGGGCAGCAGGGCAGCTCCATGCCATATGGAAGACAGTTTCTTCCTCCCTCAAACAGATCGGGCACCAAGGCTCCTTAGTAATCCTTTTTTTACACAGATTGCTTCTTGAGGGTAGCCCATTTCTGTATGCTTTCCAGAGGAAGTTCTTTGTAGCTGGAGTCACATTAAGCTGCCATATTGCCTTCCATCCCTCTGCGAACTGCTCTCTATTGGAGGATTGACCCTGAGCCTGATCAAGCATCTCCTTATGCAGATGATAGGCCCTTCGAACTGAGAATAATCCATCTGCAACACTCCTCCAAATGAGCTTGTCTGGGATGTTTGAAGCACTAAGGGGGGTCTGCATTATGAACTTGACTTCCTCTTCTCTAAACATTTCCTCGATCAGAGACTTGTTCCAAGCTTTAGTGCCTGGATCAATCAGGCTACTGACTCTATCCTGGTTTTCATTCCCCTGCCTTCGGCTTGACACTCTTCCCGAGTTAGTTTGAGGGAGCCACTTGTCCAGCCAAATTTTGATGTTACAACCATTTCCAACCCTCCACAATGAGCCCCTCTCCACTAGTGATTGAGTTGCTAGGATACTCCTCCAAATGTATAAGGGTCTACAGCCAATTTTAGCTTCCTGGAATGATGTGTGAGGGAAATATTTCAGCTTTAGAACCTTAGAGACTAGGGAGTGGGGATGTTGAAGAATCCGCCAAGCTTGCTTTGCTAGCATGGCAAGGTTGAAACTCTCAATGTCCCTGAATCCCAAACCCCCCTCAGATTTAGTTCTTCCCATTGTTTTCCATGAGATCCAATGCACCTTCCTCTCCTTGTCTTGTTGCCCCCACCAGAAATTGTGCATGATTGAGTTCATTTGTTTAATGAGTGATCCGGGGAGCTTGAAAACACCCATACAGAAGGTAGGCAGGGCTTGGACAACAGCCTTCAACAGGATTTCTTTTCCAGCTTGGGATAGGGTCTTCACCTTGAAATTGTCGACTCTTTTCTTCATTCTGTCAAGGATGCTTTTAAATGAGCCTACTCTTTCCCTCCCCACCATGGCCGGTAGGCCTAGATACTGCTCATAAGATGTGCTAGACCTGACTCCAGCAATCTGCAGAATTAAGGATTGGGCCAGTTGAGGGGTATTCTTGCTGAAATGAATGGAGGTTTTATTTTTATTTAACCTCTGGCCTGAGGCCTTCTCATACTTGGATAAGATGTCTATTAATCTGCTCCACTCAAAGGCATTTGCTTTGCAAAAAATCAGGCTGTCATCTGCATAGAATAGATGGTTAATGTAGAGCTGAGCCTTTGCAATTGGGACTCCTGAAATGTCACCTCGAGCTTTAGCTAGATTCAGCATATTGCTTAACACTTCAGCACAGAGAATGAACAGGTATGGGGACAACGGATCTCCTTGTCTAATCCCTCTCGAGGGAACAAAAGGCTGCTGTGGAGCACCATTCACAAGCAACGAGTAAGACACAGATTTAACACAATTCATGGTCAGTTTGATCCAAGTTTCTGGAAATCCCATCTTGGACAGAACTGCTTGCAGGAAAGTCCATTCAATACGATCATAAGCTTTGCTCATGTCGAGTTTTAAAGCCATGTGCCCTCTCTTCCCATGTAGCTTGTTGTTCATAGAGTGAAGAGCCTCAAAGGACACTATTACATTATCAGTAATTAGCCTACCAGGAACAAAGGCTGATTGAGTAGGAGAAATTATCTCGGGCAATATAACTTTAAGTCTGTTTGCCAAGGTTTTGGAAATGATTTTGTACAGGACGTTGTAGAGGCTTATGGGTCTAAAATCAGTTACCAATTTAGGCTCCTTTACTTTAGGGATCAATACAATAAAAGTTTCATTTAGGTCCTATAGGCTTCCACCTGAGTTAAGCACAAAAGAGCAGTATCACATACCTCCATTCCTATTGAGCTCCAATGTTGTTGGTAAAAGATTGGAGGGAAACCATCGGGACCAGGAGAGCTAAGGGGGTTCATTTGGAATATGGCTTCCTCAACTTCTTTTTTAGTGAACTTCTTTGACAGGAGAGAGCTCATTCCACTGGTGATCCTGGTCTCTACCCTTTCCAGGCAATCCTCAATACCTTCTGGGCTTGATGTGGTAAACAGCTTCTTGAAAAAGCTCTAAAAATGTTCTACTATTTCACTTTGAGTAACTGCTTCATTTCCTTCTTCATCTTTTATGACTTTAATCATGTTTGTTTTCCTTCTTTGGTTAGCACAATGATGGAAGAACTTAGAGTTTCTGTCCCCATCCTTAAGCCATTTTTGTTTGGCTCTTTGCTTCCAAGAAATTTCCTCTTCTTTCAGGAATTGGTCAATTTCTCCTTGTACTCTTCTGATTTCCTCGCCTAGGTTCCTTGTATCAGAGTTTTGCAATGCCCCTAACTGCTTGAGTTTGTTGTTGAGCTTCCTCTTTGAATTCCCGAAAACCTTCTTGCTCCAATCCACTAGATCCACCCTACAGTTAGCTAGTGCAGCCACTGTTCTATCCATCCTGCTAGTGAACAGCTGAGGCCTTCTCCAAGCCTCTACCACCACCTCCCCACAACCCTCCCTAGAGGCCCATTTTGCCTCATACCTGAAAGGTCTTGTCCTCTTTACCTCCATTGTGTCCTGTGTGCTCCATGAGACCAGAATAGGATTATGATCCGAGGATAGAACTGGTTCCACTTCAACCGAATATGTGTTCCAGGATTCAAACCACTGGACATTCCCAAGGGCTCTGTCAAGTCTCTCTTTAGTGAATTGAGCACCTTCCCTTTTGTTTCTCCACGTAAACTTTTCCCCTTTATAGCCTAAATCACTCAAACTGCAGTCATTTAAAGCTTCACAAAATTCCTCCATCTGAGCAAAAGGTCTATCAGCCGCTCCCCATTTTTCGTTGGCCTGCATTATCTCATTAAAATCCCCAACACACAGCCAGGCCAGGGGAATAGCTGGTTTTAAAACCCTCATCAGCCTCCAACTTTCCTTTCTACCACTAGTATGGGGAGCTCCATAGAAACCCGTTAACAGCCACTCCATTCTACCTGTTTCATCTTTAATTTTAAGAGAAATATGGTACTGAGAGTACGTATCCAGGGAGGCCTTGATTTCTTCTTTCCACAAGAATGCCACTCCACCACTAAGTCCTCTGCTATCTACTATAAAGCTACATTCAAACCCCAATCTGTTTCTTATTTTTTCAACTGTTTCTCTCCCACATTTTGTTTCTAACAGAAATATGAGAGATGGGTGCTTACTCTTCACAATTCTGTGAAGCTCACGAACTGTCCGAGGGTTCCCAAGCCCTCGGTAGTTCCAACTAATGCACATCATTTCTGTTGGTGGTGCTGCCTAGTAGCCACCACCATGTGTTCATCTTCAACTCCCTTACTGTTTTCACTAGTCCTTGGTTTCTTATTATTAATTGAACATAGTTCTGTTTCCCCTTCTGTTTGTAGACCTCTTTTAGAGCCACGCTGGTTTGATATGTTTGTGTGAACCCAGTCAATCATGGAGTAGGACTTGTCACGTGCCCTCCTCTTCCAAGAGGCTCTATTCCTAGCTTCAGCAAGCTCCTTGATTTGTTGATCCAGGAAATTGTCAAGAGAGCTAATGTGACTAGCTAGGGGAATGTCATTGGGGGAGGACTCCTCATTAGTACTCTTCTCATTTCTGTATACCACCAACCTTTCCTTTTTTGTGTCCCCTTGGACCTGGCCCCCTTCTGCTGTGAGACCACCTTCCTGAAGTGGTAGGGCATCCTTAGGCACGTGGACTAACTCATCTACCAAGACAGGAAAATCTTCAGGCACGTGGGATGCCTGCTTTTCCATATCAGAAGTAGGTTTTTGACTTGGATCCCCATCTCCTGTTGTACCCCACCTGTCGTGGCCTTTCCTTGGTCAACGGGCCTTTCTCCCTGAGCTTCATTGTTCGGAACCCACCCCGAGCTATCATCCTTGTTACCATGGTGTGAATCCTTAAACAAATTCCCGCCGTAGCGTTGAGGATCAGAACCCCCTGCTCTGGAAGGAGTGGCCCTGAGCCACGTACCATATTGTTGTCTTGCCTCCTTCATACCCTCCCGGCCATTCCCAGGACATTTCATCGAATGTTTGATAGCTCCACATTCAAAACAGAACGATGGGAGCCGCTCATATTTGAAAGGAATCCAGTGTTGCTTCCCATCCACCGTTAGAAACCTCCCTCGGATTAACGGTTTTGTTATGTCAACTTCCACTCTGGCTCTTAATGTGCTTCCCCATCCACACCCTGTTTCATCGGTTTCCACCTCCAAAACCCTTACCATTCCTGAGAACAATTTCAACCCAATCTCTCTTGTCATGCAGGCCATAGGCATGTCGTGAGCCTGTACCCAGAACTTCTCTTTTGTGAAGGATATCTCCTTTAATGGAACTTGACCATCTAGCTCCTGTAAACAGATGAGGTTTCTATCGAACGACCATGGTCTCCCTTGAAGAACCTTTACTTTGTCCCGTTCATGTTGAAACTCCACCAGAACTCTATTCTCTCCTACTTCTTTGAACTGGATCCACCCTTCAGACCTCCAGACCTTGGACAAGGTGGTTTTGAATGCTTGACGGTTCACCACTCTCTCTGCGTTTATCCATAGTAGTAAACACCTCTTCCCTTTTTCCATGAATGGTTCTAAGGCCTCACTCTCCACTCTCATTGTGTCATACTCATGTTCTGTAAGGGTGAGTCCTTCCCATTTCTTCTGCAACTCTTCCTCCATGCTAAAACCTAAACCTCTCTACAGACTCCGTCTAGGAGAGACTAACCTCTTTGCAGAGCAAAGACTCTCCTCACCTCCAAGAGAGAGGACCCACAACGTCGATGATGGGGATAGATTGTTTCAACTTCCTGACAATCAAAATTACAAGCAAAAGAACAAACCATATTAGTGTGTCCTGTGCAAATATATGCACATGTTTGATCTGTGCTGGTGTGGAGCTAGCTTCAGAAGCAAACCATATTCAATGCCATTAATTTTTTTCCATTTATCCTTGAAGACTGCACTTCAAGGATAAATGGAATCATCATGCACTCTATCCATGATGGCACTTGGGAATTCCTTTTTATCTTCCTGCCTGAAAATGACAACACCAGAGACCAACTTAAATTAATCACAAGCATCAACCATTCACAGTGACCATGCACATTTACATACCAATAGCACATTCTAATCGTCCATCCTGTTTTGGGAAAAACATCGACAATGTGGGCTATAAACCATTCAATCTGACCATGCGAATAAATGAATTGTACAAACATAAGCAATAAGCTACTCCCGAAGCAAAATCTTGGAAATCTGTTCAACATCAAAAGATGCTCAAGTGAAATAAAGTTGACACATGACATGTTGAGTTTTTTCCTTGGCAGGCACAAAGAAATCCGGAATAGGTTTATGGTGTCGTGCACATTCTAAACCTTCATGTCATATCAGTCACTATCCTTCATATCCTGCTTTTAAAACATAAATTGATAAAAGTTTCTTCTAGACCCAGTGTGGGGAATATTTGATATGGTAATACCTATAATTTCTTTTACTTTTATGAGAACATACATATACATGCATACATACATAATCGAGTGTATATATATACTAGCAAAGGGCAACGTGCGCTGCACGTGTGCCCTGTGACCAATTTTATTATGTTTTAAATTTTTAATTATAAATGAACAGTGGAGACAGTCTAAAACTATAACGAAAAATCATAATAACTGATCATGATTTATTCTTAAAAAGTTAGCTTCTTTGCACGTATACAAAAAAAAAAAAAAAAAAATTAAGTTGGCTTGTTTGCAAGAGTTTAATTGCAGACTATTTGTGTTTATTACATAATGCTGGTTACCCATTTCAACATATCATGGAACCTTCGATTCTAACCAACAATACGAACTCTACTACAAACAGAATAGTTAGTTAAGAGGATAATAGACTTGATGGTGGGGAAACTGAAGTGCCATGTGAATCTCCTAAAATTGAAGAATGTATTAAGAATATACCAATTCCTCAGGAACCTGATGATGGTAGTGTCGAGAAATCTCAGAATGTCCAAGTGGATGATGATGAAACGATTGAGGAGCCAAAGTCGGGAATGGAGTTTAATTCCCTTAAAGATTTAGTAAGTTATTATAAGTAATATGGTTATGGGAGAAAACATTTTTAAATTATTAGTAAGTTATTTAGTAAGTTATTATTAGTAACTTTTTAAATTTTCATATAAAATATAATAAACATTTCAATTTTTTAAAATTTTAAAATAATAATATCAATAATAATAAATAATGTTCTAACAATATTTTATTTTACTTTTAATTTTTATCTCAACTAATCTCATCTAAATTTAATATCCAACCTTAAAAAGAAAAAACCTTAACTCACCTAATCGGCAAAAGAGCAAAAGCATAAGAGAATCGGATTTTATGAGAAAAATAGGAAAAAAAAAAGAGTAATTGATGAGCAGAGCAATTGTGTACTGAACGTGTGTCTAGTTACAAATATATAAAAATGAAAAACTGATAGCAAATGAGAAGTGAGAAAATGAAGAAATTTTTTTAAACAAAGTTAAAACAAGTCATGGGTTTACATAACTTGAGGTAAACCTACTATAAACTTAACAGAAATGATAAATTCATATAAGTTTGTGTTTTATTTAGTTATATAACACAAAAGTTTAATAAGAAAATTTTAATAAAAGCTTAAATTAATAATAAAAATATTAATACTAAAATTTTATTACAAATTTTAAAATGTAGAAACAAGGCTGCAAGTGAAAAAATGATGTTTATTACAGTTTGAAAATTAAAATTAATGTTAATGATAATTTTGTTAGGTTTCTATATAAAAAACGATGGGGTGAATTCATTTGGTTATGGGAGAAAACATTTTTAAATTACAGATTGTACTGAAAGATTATTGAAAAAAAATTGTTTTAATTTTATCTTCTTTATTAGAAGATAATTTGTTAGTAATTATGAAACATTTATTCATAAATATGTAAAAAAAAAAATTCCAACATTATATAAATTATTAGAAAAGGAAAAAATTAAAAATGTATTCTAGACTATATTATTCTGTACTACAAATAATGTTAAATCATTGCGTTATTCCAAAGGCAGTTTAGTTTTTAGTTTAAGAATGTAAACCAAATTATTTTAATTTACTTTAAAAAAGTTTTCATAACCTTTTTTAATATTATTAAAACAGAAGCACTATAAGAAATAATAACAACGAAAAACATTAATTTATTTAACATTTTCAACCTTGGCTAAATAAAATAGTAATAATGATATATTATATTTTTAAATTATTAAGAAGTTATAATTTATTTCCTTATGAAAATTTGTAATTATACCAAGCAACCTACTATTATTACTCTTAATAGTTATGGTTGGATGCGTATGTTGTATATTTGTTATTTCCAAAATAAAAATATAATGTGTTAATTTTAAAATTCAAAACTATAGTGGTAAGTATTAAATAATTTAATCATATATTTTATAAAGTTTTATCCTTTACATTTAAAAAAAAATTAAATAAACTATAGTACATTAGAAACTGTAGATCTATCTCAAATAGTGTAATTAATTTCAGATTAATTAATAAACTATTCAATTTATGTAGAAATGAAAAAAATATATATTTAAGTTTATTTCTTAATAAATCATTAAACAAAAATTATTAATAAAAGGGAAAAATTAGATTTATACTAAAATTTAATAGTTGAATTCGATATTTACATAATTCAAAATTAAAGGAAATAAAATGCTGCGCAACATTAAAATTTAATTTTTAAGATTTTGATTTTTTATTAAAATTTTATGAAGACTTGGTATCAATTTGAAAAAAAAAAAAATACTATAGTCCAATTGTAAAGCTCAACTGATTTGTAATGTTACTCATTTTTTACATCTAAAACCTAAAAGTAATGCTATATCTTTCTTCCGATAAGGATAAAAAAATCTATTTTTTTTCATTTTTTATTCAATTTTTTAGATGCTTAAACATTAAAAAAATTTCACAATATCATTAAAATATTTTTTTATAATAATGAAATGAAATGAGATGAATTGATAGTGTTTCTATAAAGGGGGCAAAATAGGAAAAATATTTTCGGACGAAACATTGTTCATGCCCGATTCGCACGGTGGGTTAGATCGGCTCGCGGCGGTTAACGGCTGCAGGAGAGGGGCTAAGATTGGAAGGGGAGGGGCGACGGACGGAGGCGAAGAGAATGGACCAAGCGGTGTTGGCCACGCCGGCGTGCGGCGGCGCACTGGAGGGGACGAAGAAATGGGCCGGCAGCGGCTTGGATTCGCTCGTGGCGGTTAACGACAGCACGATAGGAGCTGAGATTTGAAGGGGAGGCACGCCTGACGGAGGCAAAGAGAATCGCCGGGGTGGTGTTGGTCACGCCGGCGTCCGGCGGTGCACTGCGGGAGACGAAGCGAACGGGGGACGGGCAGTGGCAAAACGAAAATTTTGGAATAGTAGCAGGGGCAAAATGGGAAGAATCCAGGGGTAAAACGGGAATTTAGAAACAGAAGCAGGGGCAAAATTGAAAAAAAATTTGTAGACAAAAATACTGTAGATGGGCGAGTCACACTTTATATATAAGTAGATATATATATATATATATATACACATATATATATATATATATATATATATATATATATATTTATATATATTTATTACTCTCTGGTGGTTGACAATCGGTTTCAAGTTGCCGATTATTGGCCACTGGCCACAAGATTTTAGTGCATGGCAGCAATAACTTGTCAGTAGTGAACTCAATATGCACGTCAACTTTTAGCTAATTTTTAGAAATAGGTGATTGAAAATTCCATTAAATAATTAATTCCATTAGGCAAAGTACACAGGATGCATTCCCTAAATTTTACCTAAATTGATAAGCAACTTATATTGTGTCCATATATTTATGGGATTGCTATATCTTATCCAAACTGCCATGCCAAGCACTGATACAGAATTTTTACCTGTCCAGCCTCTATACATCACTGTTTCAAGCCCAGTGTAGTTTAAAGTATTGACATAGAACATGTACATACCTTGGTCTGCCTGGGATGCTACTTGGGATTTCTTTGCAACTTTCACTGTTTGGTTGTACTGAAATTGAGAATATGACAGTGATGTTATATTTGTGATATCGTCCAATTATTGAGTTTGATTAAAAGTTTTAATCAAAGTTATGAACTCCAGGACCCATCTACATCTTTATCCAAGTCTCATATTTTATAACATTAATATTTTCATATAGCTCTTAATTTAGAAAAAAAAATTAATAGAACAAAAAAGGTTGCTAAGCAAAAATATATTTAAATTTTTAATATTTTATTATAAATTTGACTAATAGATAGATAATCCAATGTGGGAATACGCTTTGAGTGGAATAGCCAAATGCAAATTCAACTTTGTATTATGCAAATTTTACATTTGCATTTGTATAATCCAATGCTAATGCTCTTAAGTATTACTAGCCTCAAGCATTGCTAATAGCACGTAGAACTTTGTGAGCAGGACTTGGCTATAGAGGTTGCTTGAGTGCGATCATGCATTTAAATGTGACAATCTGAGGAAGACTTGAGCTATGTCTAAGTTTGCATTTAAAAAAACCATTAAATATTATAAATGGAGTCACTTAATTAAAATTATTGTACAGAGCAAAAACTTCATCCCAAGTATCGTAGAATCTCATTCACCATAGCCCTTGTTCTGAATTTCTATTATTAAAATCCCCTCTTAAATATTTTAGATCTCTAAAATTCCCATCAGAGCATTATGATATTCTAAGCAGCACAATTTAAGTCATTTACTTCAGGTTGGAATTGTCACTAATAACCATTTGTAGATCTAGGGAAGGCCCAATCCACATATTTATCTTGGATTATATTAATCCACAACTAATCCTAATTAAATGAAATGGCCCAGATGCTCTACTTTCTAAATGCAATAGAGGAAAATAAAGTAGTATTATAAGTTGATTCTGAATGGTTTTTTTCCCTTTTTCTTTGGACATTGAAATTATATATCTACTGACTTTTGTTTGCAGACTTTCACCAACTAATTTTCAGTTTGTATGTATGGATGTATATTGTTTCGTTGATCTATATCGACTTCTACATGCTTTAACAATTAAGCGACGTTTCTCACACACATACAACTATGTATATATATTCAAAGCTTGACCTTGATATGGAAGAAAGAGAAGTAGGGGTTTGATAGGAAAAGTGTGAAACAGGTGGTTGGTAAGTTAAAATGGCCTCTAATGGATTTCTTAACTTTTATCATCCTTCTCTCACTTTCTCAAGCTCTCCTTTCTGTTCTTCTTTTTTGTTTTTGTTTTTGAAGCTGCAAGATTTTACATATACTATGTTTTTTTATTTGTGGTAGGGACAAAGGAACTGTGCTGATAATCGGCCTCGTATACTTCATCGGCCTACGATTAAGTCCATCAAATGATTTAAAGGCAAGGAAAACAAAACCAGTTTATATTAAATTTTGACTTTTATGATGATCACTTAAAACTCCCATGCAGTGAGAAGCTACCACATCCCGTCGAGATGAATAATATTACTAAATATTGTTAAAGTTAGTGCATCCCATTAGAATATTAGATGAGCTTCCAACCATCGATATTTATATATATTTTTAGTGCATTTCTCTGTTTTTTGTACAATAAGAAACATGCCTGATGATCCTTTACAAGTGTTTAACATCTATTTTATATTTCAAATTACTAAAAATTATATTGAAAATATAAAAGAAAGAGAAGTGGCCTTCAGCTTGTGTTTTCTACATTCTACTTGCCTTTGTGACAGCTTGCACTACAAACTTAATTTGTTATGTAGTTTTGTTTTAGTGCAGTGGGATTTTAGTGCACATGACAATTGTGGTTCTGTTTTGTGCATCTGAGTTGTGGTTCTTTTCTGTGCATCTGTGTTGTTGGTCTGTTTTGGGGTAGTTGGTTGCTGCCATTTGGAATGCAGGCTTACTGAATATTGATATTTATTTCTACTCTTTTTAATATTGAGAAGATCTTCTGTTTTTAATATTGAGTTTGAATGAATTAAGTTTTGAGAGCCTTTAACCCTTTATGACTATGTGTTAAACTAGTAGATCATGGGAATGTACTTTGACAACCGTTTTCTTCAAGATTAATAGCCTAAGCAAGCAACCAATGACTTGATTCAATCTAGTAGGTTCATTAGAATTTCCTGGTTTGCTGAGAGCTCCTCTTGCTGTTTATGCTATACTTTCACAAAAAAATGATGTTTCTTCTCAACTTTCTTCAACTCTATTATGAATGGTTTATGTATGTTATTGTTGTGGTTAAATGAGGGATGTTTAAGAGCATGAATGTACTAAAGCTGCTAGCTGTCCATGAATTGTGTAGCAAATTCTGCTATGCACTCTGTTTTAGGGCGTCAACCAGTCCATTTCATCCCCATTTTGCTCAACCACAGTTATTTGTTAGTATGATAAACTGTATTTAAAACAAGGGAGAATAACCCAAAATCATCTGAGCTTTAGCTCTTCAATAAATTTGGTTCCAACAAGTTATTCCAAAGCTGTCAAACTGCAATTTTTTTTGTGAAAATTCCAGATTATTGTGACACTAACTTGTTCCCTTCCATTTCTAAGTAAAGTCCTTTCATTTATACATTTTTAACCCACGTTTTTCATATATCTGGACACGTATAAAACTCAATGGCCTTTATTGGATAGCAAGAATGCTATTAGTCATGTTCATGAATTCCTTTACCATGCTTGAAATGAGGAGTTTGAAAGCTTTGGCTTAGTGATAAGTATGAAGAGAAGTTAAATGGGTTGAGGTTGTGCTTTATAGTTGATTT